>JAJKFI010000004.1:21347938-21400746 GCA_029204185.1 Lerista edwardsae | reverse complement strand
CACACACACACACACACACACACACACACACACACACACACACACACTTTTCAATAAGCTTTTTTTCTTACGCCTTGTCTCATTTCAGGCTTACAACAACAGGGTATTTTTAGAGTTCCAGGATCTCAGGTTGAAGTCAACGATATCAAGAATTCATTTGAGAGAGGTATGTGAGTAACCTGTAGTTCTCACGAGATTGCTTGCTGCTCTTTTCCCTTCGCCGTTCAATTCAGTGTGCAAATATTGGTTAAAAAAGTAGACTGTGAAAGCTTTCCTAGTGGGGCAATGGTAGGTTCACATTGGGGAGGGGGCATGTTTGTTGAAGCCACATCATTAGGAGGCAGCATTAATTGCCTTCTCCCCAGTAATACATTTATTGTCACATCTGGTTTGGTACTTAGACAATCGTTTAAAAGCTTCTGTCCCTAATTTTATCTGCAAGCTCAAAGGACTGCTGAGATGAAAGGATAAAGTTCTGTCCAAGCCAGTTATTTGCTGTTGTAAACTTCACATGGCCAAATTGTTGTCTGCACATTTCACCTACTAAGAGCACAATCCTAGCCTGGAGTTAGGCTGGCACAGTTAGGCCAGCAAAGTTTGGCTGGCACAAGTGACACTATAAAGTATGTTTGGACCACCCTCGGAGTGCAATCCTAAACTGGAGTTAGGCCGGCATAAGCCAAGCCAGCAAAGTTTGGCCAGCACAAGGGCCACCATAAAGCATGTTTAGACTACTCTCGGAGTCAGGGAGGATGGTGCATGTCTGTTTGCTGTGCTCTCTGACTTTGAGAGTGGTCTAAACATTTTTTAGGGTGGCCCTTGTGCTGGCCAAACTTTGCTGGCTTAGTTTATGCCTGCCTAACTCCAGTTTAGGATTACACCTTCAGAGTCAGAGAGGCCAGCACACAGACATGCTCTCTGACTCTGAGTGTGGTCCAAATGCAGTTTAAGGTGGCCCTTGTGCCTGCCAAACTTGGCAGGCCTAACTGTGCCAGCTTAACTTCAAGTTAAGATTGCACCCTAAATAACATGTTAATGCTATGTATGCAGAGTTGCAGAAATCAGCCCTGTAATGAAGAAGACTGGAAAAAATCCTACTGCAGTATTTGCTGGTCTTTGAGAAGCTGAAAAATTTCACTAATCTTGGAGCTGCTGTAATATAGACAGTTTTGACTGACCTTTTTCAAAGCCTTACTATTTCATTTCCATGTAGATGCATAGGGTTTTCCATCATATTCTAGAAGTATAAGTGCATTTTTTACCTCTCCAGGTGAAGACCCCCTTGCTGATGATCAAAATGAACGTGACATTAATTCAGTTGCTGGGGTCTTAAAGTTATATTTCCGGGGACTGGAAAATCCACTCTTTCCTAAGGAAAGGTTCCAGGATTTGATCTCTACCATAAGTAAGTATGGTCAGTAGTGTATGAACCAAGTATTTGAATTCTGCATAGCAGCTTTACCTTTCCAGGCCTCCAAGGGCTGTGAGATGAAATAGGAGCTTACTCCTTGGGAGCTAGCAAGTAACTTGCTACATGTGACTTATGGTTACTCAGACCAGCATGAGTTACCTCACTCTCCCCTTTTTCAGGGGAGACTAAACTTTGGGTTCTATTGGAAGGTTAGTGCCATCAGTGATGTTCCGGGGGGGGGGGGTGTCCATGGGGTCAAGTGATCCCAGGTGGGACAGCTGGGTGGGCGGCACTACCTCCCCAGCAAACTATTCAATGATGTGCTATCCCTTGGTTCTTGCTAATTGTGTGCTTTTTTCTTTTTGAAAGCATGTAGCGTTGGATATGTTGCAGAACTTTTGCATGTTTATTATGTGGTTTGGACAGTGTCTTTTTTAGTCCAAGCTGGAAGCTTGTTGTTGCTTTGGGTCAAGTGAGAACAGTAGAATTTGCATGAAATGCTTTATTTATATGGATAGCAGCAACACATAGGGATTAAAGTTCATGCAACTTTTATGTTATCAATTGCTAGGCTGTAGCTGGACCAATTGCGGTGCAGGGTTCATGCTGCCTTTTTAAAGAGGGTATTCTTAATATTAAGTAAAGGCAGATGATTAAAAATCAATCAATAGTATTTATATACCGCTTTTCAACACAAAGTTCACAAAGCGGTTTACAGGCAAATAATAATAAAGTTAAATGGCTCCCTGTCCCAAAAGGGCTCACAATCTAAAAAAATGCAGACCACCACCAGCAATAGCCACTAGAAAAGACACTCCTGGGAGGGGTGAAAAGGGGCAATTACTCTCCCCCTGCTAAATATAAGAGGAACACTACTTGAAAAAAGTGCCTCTTGCCCAGTTAGCAGGGGTTAACTAAAAAATGAAACTTAATAAATTGCCTAATCTACTGTTAGCTGCCATGATTGTCATTATGATCAAAAAGTTATATGAAAAGAAAAGCAAAAATGTCACTTACAAATCACAATGTATGTTTGTTAATGTCAATTTAATGCGTGCATGTTTCCATTGTGAACAAAGCAAAATGTTCCTCATTATCTTTAATAAATGTACTGGTGCCTGCCAGGGAACCACAGAATAGAACTAATCTGTAAACCTGTGTCAGGATCAGTGGTGGGATTCAGGGGGTTCGCCCAGGTTCTATAGAATCGGTTGTTAAATGGCCAAGCCCCGCCCACTCGCTTACCTCGGCTGGCTTCGGGTTTTTTTTTGGCTCCGGCTGTGATGTCATAGAACCGGTGGTTAATGTATTTGAATCCCACCACTGGTCAGGATGCATTTATACTGCTTATATGTTCTACTTAATCTGGATCTCCAGAAAGGAGATTGCACAGATTTGACTTGCTTTTGTCCTAACTGAGCTGCTCCTAAAAGTTGCTGTCTTCTACACTGAAGACACTGGAAAATGAGCAAGCGCCATCAGTGTATTGGATTTTCTCCTGAGCTATCATAACCATAGTCAGAAAGTTTTTCAGAATGTGCATGCCTGATCTGCCCTGCAATTTTAAATATTTGCCCTGTTCTCTCAGGATATGGTAAACCTCTAATAAACCTCTCTTGTCAGTTGAAGTTCCATTTCTGTTCCCAGAATGTTTCACCTGAGTTGTGAAGAGAAGACCGTGCCTCACCAAGTGCGTGAAATAATTACCAAGGGCCAGATCCGATGAACTTTTCCTTACTTTGAAAACCACATAAACTGCTTGTGTGTGTGTGTGTGTGTGTGTGTGTGTGTGTGATTTGAACCTTAATTGACAACTGTAAATTCTTATGTTACAGAAATTGAAAATGTTGCAGAAAGAGTGCACCAGATTCAGCAAATCATAATTACCTTACCACGGGCTGTCATCATTGTCATGAGATACCTCTTTGCTTTCCTTAACCAGTGAGTTCACCTGCTGCCTTATTTTATTGAAGCTGCGAATTGCTTTCCATGCTAGTTCTCAGACTCCATTCTTGGGCAGCACAGGAAGGGGTGCCATTGGATTGTTTAATGTGGCTTTTTGCCCGTAGAGCAGGCCTGCCTGTGCCAATAGTTAATGCTCGGTGGTGTAGCTGTGGGTTGCTTGTATATTTGCAGCTTGTCGCAATACAGTGATGAGAACATGATGGATCCTTACAACTTGGCCATTTGCTTTGGACCAACTTTGATGCATATTCCAGATGGGCAAGATCCAGTGTCCTGCCAGGCTCATGTCAATGAAGTCATCAAAACCATCATCATAAATCACGAAGCCATCTTCCCCAGTCTCAGGGAGCTTGAAGGACCCGTCTACGAGAAATGCATGACTGGTGGGGAAGAGTACTGGTAAGAAATGTGTGCGTGCTCTAGAAGCTATTCATTTCTATTGTATTTTGGGATAAAGGCTGTGAAATGATGCAGAAATACTAATTTGACATAGTTTTTCTAGAATGGCTATTGGTCCAAGGTTGCATGCACAAGGAAATACTTTCATGCTTAAGCCTCATGGCTTCTGTGAGGGGTTCTGTCCATTCTACCTGGTGACAGGAACGTCACATGATGAGAATTGCGACTTGCCTGATTCCCTTCCTCTCTCCTGTTCACGAGGCAGCTGGCTCCTAAAATGACTGTCCTGAAGGAAGAGCCAAGACTCGGCCGATCACAGCAGGAGCAGGTGGTGATGGCAATGACGACAGCTTGCCTGCTGCTTTCTCCTGCTTGCTGGGCAGCAGTTGATTCTTTAAACTGGCTTCCGTGCAGGATGTAGGCCCCAGAAATAAAATCGATGCGTGCCTGTTTCCATTGCATGATGAATTAAATGAAATGCAACCCGCCAGGGGCTACTCTGTTTTCCTATTTTGTGAGATCAGAGTTTCTGTCAAACTCAATAAACAACACATGTATTACCAATTCTGGAATATGGTGAGTAAGCAATAATCAAGTGACCCAGTAATCAAGTAGTAGCCTCTATATATAGAGAGAGGCTATAATATTACTCTATGCTACAATATTACTCTCTTAAATCTGGAAAATGGGAAATATCAAGAAATGTTAGCTCTGCTTATTTCCAAGAAACACTATTGTCCTGGTCACCTTTTGTTGTTGTTCAGTCGCTAAGTCGTGTCCGACTCTTCGCAACCCCATGGACCACAGCACGCCAGGCCTCCCTGTCCTCCACTAGCTTCCGGAGTTCACCCAACTTCATGTTCATCGCTTCGGTGACACTATCTAACCATCTCATCCTCTGCCGCCCCCTTCTCCTTTTGCCTTCCATCTTTCCCAGCATGAGGGTCTTTTCTAAAGAGTCCTCTCTTCTCATGAGGTGGCCAAAGTCCTGGTCACCTTTACCTTTAGGGGAAAAAATGGACACGATCAAGCTCAGGCCAGGTTTTTAGATTTAGGAGTGAGTGCATTTGTGTCAATTTCCAAATGCACCCTGGGACCTAATTTTGATGATTTGAACCTAATTCTGGTGATGCGTTTGTTTCTAATAAGCTTACCAGTACATGAAATCTGAAACAGTATTTTGAATGATGTGAAACTAATTTTGATTTTTCTGCTTAATTGTGTAATAAAATCAGTATAAAATTCTGCCACTGGTGTGTGTGTGTGTGTGCGCGCGCGCAGAGAATTCAGTGTATAGAAGTCTTTTTCAAGTGGTGTCCTCAGGGGGAGAGCAATTGTCCCTTTTCACCCCAGCACAGTGTCTTTCTCGTGGCTGTTGCTGGTGGTGTTCTCCATTCCTTTAGATTGTGAGCCCTTTTGGGACAGGGAGCCATTTAACTTTAATGTTGTTATTTGCCTGTAAACCGCTTTGTGAACTTTATGTTGAAAAGCGGTATATAAATACTAGTGATTGATTGATTGATTGATAGATAGAAGTCTGATCTCCTTGAACAGGTAGCTTGCAAGGCAATGTCTACATTTGTAGGAGCATACCTTTTTATGTGAGAAATAGCTTTTGTCCTTTCCAATTTGGAAAGTCAGTTCAGAGAAATTCCAAATTCCGAACCTTTAGCAAGGAATTGGCATTTTTCACCACCACATTTTAAAAGCTACCTGTATTTCTTGTCCACAATTTAATTCCAGTGACAGCCCACACAGTGAGCCAGGCACCATTGATGAAGCGGACCATGACAACGGCACAGAACCACATACGAGCGATGATGGTGAGTGTGGAAAAAAGCCGTGGAAATTTGAGCCTAATCAAGAAAAGCATCTGAGACTTCCATGGAGAGCAGCAGCATGCATTTTTCCCCCCTAATCAAATTACTGTGGACTAACATGTGACTGTTTGCAGGGGAAGATGTGTCTCCACTTGGTAGGGCAAGCAGTTACTGACAAAGTGGTACCTTGATAGATATTTGATCAAGTAGACCTTATGGGAGCATACAAGTTAACCGGCTTTTATTTGTAATTTCATTCCAACACATTATGGGAGTTGTCCTTGTGGTCTGGTTAACAAGCTAGCCTTTCCTCTTTCCATTTGGCATGGAAGTGACACATGTGGATTGTTGTCGGTTCCAGTATTCAGGGAAGAAAAACGGAGAGAGATGTTCTGTTGAAATCATCACAGAGTGCAGTGGAGGATAGTTACTTCTGTGATCTGCTACATTCATTTGCAGCTTGTAATGCATTTCCTGGAAAGAAGTGTGATCGAACTTAATAGAAGTGTAGTTGCGTGAAATTACGTTGTTTTTACAGTCCTTTGAAATTGGTGAGAACTTCTCATGAGACTCAGTGGACTTTAGAGCAAGCCATCTCCATAAACCCTCTCATTAATAGGCAGTACTTTTTAAATGATCTCTCACTCCAGGATCTGCTTGTCTTTGCTTAAACTCAGTTCAGCTTTATTTAAAATATTATAGCGATCAAAGAAACAGAATAGTCACTAGCATATTTCAAGGAGATCCTGTTTTCAATTAAAACCATGGCCAAAACTTATTAAGGACGCAATCCTAACCTGGAATTAGGCTGGCACAGTTAGGCCAGCAAAGTTTGGCCGGCACAAGGGCCAACATAAAGCGCATTTGGACTACTCTCAGAGTCAGGAAGAATGCATGTGCCTGTGTGCTGGCCTCTCTGACTCAGCGTGGTCCAAACATATGTTATGGTGACCCTTGTGCCAGCCAAACTTTGCTGGCCTGACTGCCGGCCCAATGCCAGGTTAGGATTGTGTTCTAAAGCTTGGAAGGAGGTTAACTTTTTAAAAACAAATATGTGCCATTGGTGTCTAGAACTGATCTTGGGTCCTTTGCACTTTTAGCAGTGTCGAAGAGTATTCCCCTTGTCTAGTGTTTTGAAAGGGTTGAATCATCTATTCATTTACTTTGTTCTCTCTTCTGTCAATTGACTTTGTTCACCGTGGCATTATTTTATTGCCAAATAATATAACAGCATACCACCATTGTGTTAGGTAGGTAGAGATAAATATCACTGCCTTATACTGAATTAAACTATTGGTTCAGCTAGCTCAGTATTGTCAATGCTGATTGATAGTTGCTTCCCAGGGTCTGAAAAACAGTCTTTCCTAGGTCTTTCCTAGTCCTAGCTGAAGATGCCAAGGACTGAACTTGGAACATTTTGTATGCAAAGCATGTGCTCTACTCCCTAGCTATGGTGCATCCTTATAGTCACTACAAGATCCCTGATTGGTTGGGATCACTTCTGTGACAAATCCAATAAACATTGCTCTTCCTAAATTGACTTCATTTGCCTTCAGTTTGATGGTGGTACAGAGCCAAGTTCAGCATTGGAACACCATCATATTCACTGCATGGTCTGATTGGCTGGGGTCCTCTTGTGATTTATCCTGGAAGAAGCATAGCAGTAAAGAGAGGAAGAAAGGCCCCTAAGCTGCTTGGGAAAACAATGGCATTGAACAGAACATGTAGACAAAAATCAATATTCTCATAGGTGATCATGGTTTAAGGCAGTGTCAAACGTTTTAGCACCTGGCCCCACTTTTTAGAGTGACAATCTGTCTGGGACCCACCAGAAGTGATGTCATGACTGGAAGTGCCATCATGATGATGCCAGAGCCTGCTGCTTTCCTAAGAATGCAGCAACAAGTTGGGTTATTTTTCAGTCATTTTCCAATAGCAAAGTGAATCAGAAAGAAAAAGCCTATTTACAACTTTGACACAAGGAAAACAACCATGCAGTCCTCCCCCTTTCCAGCATCCCATCTTCCCATATTTTCAACATGGTTGCTCTAGGTGCTTTGTGACCCACCTGAAATTGACTTGTGACCCAGTGGTGGTTCCTGACCACAGTTTGGGAACCATTAGTTTAAGGAATATTTCTTTCCTCCGCTCAAAAGAATTTTCAACTCAAAAGTGAACCCAGGAAAATGCTCAGCGTGGCCGTATTAGTAAAGACCTCAGTTTGAAATCACTTTGGGATACATAATTAGGGGGATTATATATTTATATATTTTGTTTTCTACCCCCACACCTACCCACCCATCCTTATTTTTATTTTTTTTTTACAGACTGAACAAGTTTGATTTGGACATCAGTGAGAATTAATAAACCTGGAAGCACATGGTGCCATTTAAATTGGCTTATTTTGCAGATTAGAAGGACATTGTTACAGAATCCTGCCTGCTGCATGACTGTGCATGCCTGTTGTCTGCTTGCTTTATGGCCTTTATTCTATTAATATTTCCTTCCTGCCCCCCCTGCTGCAGATACATAAAGCCCTGGACCTTACTGATGCATGATGTGGGGAAAGGACACAGGTTACTCTAATTGTTGGCCTAATGCAGGGGGGTGCCAAACCCTGCCCCGTGGGCCAGATCTGGTGCCTCCCTGATCCTTCCCCGACGTGAGCAGCACTTCGCGTTCCACCAGGAAGCCACAACAGACCCCACTACAGCTCCCAGAGGTCTTTGGTGCCAGCCGCTTCTCAGGCTGGCCTGCCCTAGCAAACCGCATGCCTGGCATCCCACATATGGGCGGCTGGCGGCAAAGACCCCTGGAAGCTGGAGTGGGGTCTTTTGCAACTTCCCGGCAGAACATGAACGCCAGGGAAGATTTCCCCATAGCAGTGGTTTTTAGTTTGGAGACCGCTGGTCTAATGCGTAAGAGGAGGAGAAGGGGACAAAGGATAATGTTCAGATGTTGAAGATGGATGTTTTAAAGGGGGGCAGATGTCAACCTTCATTTTTTAATGTTGGTGACAAATGGGCTACCCCAACTGAAAAGTCAAGGCAGGCAAACAAGCTTCCCATTTAGGCAATTTTATGCTTGGATGGTTATGTTAATAGTTCTGATTGGAGTTTCTGGGTGATTAGCCAGGACACAAGCATGGAAAAGAGCTGTTTTGTTTTACGAATTTATATACCCATTTCTTCTTCCCTCCGTCCTGTTGAGGAACTTAATATTTTATACAGACTGTGAGACTTCCCCAATAGGCACTGTTATCATAGCCCATCCTGTGAGTAATCTTTATTGATTCTTCCCATTCTCACCAAATGTTGCCTCATTTGGCCCATGCTCGTGAAAGAAGCGGAGGTTGAAGGCACCTCTTTATGTCGGTAATGAGTTGGTCTTAGGGTAAAAGGAATGAGGCTTTGCACAGTTCTGTTGTCCCCTAAGAGTAGAGAGGTGTGCTGAATTCTATTTCTAGAGGATCTGTCTCTTGCTTTGCGTAGTTCTGGTTCCAATGATGCCCAGAAAGAGGTTCACAAGGAAGATGTAGGGGTGAGGTTTTTTGGTTAGGGTAAAAACAAAACATAAAAACACAAAATACTGCCTTTTGTGGGTTAAAATAGCTGAATAAAAACACATAACACCGCATTTTGGTGTTTATTTTCCAGAAATTAAAATAGACTACTTTTCCAATTAGAAATAATACTGTGGCTGCATCTGTCGACACTGTATCTCCTATATCAGTGGTATTCAAACTTTTTAGGCCGAGATCCACTTTTTAGAATGGCACTCAGGTTGGGAACCACCGGAAGTGATGTCATTAACCTGGAAATGATGTCCTGGCTGGAAGTGACATCACCAAGCAAGAAGTGCTGTCATTGTAACATAATAAAATGGCGCTCCTAAAATGCAAATTGGCATTTTTGGACTGCAGGAATGGTACAACCATGAGACATCCCTGGCAGAAAGCGAGATTAGGACAAAATATGATGTAAAAGTACAAAACAAAATAAAAAAACCCTTTCATTTGCAAATTTAAACTGTTAACATTCACAAAAGGAATATAAGAAGAGTAAGGTCTGCAGTTTCCAAGATGGCTGCTCCCAGTTTTCCGTGACCCACCTGAGATCAGGTCACAATCCACCAAGTAGGTCCTTACCGGCAGTTTGAATAACACTAACCTATATCATCTATCCAATAACTTTTAAAGCATTTCAAATTAACAAAAATGAGACTTTGGAATAAGAATGTAGACTAAAAACACATAACACTGCAATTTTCTATTTTATTCAAGTAATTTTGGGAACAATTTCACCAAAAAGACACGTCAACTAATAATATGGCAGTTGGCAGCCCCAGGAGTGTGTTGCCAGTATTTGCCTTTGACCCTAGAAATCCCATTTATCAGTCAAATGTAATTGCCCATGATATATCCTACATGAATCCATGAACCCTTTGTTAAAAAAGAGGCTAGAGACAGGTGATAGATTCTAGAACATTGAGAGTAGTTTGAAATAGGAACCTCTGCTTACTGAGGAGTACATTCCATTCTGGTTTTGTATCTGGTAAGCACGTTTGTAGGATATCATCATAACCTTCAAAAAAATAAACAAAACTTGTTTGGCTGGTGGCAGCGCCTAGTATGTGTGAAACTTAGATCTTTCAACTTTCTTAAGATATGATCTGTCTCCATCATAATTTGCTGGCCATCACCTCACATCTCAGCTACAACATTGTCTATATGACTCGTAAATGAAGGCCTGTTCACCTTTTGCTACTGAATCAAATCAATATGGGAAGCACATGTGCATTAATGAAAATGTGATTCAAATGATGTATGCTTGCTTTATTTAACGTTGTCTTTAACCTTGCCAGTGTATCTGAAATGTTGATCTAAAACTAGTTATAACTCCCACTAGCAATCTATGGAATTGCCTGAATCAGGTGCTTGCCTGGATCTGCTGAAGGCTTATTGTGGTGGTGCAGTGAGATGATGTAGTGTCCCTTGAATTGTGTCAGGGACAGACTGCTGCAAAAGTTTGTTGGCATAATCCCTTTTTGTGCAGGGTAGCTACCTGTTATCTTGCTTCAATCTCTAATTTCCTTGCATGGTCATGGGGATAAGACCAATTAAAAGAGAGGAAGGTATCCTCCTGAGACATTCTTGTCTCCTGTAGGTAACTAATAAGCCACAGAGCTGGCATGTTGCATTGGCTGCACTGGTAAACTAATAAATACCATGACCACTTCTCCCAGTGGATCCAACAGTTCACTTTCTATGTTGTGTACAGGGAGCAGGGGTGTATGCAGGCATGCCTCTGAACAATTACATCTTTTCTGCCTTGCTGAGGTTATTCATGTGGTAGCCTTGGGATACCAGACTACGAACTTCGCCTGTATTTCTGTGTAGTCTAAACAAACCTGAGGGATGCTTGTTGATTCAGGATAATCATTCTGAACTTACAGCCTCTGTATCTCTGGATCAGGTAAACAAGCTCAAAGGACTGCTTCTAGAATTTCGTTCTCTTGTTTGTATTTGGAAATCACATTCAAAGAAATGTGCAGAAAATGGCCTAATATGCTGGAATTAGCAATGGACACACTTCCCTGCTTTGCCTCATAATGTACACAGGTTTATCAACCTTTGAGGGGGGAATTTGGCCCACTAGCTAATGGGTGTGGATTTCTCAATTGGGAAGTTCAAATTCTGAACAACCTGGTTCCAATATTTTTCAAATCTACACCTGGCTCCAATATTAACCAGATCTCAACCCAAGAACTTGTGACTTTGAAAGTAGCATGAAACTTGGGTTAAATGAGTGAGGTCTGGGTATATTCTGAAGAGGTTATGTGATTGTCCAGAGAATGGTCTGAAGGTACCTGATATACTGAAGTTTTCTCTCTGAAGCTTGGTCAAGTTTGGAGGTAGCCCATGTAGGAAAAGTATACACTTTTCTGAGCTCGTTCTGCAGGATAAATAGATAAATTCAAATAAAAAATGATGACATGCATAGAAGTAGTTTTATGCTTATTGTACTCAATTTTTTAAAACGTAGATCAGTGCAAAAATGTGTTTTTAAAACTAACATATTTTTAAAAAATAAGTTAGGTGATGTGAACATATTGTGCCCATCATGTAGATGGTTCTGAAAAAGGCTATGAATTGGTGGTAGAACACATGTTTTGTATTCACCATGCAATCCCTGATATCTCCAATAGGGCAAATTTCTGTCTGAAGCCATGGAGATATGCTGCCAATCTCTGTTCACAATCCTGACCTAGATGGACTGATTCAGTATAAGGCAGCTTCCATGAAGGTTTAGAAGCTGTTATCACTTCCCGGCTTGTGTGTCCTCATGCATGCAAATAGCATAATGGGGTGTTAAGCAGAACAGGAGGCCTGTATGTGGTTCCTGTATCCCCATCTAGCCATCCTTCTCTGCCCAGGTTACTTTTGCTTGAGGTCTGTAGTGTGACTGGATCATATTCATTGTTTTTTTTTTAATCATTTGTTCTCACTCTAATCACACTTAAGTTCACTTCCATCTTGTCAAAATCTGCCTTGAGACATGTGTTTGGCAGGCGTCAAGGATATCTCCAATGGTTTACACGTGTCCGAATTAACATGGACCACTCCCACATAAAACCATGAATCTGTAGCCATTTTGTGGCTTCTTCTTTGAAAAGTGTTTTTCACAATGCAGGCAGAGAAAAGCAATGCTTGGAGTGGTGACGACGTGTGTGCCTTATACCAGTGAATAAAAGTGGGCCCTGAGATTCTTGAGAATCACATTTGGAGTGGTAATAGAGATCTCTGTAGTGGTGCCTTCATGATTAATGATGGGTAGCTGCATAACCTCAGCATAGCATTTTGGGGATTTTTTCCCCCCTCTATGCTGTGAACATTCATATTATGGTAGTTTTTAAAAGCAGTTGGAAATCTAAGGAGTTGGGTTGTGGGGTTTGCCATAGCACTGAAGTGAATTTCCCCTTGTCCCCTCCTGTAGAAATGCAAGTCTTGGCTTACAGGCAAAGATGTAGAGTGAAGTTGCATACCTGTGTGTACATGAAATTTCAGATCCTCTCCATTATGTAGATTTTTATGAATACTCATAAGCTTCTGTTTCCTGAAGAATGCCAAACAAACAGGATCTTGCTTCTGAAAGAGTCAGTGTCCCCAGATAATGGAACAGCATTAGCCATGTCATTGCAGGGTTACAGCACACAGTAAGCCATTGATTTTTTGGTAAACTTTCCTATAATAGCATCTCTTTCTGTTTTATTTTTTCTTCCCTGCTTTACAGAGGTGGAACAGATTGAAGCAATTGCAAAATTTGACTATATCGGCCGGTCCCCGCGTGAGTTGTCCTTCAAGAAAGGTGCCTCGCTCCTCTTGTACCATCGGGCTTCTGAGGACTGGTGGGAAGGTCGTCATAATGGTGTGGATGGCCTCATACCCCATCAGTACATCGTGGTACAAGACATGTGAGTAGGAAAAGCATGCTCTACGTGGCCTTGGATCCAAACGGTGATCTTGCATTTGCTGGGTGGCTGCCGAGGCAAGGTCCAACTGGCTTCGAAAAGTGTTCCCCCGAAGCCTCCGACTGCTCACAAATAATCAGTCAGACAAATAAGCAACTTGCACTGCTGTGGCTTTCTCCTGCCCCTCCCCATTTGCTGGAGGATAAGGGATGTAGCTGCTGCCTCTCGCCTCCTGTTCCTCGAGGCACTGAAGGATGGGCATGCAGGGCAGTGTACCTCTATAGGTGCCTGGGAAGGCAAAGAAGAACAGTCTCTGGCTGCAGACTGGCACCCTGGCAGTACTGAAGCTATAGCAACCAGCGACTGCCACCCTTCTACCTCATTCCCAAGTGTCCAGGGCAGGCAGAAAGAGGATTGCTCTTCGCTCGCTCCAGCTGGGCTGCTCAGAAAGTGGTGGCACCCCTTTATCTTCTCCAGCTGCCTGGGAAGGTTAAAAGATGGACAATTGCCAGGTGCTGCTGTTTTGGCACCCTGGCAGTACTGATGAGAGAGCAGCAGTCTAGCCTCAGGGCAGGGGAAGACCATTTGGGTGCATGCATGCACAACAGGGGGCGACCCAGAGAAGGCTTTACTGGAGGACCCCTCAGTGCTGGGTGGTTGCCTCTTTGGGGTGGGAACAGCTGAGCATGTAGCTTCTTCCAACACAAAATTAGAATTTGGAAGTAGACTTCCGGGTGGCAAGAAAAGATTGATTTTGCTGTTTTGCCTCTAGCTTTCTGTTACCTGTTAGGTTCTTAGATAAAATGCGTTTTTAAAATGCCACTAACAATTATGTCTCAGGCAGGCTACTGTACTGTATGTCTCTTCCTGAACTACATGCCAGTACAGAGAGCAGCTCTCGGAGCAAGAACACTTGAATATGCTTTGTTTTGCAGGAGTTTAATCCAGAAATCATTTGATAAGATGTACATTCCTCTTCCTTAATGTACAAGCAGCTGGGGGATTAATTTACCTGTATAGCATAACAAACACAAAGTGAAATCTGTTCTACTACTAGGTTTTAGGTGGTTCGTTTTACAAAGTTCCCAGCAAAGATGCGAGTCTCTTAGCCTGTGTAGCAAATGGCTCTGTGGAACTCCATTTCTTTTATCTTAGATGTTCTAATATGGCTTTGTATCTAGAGGACACTTAAACATTGTGATAGATTTGGCAAATTATCATGAATTCAATCACATTCATTTGTTCTCCAAGGGCATTCCATTAGGTAATACCAGCTACCTCTAACTAGTTTTTGTTTTGTTTTTTAAATAAAGGACACATCATTTTTATGGAAATGCGTTTGTCCTTTTTTCTTTCCGATATCTCATCAGAGGGTTTCCTGATTTTGAGCTGCATTCTTCCAGCTGGGTATTTCACTGCTTTCTAGGTAGCAGAGTGCTTTTTGTTTGCTCAGAAAAGCAAGATATAAATAGTTGAAGACAATAGCAGTTTAGTGGGGAAAAACCAGTAGTAAGCCAAAATGGGAACCAAATATAAGTACAATAACAGTAACTTGAAGCACTGTTGTGGTCTTGCCTCCCCAGGCCTGAAGACATGGCTGCCTGCCTAGCTCAGCAGAAGGCGGGGACAGAGCCCAAAATCCGGCTCCCAGAAGGCACCAGGCCACTTATTTGACCAGATTGGGGCTGGCAGCTCTTAAGCTGCTGCTTCTGATCTCGTGTCCTCCAACTAGCTCAACAGTATGTTAGCAGCATTATAGTAAATTATTGGACAACATATAAATAATATGCTCTGTCATAGGGTTCTAGCAGAAATTAAAGTCTGCAGTCTTGGCACTTCAGACCCCCCGATTGCAACTGGAGCTGTGTTTTGGTCGTGTCTGGAAGGTGTTCTGAGGGCCAGGAAGGCCACGCGCAGTCTCCCCAGCCCTCAGAACACTCTCTGGAAGGCCAAAAACGGGAAGTGACCATTTTCGACCTTGTGAAGGCTTCTGATGGCCAGGGAGGCTGCATGCACAGCTCCAGTCGCACTCGGTGGGTCGAGGTCTGACCAAATCCAGTTTCAGAACCTGCAGTTAGTTAAAACCTAGAGTCACAAACCTGTGGATAGGGAGGCAGGACCTGTACGTTGTGTAAAAATGTCAGCACCTCAATGTTCCCAACCACAGATGAAGGTGCCTGCTGCTTCTCTGCATGATTTACTTCTCTGTCTGTCATCTTCTAGTTCATCTCCACTGGGAGAGGGTAATTTTGCTCAGTTTCTGCATCAGGTGTGATTGAACTTCAATTGATTGAATGATTCAGTGATGGCAGCAGAATTACTCTGAGGCTGCCTATTGACTGTCCGCATGATTTACTGTTCTGGCCTTGGTTCTTTGAAGTCTATATAGTTACACCCAGAATAGTGACCTGCATCTTAAAAATTTGGAGTGGCATCCACTAATGTTGGGTTGTAGCATATTCTTGCATGCTGCCAAGTAATTATTTTGGCGCCATCTTCTCCCCAATCTCCTGTCCACAAAATGGCTAGAGTACAATACTTGGTTTCAAAGGACATGTGATATGCATGTGTTCTGCTAGCTTTATAAGCAGAAATCGAACAATTCCTTGGTATTGATACCCAAAAAGATACTGTCAGTCAGTTGAAGAAGCATTTGTGTCTGGAGTATCTTCTTTATTTGCAGGGGCTTGTCTAAGTCAAGGAATACTTAGGCAGCAATATAGAAATGCAAGTATTTAAGCCCTGCTTGGTAGGCTGCACTCTGTCCTCAAACATTATTCCCTACCGTTCAACAGAGGATTTAGACACAGGTATGAAATAAGAGGCAGAACTGCTCCTTTGGGCACAAGGCATTCCGTTACCTGCCCTGGCTGACAGTGGATTTCATTATTCATAGGGATGATGCATTCTCCGACAGCCTGAGTCAGAAGGCAGACAGCGAGGCAAGCAGTGGACCCCTGCTGGATGATAAAGCCTCCTCCAAGAATGACATCCAGTCTCCAACGGATCATATTCCAGACTATGGATTTGGGGGAGTAATGGGAAGGTAGGAAACTGATTCATTCTTTTAGGGATAAAAGTGCTCTCTATTTCTTCCCCTTTTTCTGTGACAGTCAGAAAAATCTGAATGCATAGATTGCAGGGAATTTATAGGCCAATTTGTATCGTTTATGCCACACACCAGAATGGGGGCTAGAGAGATAATTCATTAGTTCATTATTTTGGAAGCCTGGAGCAGTGGTTTCATAAGCCTGTTGATTTTTATTTGCAGGGTGAGGTTGAGATCTGACGGAGCAGCAATCCCCCGCCGTCGGAGTGGAGGGGATACACACAGTCCCCCAAGAGGGATTGGTCCTGGAATTGATACACCTCCGCGAGCAGCAGCTTGTCCAAGCAGCCCCCACATATTGCCACTGAACAGAGGCAGGATTGAGAGCCCAGAGAAACGCAGGATGGCAACATTTGGTAGTGCTGGCAGTATCAATTATCCGGACAGGAAAGCCATGACTGATGGCCGTGCATTGAGGCCCACCTGCAGCTCCACTCGGCACAGTAGTCTTGGAGATCAGAAATCATTAGAAGCTGAAGCACTGGCAGAGGTAGGAGAGCCTTGTAAACCATTTCCAAATTATGAAAACATGAGATACGACAAATGTTTTAGGGGATGCATTCTAGGAATTTCAAGCTGAGTCTATATAGGGATACCTGAACTGACTTGCTTAAGAGATACAAGTTTCTAAGACTGTAGTATGTGGAACACCATGCTCAACAGTATTTTCAATGGAGACTGCTCAGTTTGCTGCTTACAAACTGTCCACTGCCCCCCTAATTCACCACTTTCAAGGTTCTACTAAAGCAGTGGTTCTCAAACGTTTAAGACCGGGACCCACTTTTTAGAAGGGCACTTGTGTCGGGACCCACCGGAAGTAATGTCATTAACCTGGAAGTGAAGTTGTGACAGGAAGTGACATCATCAAGCAGGAAGTGCTGTCATTGTGATGTAACCAAACAACAGTCATGGAATGCAAACTGGCATTCTTGGACTGCAGCAATTGCAGAACCATGAAACATCTCTGGCAGAAAGCAAGGTCAGGACATTATGTGATATTATGTAAATATTACAAATACAAAATATTATGTAAATATTTTTCTTACAAATGTTAAAAAAAAAAAACCTTTTACTTGCAAATTCAAACCGTTAACACTCACAAAAGGAATATAGCAAGAGTAAGGTCTGCAGCTTCCAGGATGTCTGTACCCAGCTTTCCATAACCCACCTGACATCAGATTGCGATGTCCTGACTCACGGTTTGAGAAACATTGTACTAAAGTATTCAAGCACTGTGGGGGTGTTTTCAGTCTTTAAAATGCATTGTCACTTTTCCTTCCAACGAATTAGAAGCTTCGTAGAAAATTTCAGGAGCCTCTAAAGTAGGGGCATTGCAATATCAATGAATCACTACCAGCACCAGTTTGTTCAGGGCAAAGCCCAGGACCCATCATGGTAGTTTCTGATGGTGCATTGGGCACTGCCACTGCCTTAATACTAATGGTTCAGAGGCTCAGCCCAGCAAGGCAAACTGATGCTTGCAGACCTTTGGCCAGTGCTCAGCCTGTCTGACCACCATCCTTGGCCGTTTGCCTTAAGTATGTTGCTGTTTCACTGGTTACGTGTCTCAAGGGTCTCCCCAAGAGAACGTTCTACACTTGAAGAAGGAAGACTGTTTCCTCACCTTGGAGCAATGAATGAATAAAGCAGGGACCCCTGCTTTGGGCTCCCCCTTTTTGTGACTTACAGCAGACCTGGGGCATTCTTGCCTACTGTGTATCCAGTCATTTGCTTAAATAGAAAAGATGATCTCTGTACACAGAGGAGGCTGTTTGGAACCTAACAAGAAGAAGAATAAATGATATGAAGGTTATAAGGTTGTTGGTAGGTGAGACTTGGCGTTTGGAAAAAATCCAGAACAGCAAGTACTGTACTTCTGTCAGCTTATAGCCTTTAAATGGAGGAACATTTTATCCTGAACTTCTGCCTCGCTTTTCTTACTTTTGGCTGCATGTTCTGCTGAAAGGTCGGTGGAGCTGTTTATTTTCAATCTAACACTTATTAGTGTTTGACACCTTTCAACCTTTTCTGTGTGGGCTCTTGATTGATTGATTATGTTGTCGCTTTGTTCCCTGTTGTAACTTCAATACTTTCACCATAGTAACTATAATAGGTGGGGGTGGGTGGGTTTTATTTTGTTTTTAAAGATCAACACCAATTGTTTTGCAGTATTGTGAATTTAGGTTTTGCGCTATTATCCCACACGCAGGTCCTCAAAGGAAACGGGCACTTTTGCTGGATTCAAATGGCTTTTCCATTTTTAGTTCTAGCCCAGTGTTTAATTTTGCACAGTAGCAAACCAAATAAAATATTGTTACTACTTTGCATAGCAGTGGGTGTTCTTTGTTTGATGCTCTACAAAATTGATACTAGAACTAGTAATTGTTTGTGTGGGCCAAAGGTTCTCAAACTGTGGGTCAGTGGCCCATCAGTGGGTCACGGCCCAATTTTTGGTGGTTTGTGAATCAGGGAAGATTAGGCTATGTGCATCAAGGGTTTTAGTAACCTGCTACTTTGGGGGAGCACTGCTGTTCAATCACCATTATAGCCACAGAGGCTCCTGTGGCTGGTAAAGTGAAACTGTTGTTTTAGGTGGGTCCCGATGCTAAAAGGTTTGAGAAGCGCTAGTGTTGAACATTGCTCCTTGTGTGGGCATAGAGACCAGTGAGGGTGGTCCTATGAACTATATATAAAAAATCTTCCTATCAACATGGGTTGATGAGGGAAATACCTCCTTAATAGATAGTCTAGCTGTAATAAGCTAGTGTTACAGTCAACAAAAGATAGGGTATCAAGTGACCTCCAGGCCACCAGGAATAATTTCCAAACTATATTTCAAAAAAGCTTATTTTCAGCCAGCAGAGGAAAGTGTTAGGCATGTGATGGACAAAAAAGAGCGTAATCATTATAAGGAAATGAGAGTGGGCTGTCCCCTGGTGTCCCCTTTGGCTCCTCCTTGCTGTTCCTGAAGGGGGCAGAGACAGGACTTCCCTTGCAGGGGCATTGTGTTGCCCAGTTTGAGAACCTATGGATTATACTAATTCTGGAATTTTATTCAAATGAAGTTTCTGGGGTTGGAAATTCTGTTACTACTAGAGAGGATTTGAAAAGAAGGTTCCATATGTACCAATGCATTCCTTCTCTGCCCTCTGTGTGTGTGTGTGTGTGTGTGTGTGTGTGTGTGTGTGTATTTAAATTTGGGTTTTTTTTCATTCTCTGTAAGAACTGTCATCTTTATACTGTCTGCTTATGGCCACAAGTATGTACATGTCCTGAAGTGCTACTGTCAGTAAAACAATTGAAAATCAAGTCACTGGTGGTTGGTTTTTGTTTGCAGAAGACGTGGGTCAATCTTATCTGCTCAAGCTGGTCAAGTATATTATTCATAGGTGGCTGTCAAAAGTAGCTTTGGGAACTGAAGCCTGCATGTGTGACAAGGCATATCTTTCAGATTTGCTTTGCCCAGATGGAGCAGAAGCTGCTTACTTGCTAAGTGCTGATCAGGATCCTGAAGCACTCCCGGGTTTAGGGGAAAGGACAGTGTAACAAAAAATATTAGTATTAATGATAAGCATTCTTTTTCTTAGATGACTGACGATGAGAAGGATAACCTTTTTTCCTTTCATATTTGCTCTTACCTTTGCAGCTGTATGGAGGATTTCCTCATACATCATGTCTGTGATGCCTATAGAGTAGAAGGAATGAAATCCAACAAAACTGCTGTGCTTAAAAAATAAACAAACCTAAAATAATATTTCAATGGCCTTGTCACTGTAGAACTATTGGTTTTTCCCCCTTCTGTGAATATCATTTTGTGTTACTATTTCTCACTATCATTGTAATATTGTAATACTCGCATCTTCTAAGTGATGGTTTGAATTCAATGCTTCCCAAACCTTTTCAACTGGTGGCTCCCACTACCATTGGCCATGGCTCCCCATTAAGACTACAAATGTATACATTGTTCAGGGCAGTGTTTTGTTTTGTTTTTCCTCAGGAGGGTTCTGAAGCTCCCCAAACTAGTTTTTGTGGCTCCCCAAGGAGCCATGGCTCACAGTTTGGGAACCACTTGTCTAACGCAGTGTCTTTCAAACTGTGGGTCAGGACCCACTTGGTGGGTTGTGATCTGATGTCAGGTGGGTTGTGGGAAACTGGGAGCAGCCATCTTGGAAACTGAAGACCTTATTCTTGCTATATTCCTATTGTGAGTGTTAACAGTATGAGTTTTCAAGTGAGGGTTTTTTTTTTTAAAAAACAAACTTTGTTTTTAGTTCAGTGCTTTTATACACTATTTTGTCCTATTCTTGCTTTCTATCAGGGATGTTTCATGGTTGTGCAATCGCTGCTGTCCAATAATGCCAGTTTGCACTCCAGGAGTATTATTTGATTATGTCACAATGATGGCAGTTCCTGCTTGATGATGTCATTTCTGGCCATGATATCACTTCCAGATTAATAACTTCACTTCCAGTGGGTCCCAATTCAACTGCCATTCTAAAAAGTGGGACCTGGTCTAAAAGGTTTGAGAACCTTTCGTCTAACTCATTGGGCACTGATGCTCTGGCAACTGAAGACCAAAGCACATAGTATGTTAAATGTGTACTTTGGTCCTGTTATGCTAGTTGTGTGTTTTTTTCAAATTAGTTTTATTAAGTTAAATAAAAATGTGGCATGGAGAGAGGAGAGTGTAGTTATGGGTCATATAATGAAAGGATAACTGGACTTTTTATAATTACTTGAATTTTGTGTGCTTACAGGACATTGAGAAGACTATGAGCACAGCATTGAACGAGCTGCGTGAGCTTGAGAGGCAAAATACTGTGAAACAAGCCCCTGATGTTGTTCTGGACACTCTTGAACCAATGAAGAACCCCCAAATAGGTTCTGTCAACTCTGAACCTGCCAGCCCCCTTCATACCATCATGATCAGAGATCCCGATGCTGCCATGAGGCGCAGCAGCAGCTCAACTACTGAAATGATGACTACTTTTAAGCCTGCCCTCTCAGCTCGGCTTGTTGGAGCTCAGCTTAGGCCCCCACCAATGAGACCGATCCGGCCAGTGGTTCAGCATCGATCAAGTAGCAGTAGCAGCTCAGGAATGGGTAGTCCTGCTGTGACACCCACAGAGAAGATCTTCCCTACCAGCTCCTCGGATAAATCCGGCACAATGTAGCTAGCAAAATAGTCCTGAGGGAGTCTGTATTGGAAAAATAGGCGACCATCCCACTTTTCGCTTCTTTGAAGAGGGAAGCTATGATTGTACAAATGATGTCATTTAAGGGAAAAGACGGCACTGGGGACATTAGTTTGAGGCTTCAACATTTCATGATATTTACACGCATACTCATCAAGATTGCTGGAAAGCTGTACAGTCAAATAAGATGGCCATTTTATGTATACCACTGGAAATGTACACATCTGTGTAGAAGTATATATGAAAACTGTACATAGCCCAGTAACATTTTAGTAGATTTACCTCAGAAACTTGCCCTTAGACTTCATTAGGGAATGTTTTTGTGTGCCTGTGTGTGCGTGGGGTTGCACGGCAACTGTGCAATTAGCAATAGAAGATCGATCAGTCCTTGAATGATATTCCATGCTGGTTTGGCTTTAGAATGAAGAATGAAAGGAAACATCGGTTTGCTTCAACTGTTGTCCTGCAAATTTTGAAGTGCATCCGATCTTCATGCCTATCCTGCAAGATGGATGGATTTCTGTCTTCAAACTCATCTCTTAAAGACTGCTTCATTGAGACCTGAAAACTTGTGGTTCATTTCCTAGATGGAAGTATGTACCACCTGTGGACACACAAAACTGAAAAAGTAGTACACCATCCCTTTTATATGAAGGGAAACCTAGGATTTTCTGTACCTATTTCATGTCGTAGCACAGTGTTGTGTGTGTACAA
The DNA here is from genome assembly GCA_029204185.1 of Lerista edwardsae. Taxonomy (NCBI): domain Eukaryota; kingdom Metazoa; phylum Chordata; class Lepidosauria; order Squamata; family Scincidae; genus Lerista; species Lerista edwardsae. Next base: position 21,378,663 of record JAJKFI010000004.1, on the reverse strand, counting down.
AAGAAACTCAAAACTCCTAATGTCTTGAAGGTTTCAAAACAGAAGGGGACTCTGAAGTAACCTGTGGTAACAATAAATAAATAGGCTAACATATAGTGTTTGAAATATTTTATTCCCCCTCCCCTCTTTTTTTGGTGACTATTCCCTTGGGGGAGAAAATCTGGATTAAAACAGGCAAGGAAGCTTTTAGTAAAATCACATTCCCTTTCAAATTACTTGATTCGGACTGCATCCCTTTGCATGAACAGCATGAGCCATATTTGACCGCGTCAGACATATAACTGATCTGATGGGGTGATAATTTGCACTTTCTGTACTATACTATAATAACAATATACACATACTTTTGGGTTTATGAAAACATTTTTCAGTCTAAAAATTTAACCTAGGCAAAAGAAGTATATCTAAATATATATGCAGAGAGAAGGGGGGGAGTTGCATGAGAGCTAACCCTTTCCTCCATTCACTGTATTCAAGACTTGTCTTGCTGCTATTTTTATGTTTTATCTGTCTTTGTGGACAGATTTTTATAACATTGGCCCTCCCACTGGGCTAGCATTATTATTTCAAATACCACTGTATGATTATTTTAACATGAAATGCCTCTTGACTAATCCTATTCAAAACTGCACACGATTGCTATTCTTGCATTGTTTTTTCTTTTCCTTTGTATCTTTTGACTTAAATCTTAGGATGGCCATCACATCAAAGAAAAAAAAAAGGCATTCACTTTTCCCTTTTCTCCTCTAATGGCTGATTTTAATGACACTTGGCTTCTTTGAACACTGTAGTGTGTACAACGTTGGAGTTGGTTTTCTTTAGCCTAGTGGGCCATTATTGGCCATAATTCACTTAGGCTGCAGTCGTATACATGCTTACTTGGCATAAGCCTCTGACTCAGTGGAGCCTGTTTCTGAGTAGCTATGCATAGGATTACAATCTTAGGCTTCAATCCTGCGCACATGTACCTGGGAGGAAGCTCCACTGAACATAGTGGGTCTTCTGAGTAAAAATGCATAGAATCGTGCATAGGATAGTCACTAGTCCATCTTGACTACTAAATCAGGAAGAGAGCTGTGAGACCATCCAGTAATTTACCATATTAATACTTCAAACTCCCATCTGTGTGCATAAATCACACAGACTAGCCATATACTGTGCCAGATTTTGTTACATTTTTCATTATGAAACGTATACACTATCAGTGTGTATGCTCCTTCTATACCTAGTGTGCAAGCATGCCTCACTCCATGGACCCTCTTCTCTGAATTGCCCCTTGCCTGTTCTAGCCTGTTTATATATTGCTGTACTTGCTTAAATGCTGGAAGAAAAAACCTGCTAAAATGTAACCTGTAAAAAAAATTAAAAGGCTAAATTTTAATTGAGATCCAGTGACACTCGCCAAATTTTGCACTCAGTAGATAGCTCAATGTAAGAAAAAAAGTCAACAAAATGATCTTCCCCAACTATCTTCACCTTCCCCATGTACAGTGTGAAAGGAAAATACTGTATGTAGTTATTCTATTACTGTTCCTAAATATAATATTACAAGGAAAAATGGTGTTTGCCTACACATCTGCTAACGTAGGCATTTATAATTACCACACTTAGTTAATAGTGGCGTGTTGTTGGTTTTTTTCATTCATAACATTCTTTGAATTGTCTCCCTTTCCCCTACTGCCCTATACTTCACCATGTCTGCTAGCTTAGAGTAACCCTAGGGTCATTATGACAGCAGATGTTCAGTTTGTTGTAATAGTGAACCAGAAAATATGGTTTTAGATGTGTGTTGGGGGGTGGGGGAGAGACAAAGCCATTTGGCAAACTGTGGCATCTTCATTGCCAACAATTCTACCCTTCCTTCCTTTAGTTAATGGAGAACAATTGCTTTGCCAGTTTGTGTGTTTTTTTTTAATATGCTTTTGCAAAATGACTTGAAAGCAAAACCATGATGACTTCATTTGAGGGTTTATTTTTCTTATTGCAAGATATGATTCCATTCCAATGCCTTTTTCTATTAAATTATTATTTTTTATTTTTATCATCAGTTAGTAGTGCTATCTTTTTAATCTTTAAGTGCCTTTTGAGCACCGGAACAAATGCTTGGATTAAATTTGCTTGGGAGCTGGACATATCAAGGTCACCATACAGTTTAATGTTATGCTGTGGGTGTAATGCTTTAAAGTTCTTTTCCCCTTTTTGTTGTACAAGCAAGACATGAGTTTACATTTAAAGAACTGCCAATGTCAAATTGCTGGTGATTATTAGAAGATCAAGTTTTCCGATTGTGTTAGAGCAACAAATGGACGCCCTTGCAACTTATGCTGTACAAGCATAAACAATTTATCTAGCTAGGTCAGATGTTCCCAAACTGTGGGTTGGGACCCACAGCAGGTCACAAGTCAATTTCAGGTGGGCCGCAAAGGACCTAGAGCATCTTGAAGATATGGGAAGACGGGATTCTGGAAAAGGAGAGCACTATGTGGTTGTTTTGCTTGTGTCAAGGTTGTACTGTGGGCGTTTTTCTTTCTGATTCACTTTGCTATTGGAAAATGGCTGATAAGTAACCCAACTTATTGCTGCATTCTCAGGAAAGCAGCAAGCTCTGGAGTTGCAATGACAGATCTTCCAGGCATGATCATTTTCGGTGGGTCCCAGGCAGATTCTTATTTTAAAAAAGTGGTCCCCAGTGCTAAAATGTTTGAGAACCACTGATCTAGGTAATTTTTCTACATCTCTCTAGACTAAGTTGTATAGATGTTGGTCAGAAAGTACTGGGCTTTTTTAAAAAAAAGTAAAAGCACCATTTCTTTTGAAATGGAAAGGTGTGATATATAAATTTCTGAAGTATCATCTTAGGGCCTGTTTCAAGATGTTCCTGGTAGGCTTGTGTTTACATACTCATGTGCAATTGGCCTAGGTGGACCCAACACCAGTTTCAAGGGACCATTGAAAATATACAAAAGTAGCAAATGTGAAGCAAAATGCTGCATAGGTGTGTGTGGTGCGTTAACTCGCACTGGTGGAAAAACAGCCCAGAAACAAATTACTCCCCATGCCATATAGATTTCTTACCAACACATCAGTCATGGAAACGCCCATGCTGGCTTGACCTATATTGGGGCATGTATAGCTCACAAATTCGGTGCCAGGATAAAAGGGAGCATTGCTGTATTACTAATATCTAGATCAGTTGAAGAAAATACTAGCATCGTTTGACCAACTTGGCAAATCAAAAAATGAGAAAAAGTCCCTTTATTTTACTGTAGAGGAATTGAGAAAAAGCCCAAGTCTCAGTGCCATAGAAATGGTTGACATTGAGCACCAAAAAAGGGGGGGGGAGAAGGATTTTTCTGCAATGCATAACAAGTGAAGTCTCCTTGATTGACTGCTGTCCCTCCCCATAAGATTAGAATGTTCTTGTTCAACAGAAGCTACTTTAGCCAACACCCAGAAACGACTGACTGTAAGTGTAGTCTCATCTCTTCCCCTGTAACTTGGCAAAGGTGTAACTTTTGTTCAACCAAGTGATGCGTGTAACGGTGCTGACTTAAAGCAATTGCACCTGCCCTTATATTATTGCTGTACAGAAACTGTCATAAACAATGTAAATGTTTAACTCCTTTTAATGATATAAGGACCATGCACTTTTTCTCTTAGACTCAACAATACTTAATAGTGTGTTTTTTCTTTCCTTTTTTTGTAAACCTGGACTATATAATTTCCTAGCAATGCTGCAGTTTTCACAGTATGGCAATAGGCCTCCTGAATCTCAATTTGCTTCTGAGTGGCTGCTTTTTGTTCTTGCCAGAAAATTTTAGGAACCTGCTGGTTGGCTGCCCTATATAATGATTGTTGTCCCTCTTATGGATATTGTCTCTGTAATGTATGATGAAACGCCATTCAGTTAGTGTCTGATTGGATCCTATGTTATGTATGCTGATGATATGATGCCATGTAGATCAAACCACTGGTTGGATGTGGACTCATCCTGTTGAATAAACAGTTTACCTTTTCTCAGATCTGTTCTACTTCAATCATAATTTAACAACTAGCCATGTCTAGGCCGGACAGATTACATCCAGGAAAGGACTGTACTGGATGCCATTTGAATACAGCATAGGTTGGTTCACCTGAATTAAACCAGGCCTATCCCCAGTGGCATCTAGGATTCATAATCAGTTTTCAGGATCCTTAGCCAGAAGCACAATTGCAAAAATGTTAGAAAGCAGTAGTAATAGCACCCGAGAAGGGGAAAAAAATATGAGGCAAAAGGTTGGACACACACCAACCAGGAAACCTCAACATTGATTACATAATAGCATACATTGTCACAGTATTGTGAGCTACTCCAGCTGCTCAGCCAGGCAAGTAGTTCTTCAGAGATAACATTAAAGAATTTAGTTAGAGAAAGTAAGTTTTATTAATCAACACTGGGATACAAAGTTGGAGGCCAGGCTTTCACTAATGCCCTCAAATCTTGCTGCAGCCTAAGTCTTCCCCACTGGCCTATCAAAACGCCGTCTTTCTCCACCGTCACACCCTTTTCCAGGGTTGCCTCTAGAGCAGTGGTTCCCAACCTTTTTTTGGCCATGCCCCACCTAAGCATCTCTAAAATCCTGGTGCCTCCCCTGTGACATATAATTCTTATTATTCAAAAAGTGAACTCCTATTCACATGGAGGAAGTCTAAAAAAGCCATTAACGTGGTTTAAAAAAGGTTCCAAAGAACATGGCATCCATGAAAGAGAAAAATAAAAGATGGTGCACAAAGAGGGAAATTTTAAAAAAAGTTCTTAGCTTAATTTATGAATAATAAGATATAAGAACAATTAGCGGGCTTTCAAATTCACTGATAATAGCTCATTCTCAAATTGCCCCCCTTAAAAATCCAATTTCCCCCCCCGTGGGCGTGTGCCCCATGTTGGGAACCACTGCTCTAGAACATAAGTTTTCAACTGGTGTGCCGTGGCACACTGGTGTGCCATGAATGGGCCTCAGGCGTGGGGGGGGCAAGATCAGACAGACAGTACCTGTGTGGAAGAAGTGGCAGCCTTCAGCCTCACATGACAGCACAAGTAAAAGAGGTGGCCAACGAAGGGGCTGGAAATGGCTGCTTAGAAGATGTGGCTGGAAGTTGCCTCTTTGGCACTCTTGCTGCGGAGTAAGAATGAGGGCACTGCCTGCCCCATGCTATGATTGGGCTACTGGAGAAGCCTGAAGGAGCTCCGGGCAGGAGCCTTGTTATGGGTGACAGCAAGCAAGCAGCAAGCAAGCAAGGCAGGCAGCAGATAAGAAGCAAGCCACAAAGCCTGGGGCTGTGGATAGAAGAACTGGCTGGCCAAAAAGGGTAATAAGCAGGCAATTAGTGCATCTTGCTTTTCTTCTCTCCCACCCCACTCCCTCCAGCATAAACAAATAATTTCTTTCCCATCCTAAAGTCTCGTAATCGCAGTGAATACCTCCCTTTCTGTCCCCTTGTCCCGACTTTCCGAAGGTCGGGAATCATTTGCCTCTCATTTTCTCTTTTGCTCCTGGTTGAATTCCACATCATTAACCCTTACTTCACTTTTTCCCAGTACACGTTGTGCTCAGCCTGACCTCTTTGTCAACACAGGATTTATCAAATCTGATAAAAATTGGATCACCCTACTTATAATCACCTTTTTCCTCCTTTCCCCTCTTCTCCAGAAACCACATACACTTCACTCTTCACTCTCCTATAGAATTCCTCAAGTAACTTTATGAAAAAGATCAATTCAAGTTCAGAGAAGTTTGATTTCAGCTTGAGAATTTTTGTCATGTCATTTAGTTAAATTAATGTATCAATTGTACTTATTAATTATAATATTTCATATAGTTTTAAAAACTGGTGGTGTGCCTCAACAATTTTAGTGACCTGTCAGTGTGCCATGAGCTGAAAAAGGTTGAAAATCACAGCTCTGTGGATACATTTTATTACAGTATGTTTTTTTTTTAGTTTCAGTGATGTCATGACACTGTAATCAGGAATTCACTGCATACTTTGCATCTTCCAAATCTTTCCCAGCCCTTATAGCTCTTCTGATAGTTCAGAAGCATTTGGGAAAGTAGAAATTTTCTTGTTACTTAAAACTTTTTTTTTGAGGGGGGGGGTCCAGATATGGGTGAGTGGGTTTACTAGGTAATGCATGGGTTTACTAGAGGAGGGTAATGATGCCACCACATCATCTTAGCCTAGGAATGACTGCTTAGGAATGGGACGTGTGTAATTGTGCATTTCACTAGATTGAGTCTACCTTGGGTCAGATAAGAACTGAGCACACGCAGTACAAATCACCCCATGCCCAGAATCCTGGTTATACTGGATGTGCTTGCAAAATGGTAGCCAGCCTGATCATTGGCAGAGGCTGGTTTTGGGGCCTACAGCTGCTGGCAGAGATCACATTGTGTGTCTGGCAGAGAATGTATCTGATTTCTAGGCCATCTGCTGCCATCTTGAACATTGCCCATGATATGTTCCTGGTGTTGTCACCAGGCAAGCAGAGAAGATGTATACCTTGCCATATAGTTGTTACTGTCAAGCAAAAGTCCAAAGTCTATTAAATCAGCATTAAAATACCAATATAAATTCTTTTAAGACTTTGATTGGAGAAAGAGTGGCCGCAAAGAAACAGAGGTACAGCCCAGTCCCAACCTACTCCCCAAATGGTGACACAGTGGTGCCAACATGTATCCCATGGGGAAGTTTGGGCATCTGAACTAGCAGGGGAGTTTGTTCCCTTGCCCCACGGTAAGTCCCTGCTAAACAACTTGGACCTATGCTGGTGATATCACGTATCACTCAGCATGTTCGCATGGACCCATGAAGGCGAATCGAAGCCAGGAACGGGGTTTGGATTCAATGGATGCCAGTGCCACCAATCCTGTTCCCCTTTCCATTCTGCTCTGATCTTTTCCTATCTCCATTGCTGCCCAGTAACACCGTCCCCTGTGCTTTCTTACTGGGGCTGGCATGCATCTGTTGGCTGCTGGAACACAGAGCTGGCAGAGGACAATTAAGGCTAGGAAAGATCTTACTGGACCTTCCTTGGAAAACCTGTTCTTAATTGTAGAATAAGCTGTTTGGATGAGTAGTTTGACATCAACTAATCCCAAATGGCCTGACTGCTAAAACAGTGCCTTAGTACCCCAGTTCTATCATATCTGTAGAAAGTACCTAGGTGCTAGTGAAGCCTTTTTCTAAGCTTTCCACAATAGGTTGGGTAACATGCAGACCAAGTGCCAAACCATCTGTTCTGATCAGAAATTCTGGATCTTTGTATTCAAAATGGAAGCCTGGGGCTGTGAAATAATGTTGCTTGCAGAGACCAGGATTTGATTAGACAGGTTGACAGGCATGCCAAGTCCAATCTGCTTTTTGCTGAACCACATTGGCTGTGCTAGAACACACCATTTTCCACAGCTGGTGTAACACCAGCTTTATGAGACATAAAGAGACAGAGAGATCATCTAAGACAAACAAGGGGGGGGGAAATGGCCCATTTGGCTGCTGCAGTATCGACAGCCAGAATTAACAGGAGTCTAATCACAGTAAGTGCCAAAGGGTGCTAGTTGGTCTATTTTCTCTAGTTCTAGTTTCATCATTAGAACATTTAAAAAAAACCAAAAATCTGAATCGGGTACAATTCAAGTTGTATTTAAGGCAAAATACTATGCATTGCTCATCGCCTTACAGAAAAACAATTAGTTCAATCATAAATCCTGATATCTGCATAAAACTGATGCATACACGATGTCTACATTTTGTCCTAGATTGTTTTAGTACAGAATGGAGGAACCACACTGAGGTAAAATATTTTACCTCAGAAACAAGCAACTGGCTCTCTTCTCTGAACCTGAACCATCAGATAGCTGACCTGGCTTTGGTATTATTTCTCAGAGAAAGCACAGTTTTCATAATTATTGAGGGTATCCCACTCAATCCTCACCACACAAGCACCTTTTGTGCTGGAAATCTTTCTTAAATGTTCTGGCTATCTTTCTCAAAAGGAAGTCTGTCTTCACAGCATTCCCATCCTACCAGAGCCATATTCCTATCCTAACAGAGCCGTGTCTGCATTGTGGGGTCATGTTCCAAGCCCCCAGAGCAAGCTCCGTGAAACGTGGGGTAAGGCGGGCTTCCCCAGAGATCTTGGTTCCAGAGAAAATTACTTGGTCCTCGGGCAGAATTATGTCTGTGTCCTTTCAATAATGGATTGGGTGCAACTCGGTCAGCATTTCCCTCCCTCTAAAATGTATGCCAAAGAGAGAATCAAATAGTGGGGTCAGGTCACAAGAAGACAGGAGGGTTAAAGGACTCCCCCTCAATCATGTCTCAAGTCTACAATATAGGAGAGAGAGAGGCTTTCCTTCAGTTGTTCCCTCAGACACATGTAATATAAGTGTGAGGAATTTTTGACCATTGGCTTATTGTGCATTGGCTGTAAGGTGTTAATCAAAGAGGTAGGAGTCCCCAGTAACTGAAACATATTTTACTGAGGGACTAATTACAAGATTAGAAGTGTGAGGAAAAAGCAATAAGATCAATACATTTTTCAAATGAACAGACAGAGGCTGGAAATCCGTATGCTACTGACTAGGGCAGAATGAGAGACAGCTAGAAAGAGGAGGGAACAATATAGATGGGGTGTCCCTTCTGTGACCTTGGATTGGGAGGGAGAAGTGAAATAGTTTACCCAAGAGACAAGTTGGGGTTCCTTAGAAGCCTTGCTTTACAGTCAGGTTATGGGGAATTGAAATGGAAATGCAAGTCTAACATGGAGAAATAAATGTAAGATGGAAAATGCAAACACTCAAAGCAGGAGAAAAGGGGGAAATATTAAAAATTGAAAGAGTAGACATGGATAGGGATGTAAATAATACTTTTTTGGCACAGTCACTGAGGTGGCTGGGTAAGTGCAGGGGTGTTAGTGTTGCATACTAGAGATCCCATCTATACTCCAATACATAGTGGATGAAGATTGTGAACTGGGGTCTTCAAACTAGAGCAATTACAGCTTCTTAGCATGTGGGCCGGGTGAATCTCAGTTGGCACAGGGGCTACATTACCTCTTCAATGTATACATCCTTTTCAGGAATCTTTCCATCTCCCAGTTTCTTCATTGGCTTGATTTGTTGGCCAGATTTTGAGGTAGTACATGTGACAGGTGGCTAGAGCCTGGGAAAGGGGCTAATTGCTGTAACTATCAACCCAATGTGAGCATATAGTGATACTAGGCCTCATGTTTGCAGATTGTCATTCTAAAAAGTGGGACTCAGTGCTAAATCGTTTGAGAACCACTAAACTAGAAGATTGGCCATGGTCACCATCAGGCCAGATTACATCCTGTCTGCAATCTCTTCTTCTCTATCCCTGGACCATGGAGGAGAAAAAAAGTATTCTTAGCTAGTCAACTGGACTAGCTAAGAAAGCCATCACTGCCTAGTTCTGTAAAAATGCCACCTCCATTCCCTAGAAATAATCTCCCAACATGCTCGTGGTCCTGAAAATCTACTCCCCTCTCTTTTGTTTTATTCACTTGTAGTTGGGGGAGTTTGGCCAGAAGAGTCAGTATTATTTGGCCTCTACCATTACAGGATAGAGAAAACTCTGGTGACACATCTATGCTCTGAATCATGATAATGCTTTTAATAGCTAGTCCCATGACCTGACATCCACTTTATGGGACCTCATGTCAAGTGCTGATGAAAATATTTCTGGATGGCACCTACTCCATGGAGATGGGGCAGAATTGTTTAAAAGCCACGTCGACTACCCTGACTGCAGTTTCAATAGAAGTTCCGGGAAGGGGATGGGGAATGCAACTTAAACAAAAAAAAATGTTCCTATCAAGACTTGTAAGCTGTTTGGTATGTTCATACCAACTCCAGTATAAGCGTTAGAAGACTTTGATTAAATGCAGAGAACTGCTCTAGTGACAAACTGTCTAATGATCAGACGTGCATTTGCTAATTTGCATTTTCACTTCTGCCATATGTGCTCAAAGTGGCCTTAAGAGGGCAACTGCTTTCGGATTCCAGTTAACAGCAACCCTAAGATTGCACACAGTTGTCACCATCATTATCTTTACCCTCTGAACTCTGTGAGCTATTAACTATCCCACCTGCCAATCCTTTATGATGAATGACCTCTGGCTCATCTCCTCTGGTTTTCTGGACCACACACACCTTATTTAGCTCACTGCTGCAGTTGCCTGCACAGGTCATTCTCCGGCGTCTTTATTCTAAATCTCCTGAATCTATTTCTTCCTTTCTTCTCATTCTCAACAAAAGCGATTTTCTTTCCAACTTTAAGCACATAATCTTCTTTTGCTTATTCTTTGTTATATTATCTCTGACTCCTCAAGTCTTCAGCAACTTCCTTTGACAGCCCTTTGCTAAGCTGGCTTCCCTTTCGGTATAATTTTGCATCATATAAATCTTGTCCCTCTAGAAGAAAATGTTAGAGAAAATAGTACGGTGCATGTATTCTTCTAAGATGGCGATCAGGACTCATAGATCAAGCAGTAAAAGTCAACCTGGATTTTTAACTAGCTGTGCAAAACTGCTGTTCCAACTGAACTGAAGCCTAAAACTAGACCTTATGCTAGTGGTTCCCAATCATTTTTGACTGATGGCCACTGGTTGCAGCTCCTTATTAGGGCTACAGTCCTATACATCATATAGGGTAGCGGATTTTTCATTAGGATTCTGTGACTTCCTTGGCTGGTTTCTGTGGCTCCCCTAGAGAGCTACAGTTCACAGTTTGGGAGCCACTGCAGTATGCAAACGAAGGGTGTATAGCAGTGGTTCTCACATTTTTTAGACCAGGAACCACAAGAGGTGATGTCATTAACCTGGAAGTGATGCCATAGCCAGAAGTGACATCATCAAGCAGGAAGTGCTGTCATTGTACCATAATCAAATGACACTCCTGGAATGCAAACTGGCATTCTTGGACTACAGCTATTGCACAACCATGAAATATGCCTGACAGCAAGATTAGGACAAAATCTTATGTAAAAACTCTGAAACTTTTAAAAAACCAATTTTTAAAAACCCTCACTTGAAAAATCAAGCTGTTAACTCTCACAATAGGAATATAGTACAAGTAGGTCTGTAGCTTCCAAGATGGCAGCTTCCAGCGTTCTGGGACCCACCTAACATCAGGTCATGACACACTAAGTGCCACGACACACTATCATGCCATTGTACAAATGGATGGTAAGGCCGCACCTGGAATATTGTGTGCAGTTCTGGTCGCCGCACCTCAAAAAGGAAATAGTGGAGCTGGAAAAGGTGCAGAAGAGAGCGACAAAAATGATTATGGGGCTGAGGTACCTCCCTTATGAAGAAAGACTGCAATGTTTGGGGCTCTTCAGCCTAGAAAAAAGGCGCCTGAGGGGGGACATGATTGAGACATATTATGCATGTCTCATTGTGCATGGAAGGGATAGAGTCGATAGAGGGATATTCTTTTCCCTCTCTCAAAACACCAGAACCAGGGGACATCCGCTAAAACTGAGGGTTGGGAGAGTTAAAACAGATAAAAGGAAGTACTTGTTTTACCCAGCGGGTGGTTAGTCTGTGGAACTCTTTGCCACAGGAGGTGGTGATGGCATCTGGTCTAGATGCCTTTAAGAGGGGTTTGGACAGATTTCTGGAAGAAAAGTCCATCGTGGGCTATAGGCCATGATGGATTGTGCAACCTCCTTACATTAGTAGTAGGCTACTTCAGAGTACTGGGTGCAAGGGCGTGGCAACAAGATGCAAGCATCTTGTGTCTCGTGCCTCCCTTTGGCCTGATCCAGCAGGGCTCTTCTTATGTTCTTAAGTGGGTCCTGACCCACTGTTTGAGAAACACTAGTGTATAGCATGAAGTGTGACAGTCTGCTAGCTTGCAAGGACTGCCTAAACACACAATGAATTTCGTGAGGCATCAGTCAGATATGCTACTGACAAATATCAGCATTTGACAATTATAGACGAAGGAACATATGTTCAGCTCAGCAGTGGCTGAAGAGCCAGCCACATTAGCTCTGCTCAAATATTTTCTTTGGATCCCATAGACTCGGGTTTAAACTGTGTAAAACAGTGTTTGTGTTGTGATCATTAAATTTTGAATGGCACCTTGTGATCTTCAACCTGTAAAAACAATTTGGTATCAAGACATTCAGAATAATTGCTGAAGCTTGCTAACCTATCTCTTGGAAGAAGAGGTATGTTTCAGAAAATAGCCATCATTCAAAAGTTTGATCAGTAACAGACTTCATTGTGGAAGCGTGTGCATAACAGTAGCATATGTCCCCTCTCATTTCCTCTCCCCTAGCATCTTGTTAAGTGACCTGTGAATGTATCACATCCAGATTTGAGGTTATATGTTGCTTTACAGAGTAATAACTTTTATTTGCATGCCCGTCTATCATTGGAAGGTCATTTTCTTCTCCTAGTGGTCTAATTAGTCAATAGTCTCCTTGGCTGATTAAATCATTTCTGCCCAATTAGTTATTAAAGGAACTGTCTTTTCCAGAATAAAATTGAAAAAGGAAAAGCTTTTTCTGTAGGAGAATTCATTCTGTAGGAGAATTGTGTGTGCCAAAGAAGTGGGGATTCCCCTTGGCTCGGAGCACCAATATGGTGTGTATCAACATGAGAACATGAGTTGATGGGCCTGTGCTTCAATGATGTAGCTGGTACCCATGACCCATAATTCCCCGTAACTTCCTGGAGGCCTTAGAAAGGTACTTTAAGTTTTTGTGGAAAACTGGAAGTTCCTTTTTAAGGTCTCCAGGAGGATTTCTGAGGCTTCAGAAGACCTCCAAAAGGCACCCCTTGACATCCCCTCAAGGTGAAGTACCCAAAGCAATTGACCCTCCCCCCCCCACCCCCCTTTTTTTACCCCCCTGATGTGCTTCTTCATTTTCAGGGTGAACCAAGGACTTTTGTGCCTGCCTGGCCTAGGACCGTCACAGTTTAGATGTGCTTTGTTAGCCTTTGGGTGTCCCTCTACTCACCTCTTTGATCCATATCTGCCATAAGTCAGCAGAGAGATTAACACAATCATTTGATCGCCCAACATTTACCCAAATGTACACACACAGCATAGGGGACAACTTTCCACTTGGTTTTCCCATGCCCTGCTTGCCAAACAGCAAAACTTTATGTTGCTATATCTGAAGACGATGAAGTGTAATTTGGGTAGTGAAATGAAGACAATCCATTTTCTTCATGGTAGTTAATCCACAATACTTTGTTCCCTTTGTCCATCCAAATGGGGTAATAAACTACTCACTTAATAAACTGAAGGGCTGCAAGGGCATTTAACACTTAATATTTCAATATTCCATCACAGGCAATACCATGGCAAAAGGAAAGAAACAAGGGCTTGGGTGATAGCTGAAGTTTTTCTTGCTCTTGCTAATTTGGTTCACATTTGTTATCCCAACTTCTTGGCAACAGAACAAATACCTGGACAAAATCAGCTTCACAGATGGCATTTGTTTAGTATTGGGAAGCCAAGAAGATGAAAATAAGCCAACTCAAAGACACCACTGAGATTGCACATGTGTAAGACAAGTGGTGCTAAATCTGAAACTTAGCTACCGCCACACCTGCAGCAGCTATGCAGTTCTGGATTGGGCCAATAGTCTCTTACATCGTTCATGATATAAAAATAGATCAGGAGTCATATCAGAACACAACGTCATGAATGAGAAGTTGAATGACTTAACTAAGTGACCTGTTCAGGTACAGTGATGATCATTCTCTGCCCTCATGTAAAAAAAAAAATGTAGAGTGCTGCATCCCATTTTGCTTCTGTGCCGCTGCTTAGCCAAGAGCAAGGTTCGGAAGGAGAGATTTATTTGCTTGGCTGGCTGCCCTGCTGGTGTGATCTCTGCCCTTGCTGCAGTGCTGGGCCAAAGACAGATGGGCCTGAACTGTTCCGTGGAAATTAATATTTAACTCCCTGTCATCTCGGCACATTTCTAATTCAGCCCTGGCTATCATTCTTCTTGATGGATTTCCAGCATGCTGACTTGGCAGGTTTTTTTTTAGTTTATCCATAGATTTAGAGGCCACACTGGGGATCTCTGATAGAGCAAATGGATGGAGATGCATATAAAAAGTTCCTTACTGTGCTCTTGAGCTGTATGTAGACAATGAGACAATCATCCCGCTTCTGTGCTCAGTCAAAGTGTCCCTGTCTTTCCAGTCTGGCTCCAGTCTATTGTGGATGCTGAATCATGCTGGGTGTAATGAGATATCAGTGAAATAGTGGGGATGAGAAAGGAACAATTTAAAGGAACCTCAGAGGAGGAAGGGGCAGATAATGGTGCAGCAAAGGATGGAATGAGAAGTAAAAAGGGAATAAGACCAAAACTGATCCAGGAAGGGGGCCAAATGACCAAAAGAGGAAAAGGCAGTCACATAATCTGCATCCTCAAAAACAGGAAGGGCCAGTAAGATGAAATGGACATTATATAAGGCTCATCTTCACACCACAGGGTCTTACCTGCTGAGCCGTGCTGCCCATTGCACTGCTGCTGTGTGCTGGTCCCTGGTGAAACTCAAGAGGGGGGGGACTACATGGAAGTTGTCTGGCTCCTACAAATGTGTAACCTTAAAATTTTGGGGCTTGCTAAATGTTCAGGGTATCTTTCACGACTCAATTTCACTACCTGGAAACAAACCACATGCTACCCCACTCCAGCATGAGAAAGCAAGGGAATTAACGGAGCCTATGACTTCTAGCTGAAACACCACCACTGTTCTGCCAGGACTACTAACACTTCAGTAACAAGTGATGTGCTGCCATCTTGTGAGTTTTCATTGTAAGTTCAGGACCTGCTCTGGCCTTTTGCTATCCAGCAGCAAATACTGCTATCACCATGCCGGATAAAGAACTCTTGAAAATATTCTTTACTCTTCAATGGTATCTTTGATAAGAACATTAATGCTCAATTCTAGCCACTACAAGTTTGTGCAATGCAGCTATGTTGCTGGAGTGCGCACTGCATGCTGTGGTGGTGAGTGTGACTAGACAGACTAGGAAAAGTAAGTAAAAATATTTTTACTTACTTTTTGCTAGGCTGCCAGGCCACCAGTGGGTATCCTGGGACCGACTTAGCTGTCGTAAGTCCAAGGAGCCTTGGACCTGGAAAGGGGAGAGGATCCCAGCAGTGTTGCTGCTGATGAGACCCACCCCTGCCTGCCCTTCTCCTGCTCCCGAAGGGCAGGAGGTTTAGTCAAGAGGGTTAAAGCCTCCATTTGCCTGAAGATAAGATCCGAAGGTTGCCAGTTCGATAACACCGGAAGCTTCCGTGAGCGGCAGACCTTGAGAATTGTGACTGATAAGAGCTGAGCTGTCTCCAGCTGCCTGTGAGAGAGGAGTTTGCTGGGCCAGCTGTTTCTTTGGTGGGAGCAGAGAAGCCATCTATCAGCCAGCAGGAAGGCAATTGTGTGGCCAGAAAGAAGGACTAGACCACGAAAGTTCCATCTGTATGTTGTTGTAGTTCTTTGAAGATAGAACTTCTTTGTAATTGGTAAAAAAACCCTTGCGGGTTTAGAGAAATAAAGCCTGCCTATGTAAACCGCTTTGAATTAAAGTCAGAGGAGCAATCTAATGACCAAAGAAAGGCAGTATCATCATCATCATCATCATCATCTGCCCCCACAACCACCTTGACTGCTCCAGTGTGGCCTGTGTGGCCCGTTTGCAAGTAGAGGTGCGGCCTTTTTATCTGTGAGGGTTCCGTTCTCAGAACCCTTGTGGATAAAAAATTGATGGGTAATTAAACTCACAGATTTTGCCGTCCCCTCCAAACCCGATCAGAGCACTGCTCCAGGTGGGGTCCGGAGTTGCATCTTTAATGCCTTGGGAAATGCTTCCCTGGATCTTGCAATGCTTGTCCTTACCCAGAGTTGCCCGGGTACTTATTTATCCCGAGCTTCTATTAGACAGGAAAAGGAATGAATTCTATCTGTAGTGTAAAATCGAAATAATTTGATGTACAGGAAATTAAAAGTATACGTACAGTATAAAAATTATAAAGTAAAATCTTTTACAAATTCACTATAATATAAATTTAAGTCAAAACTTGATTAAAAACAACATTTTTAGTTTCAACTCCAGGAGCAAGAATACATAAATTCTTGGGTGAACCCACCCTTGAGCAAGCAACATAAAGTTGTCCATGGGAGAAACATGGCAATCTCCAATCCACTCTTCAGTACTTAATAGACTGCCCGTGTGACTTGTTGATCGTGATCAAGAATGCAAATCTCACTGAAAATTGCCATCTCTTAAAGTGAAAAGGGAGATCAGTCGGAATGAGTGGTATCCGTGGGATAAAAACTGTTTCACCCTCTCCCTTTCCTGTTAAGATAGTCGCTTCAATTACATTACCCAGCATCTTCTTGACACACAGCCTTGTGCCATTGCAAAGTTTTGGCGGGTCGAGGTTCCGTAGTAAAATAATTGGCGATCCCACTGTAAGTAAAAGACGATGCGGTGGCGATCCAGCCGGATCAAGTGAGTTTAGGAAGTCTGATGGGAAATTGACGACCTCATAGGCATCTATTACGGTATCGATAGACTTGTATTCAGTGACTACGCTTGGTCACATGGCAAGTATTTGATTGGAGTCCAAGACCGGGGCATAATGATTTCTAAAAATTTCCAGAAGGTTCTACAGAGTTCTATTCATTCTATTCGACTATACTTGGGCTTAAATGTCATCGGGACTGTCACCAATCAGCGTAGCAATCCTGAAAACTAATTTGACACTAATGTCGGTCATTTTGGACATTTTATTTTTTCACCCCTTCTCACCCGCCATGCTGATGGGGGCTGAACTTGGATTTAAACAGCATCAAGAGTGTCACTGTTCATCTCAGCGACCCCGAAAACTATGGGTTCAACAGTAATATCGGTCATTTTCTATTATTTTTACATGTCACCCCCTTCCCACCCCCACCCCTAGGGGTGCTAGGGGTGTCTTACCCCTGCAGTATTTCTTTCCAGATCGTAAGGCATATGTGTACCAAGTTTGGTGTCAATCGCTCCAGGCATTCCAGAGTTATGCTGGAACACACATATGCACGCACACACACACACACATTTATATATATACTAGCTTTTTTACCTGGCGTTGCCCGGGCAACAAATTATCCCAAGTGCGAATGTGGACTCAAACAGCCTCGGGAGCGTTGCCATTCATCTCGGCGACCCCGGAAAGTACGGATGTGACACTTATTTTGGCTGTTTTTGACCATTTTCACATGGGGCCTGCTGTGCACCCCCACCCCTGGGGGCGGTAGGGGGCCCTGACCCTCGCAGTGTTTGTCCCCAGGCCGGCAGGCAGCCGCATGCCGAGCGTGGTGCCAATTGGTCCAGGCGTTCCAGCGGGGCATGGCGGACGTTTTGTTTTGCACCCCTTCTCGCTCCCCATGCTGAGGGGGGAGCAAACCCGGACTCCAACGGCATCGAGAGCGTCGCCACTTATTCCAGTGACGGATATTTAATATTATAAAATCTATCTATTTAATCTATAGATAGTTTAAAGATGCAACTTCTGGTTTTACTGAAAAACCAGAAATTGCTTTCTTCAGCCAAAATGCCCATTCTGAGACCCGCCAAGACAATGGATGGATGCGTGCAGCCTCAGCAGGCCTCTGAAGAACCTCCAGAGGCAACCAGAGAACAGTTTGAATCCAAACTGAATTTGAATCCACATATAGTTAGGATATTAGGATAATTAGGCTCAACCTGTATCTGAATCCATATGCAAGTGCATTGCATGATACACCTGCCCCCATTTTCAGAGTTTTATTTTCTTGAGATTCAGAAGACACAATGTTGTGTTGCTTTGTTTTGTCCTTTGCAAAGCTTTAAATACAAGTTACTATGGGTTATATTTGTACAATTTGTAGTTTAAATGTATTTCACCATGCAACTCAATTCATTTTGTTGTTGTTCAGTCGCTAAGTCGTGTCCGACTCTTCGCGACCCCATGGACCACAGCACGCCAGGCCTCCCTGTCCTCCACTAGCTTCCTGAGTTCGCCCAATTTCATGCTCATTGCTTCGGTGACACTGTCTAACCATCTCATCCTCTGCTGCCCCCTTCTCCTTTTGCCTTCAATCTTTCCCAGCGTGAGGGTCTTTTCTAAAGAGTCCTCTCTCCTCATGAGGTGGCCAAAGTACTTGAGCTTCAGCTTCAGGATTTGTCCTTCCAGGGAGCAATCAGGCTTGACTTCCTGGAGGATTGACCGATTGGATCTCCTTGCAGTCCAGGGGACTCTCAAGAGTCTTCTCCAACACCATAATTCGAAAGCATCTATTCTTCGGCGCTCTGCCTTTCTTATGGTCCAGCTCTCACAGCCATACATGGCTACTGGGAAAACCATAGCTTTGACTATGCGAACCTTTGTTGGCAGGGTGATGTCTCGGCTTTTGATTAAGTTGTCTAGGTTCGCCATAGCTTTCCTCCCAAGAAGTAAGCGTCTTTTAATTTCATGGCTGTAGTCACCATCTGCGGTGATCTTGGAGCCCAGGAAAATAAACTCTGTCACTGCTTCCATTTCTTCCCCTTCTATTTGCCAGGAAGTGATGGGAGTGGTGGCCATGATCTTAGTTTTTTTAATGTTGAGCTTCAAGCCAATTTTGGCACTTTCCTCTTTCACTCTCATCAGAAGGTTCTTTAGGTCTTCCTCACTTTCTGCCATTAGAGTGGTATCATCTGCATATCTGAGGTTGTTGATATTTCTCCCAGCAATCTTGATTCCAGCTTGTGAATCATCCAGCCCTGCCTTCCTCATGATGTACTCTGCATATAAGTTAAATAAGCAGGGTGACAGTATACAGCCTTGTCGTACTCCTTTCCCAATTTGAAACCAGTCAGTTGTTCCATGTCCAGTTCTAACTGTTGCTTCCTGACCCACATGCAGGTTTCTCAGAAGGCAGATAAGGTGGTCTGGTACTCCCATCTCTTCAAGAACTTGCCACAGTTTGTTGTGATCCACACAATCAAAGGCTTTAGCATAGTCAATGAAGCAGAGGTAGATGTTTTTCTGGAACTCTCTTGCTTTCTCCATGATCCAGCGAAGGTTGGCAATTTGATCTCTAGTTCCTCTGCCTCTTCGGAAACCAGCTTGTACATCTGGTAATTCTTGATTCACATCCTGCTGAAGCCGAGCTTGTAGGATTTTGAGCATCACCTTGCTAGCATGTGAAATGAGTGCAATGGTGCGGTAGTTCGAGCAATCTTTGGCATTGCCCTTCTTTGGGATTGGAATGTAAACTGATCTTTTCCAGTCTTGTGGCCACTGTTGGGTTTTCCAAATTTGCTGGCATATGGAGTGCAGCACTTTGACAGCATCATCTTTTAAGATTTTGAGTAATTCCGCTGGAATGCCGTCAGCTCCACTAGCTTTGTTGTTAGTGATGCTTTCTAAAGCCCACTTGACTTCACACTCCAGGATGTCAGGCTCGAGCTCATTGACAGCACCATTGCAGTTATCAGGAACATTTAGATCGGCCTTATAGAGTTCCTCTGTGTATTCTTGCCACCTCTTCTTAATCTCATCTGCTTCTGTTAGGTCCTTGCTGTTCTTGTCCTTTATTGTGCCTACTTTTGCACGGAATTGTCCTTTGACATCTCCAATTTTCTTGAAAAGATCTCTAGTCTTTCCCATTCTATTGTTTTCCTCTATTTCTTTGCATTGCTCATTTAGGAAGGCCTTCCTATCTCTCCTTGCTGTTCTCTGGAAATCTGCATTCAGTTGGGTGTATCTTTCCCTTTCTCCCTTGCTTTTGGCTTCCCTTCTTTCCTCAGCTATTTGTAAGGCCTCGTCAGACAGCCACTTTGCCTTCTTGCATTTCTTTCTCTTTGGGATGGTTTTAGTTGCTGCCTCCTGTACAATGTTACAGACCTCCGTCCAAAGTTCTTCAGGCACTCTGTCTACCAAATCTAAGCCCCTAAATCTATTTGTCACCTCCACTGTATATTCGTATGGGATCTGATTTAGGTCATACGTGGAGGGCCTAGTGGTTTTCCCTACTTTTTTAAGTTTAAGCCTGAATTTTGCAATAAGAAGCTCATGATCTGAGCCACAGTCAGCTCCAGGTCTTGTTTTTACTGCCTGTATAGAGCTTCTCCATCTTTGGCTGCAAAGAATGTAATCAATCTGATTTCGATGTAGACCATCTGGTGAAGTCCATGTGTACAGTCGCCGTTTGTGTTGCTGGAAAAGCGTGTTTGCTATGACTAATGTGTTCTCCTGACAAAACTCTATCAGTCTTTGCCCTGCTTCATTCTGTACTCCAAGACCAAACTTGCCTGTTATTCCTATTACCTCTTGACTGCCTACTTTAGCATTCCAATCCCCTATGATGAGAAGGACATCTTTTTTGGGTGTTATTTCTAGAAGCTGCTCTAGGTCTTCATAGAAACGGTCAACTTCTTCCTCTTCAGCATCAGTGGTTGGGGCGTAGACTTGGATTACTGTGATGTTGAAAGGTTTGCCTTGGATCCGAATGGAAATCATTCTATCATTTTTGAGGTTATACCCCAGTACTGCTGTTCTCACTCTCTTGTTCACTATGAAGGCTACTCCATTTCTTCTAAGGGATTCCTGCCCACAGTAGCAGATATAATGGTCATCTGAATTAAATTCTCCCGTTCCTGTCCATTTTAGTTCACTAACTCCCATGATGTCGATGTTCAGCCTTGACATCTCACGTTTGACCACATCTCAATTCATTTATCATTGTATAATTTTGGTACAACATATTTGGTATATTTGTATCTTGCAGCTACAATTATTTATTTTAATTGATTGTGGTGGTGTGTTACTTGTGTTGAGTAAGGATTTAGACATGAAATAAAGATTAATATGAAGTAATAGAGAAATGGGATATAATATGAAATGACAAATGAAACTTTTCAAGACAGATCCAAACTGTTGATCAAATGTAATCACGGTGAGAACTCTACTCTTCTGCAGGCTTAGTACAATAATTTGGTTCACATTTACATTGGACCTTCAATATCAGTGGGAGATCAATTTTTGGACCTCCTGTGGATATAGAAATCCATGGACACTGGAATCCACAAGGGCACAGTACCACAATTACTCACCTGGAGGCCACACCAGACCCTCTGGAGATTGCGCTGGCTTCCCCTTCCTTCCTTTCCTGAATATGAATGGAAATTGCTGGTGTGAAAGTGGCTTCCGGTTGCGTCCGAGAGGCCTTCTGTGTCATGGGGTCAGCATCCACAGATAATGAGGCTCCACTGTATTTGTTTCTTGGAATCAAAACTGAGAAGAAATCCCACAAAACTCTGTTTCATTCTCTTTTCAAGATGCCGGGATTGTGTGTGTTTGCATTTATTGTATCTTCAGAACTCTGATTTAAATGAATTCAGAGGTTCCTGGCTTTTCTTTCAGGGTTGGCCAAAAATAAGAATTTTTACCTTCATACTGATTAGATTTTCAAATGTTGGTAGATATGTGGATGCTGGAAATGTTTGCAATTTATTGTGTTTTTTTTTAAATTCATTTTATGGATTTGTGTGGTTTCACTCTCTTTTTCCAGAAGATGGCAATAAACACAAATTTATGATGGCTTACTATGTCTTGAAAAGGAAAGTTCAAAATCATTTCTATTTTGGAAAAAAAAGTCATTGAGTCAAAACCTGAGACTCATTCTGTTCTTTAAATTGAAGAAATGGTGAGGGATGAACTTCTTCAATAAGCTTGGAATGATTAAACTTGGTTTCCGCAGCTTGTCTAATACAGAGAGTAATAGTAGAGGGAGTCCAGCCTTGGGATTCTAAACAGATCAAAGAACTCTCCATTATGGGGATGACGCAATGAACTCTCATACCGGATGTCACAAACCCTAATGACACCTTTGCTGGAGCTGAGAATCTCCTGTCACTGAGGAAAGAGTGTGGCAATGAAAATGCTTCCGGAAAGACCTTTCTTTTTATTGATCATTTTTCTTTATGCTAGACCATTTTTCTAGACCAGCAGTTTCCAAATCTACCATGATCATGGAGCCATTCATTGATGGTGGCCTCTTCTTCCTAGCTTTCCAGGGTGCTGCCATTTTGGATCATGTGAGTTCTTGTGTGACCCAAGATGGTTATGCCAGGGAGAACTGGGAAGAAGAAGCTGCTGGGGACATCCCGCAGCATCCTTGTGCGTTTGCCATGGTACCCTCAGGCTTTGTGGGGCACGGTTTGGGAGCCACCACACTAGACACTTGTTAAACTGATGAATAATTATGATAAGGCTACAGTCCAATGGTTGCAGGAATAAGTATCCCGATTCTCTGCTTTTGTTTTTGGCAAACTCAAAAGCAATGGGAAAAGATTCAGAATATTCAGAATAAGGCATCATACTGCTATGTGGTCCCAACAGTGAAAAGTTCCAAGGGCAGTGCTACCAGATTTGGTTTCCTGTGGATAAGAGTGCACAGCAGATGCCTTTAAAATATGCATTTGAAATAGTCACTTTATTTTCAAATAAGCAAGCACTACTACCTGGCCCCAGATCCCCCACCTCCGAAAGCAACTTGCCTCCCTTGCTGCTCCCCCACTTTTGGATAACTCCACCTAGGAACTCTTGAGTTATTTTTCTCTGTTGTTCTCTTTTCTAAACTGTCACCTCCTCTGTTTCACACACAGGCAAATAAACTGAGTTTCACCTGGAAAAGCACAACCTTTCCAAAGGTGCTGAAATCTCAGAGGTTCATAGACCTGCCTTTGCTTTTTTATTGGCATGAATGAGTGGCTTTTAGCATGGTTATAATAATCAGCCATCTTTGGCTTCATTTGAGCACTTTACTTGCCTCATTCAAACCGCAACATTTGAGCACCCTTTCCTTAACCACTTTACCATAAGATGTTTAGAACATTGTCCTTCTGAACTCATCTGAGGCTCTCTGTTTCAAATAACTAGTATCACCTGACTTCCAAGTACAGTAAACGGTGTGACATTAGGTTGGCTCATCCCTAGTGTGGAAAGAACAAGTTTAGATCTTGTGGTATTATTTGCAGAATCAACCATGGCCAGTAGTGGTCTACTGTTGCTCCAGAACAAGGGACTACTGATCTGCCTTGCTTCTGCATTCAACTGTGTGCCCATCAACTTCTGTGAGCAGGCACTCCCAATTTTGGAGTGCAGAATGTTCTCACAGAGTTCCATGTCCCCATCCTCTGTGTTGCATGTTGTTAATACATAGATCACTTGTGCAAACCAGTTAAATGCACATGTAAGTTGGTGAACTTGGCTTGTCCTGACCACCCACTGAGGATTTAGAAGTGGGAGAACAGAGTTGCCTGGGTGATTCAGCCCATCTGTTTATTTCTTCCTTTTTTATTCCCTTGCCTCTAAGTGATGCTTCCAACAGGAATCCAATTATCACAGAAGTAACACAGCAAAGCAAACTAAACAATTTAGATCTTGCTGTCAGAAGACACTTCACTTGATCATTGTTAACATGTGCTTATATAGCAAAGTCACTATGACAGCTAGTGTATTGAAATTGTGACTTGGCAGCTTCTGGATCAACTTGAATGTTTTCTGGGATACAGTGAACTTTCCTGTTCTGGGTTGCAACATCATCTCCCCAGAGTTGCATTCCATTATTGTTTTAGCCACAACCATTCCTCTCTTTTCTTCCCTGCTTTGCCCTATTGAAATGATGGCCTGACAATTTCAAGGTATGTCCCATCCACTGAAACTTGGAGCAGGGGCTTGTAGCATGTGGAGATCAACTGGAGGGCACTTGGCAAAGTTTGGAGCTAGCCCTGAATAGACTTGGAATATTCAGGTGTAGCACTTAATAGGGATAACTTAAGTTTGGCTTTGGAGCCCAATCTTAAAATTTCCAGCTTCCTTTGGGTCAGGCCTGACACTGGCACTGACTGCCATAAAGCAGTCAGCGCCCATCACAAAAGGTGCTCCATCATCAAACAACTCAGCACTAGGAGTGCCTACAAGAACTCCCATTCTTCCCACCCCCATCACCATCAGTTCTCTGCCAGAAGAGGTAAGAAAATGGGGGAGGCAGGCAGAGAAGGCGAGAGAGTGGAATGGGGCAGGGAGGGGTAGTACAGGGCATTGTACACCAGTGGAGGTGGGAGTGGATGGTGGGAGAGAGGATTGGTGGAATGGGGCAGGGAGGGACCAGGGTATGGGCAGATTGGCTGTGCCGAAATTCCCTTCCTGGGCCCAATCCTTTGGCATAGGTCAATACAGATGTGCAACAGCAAAATAGCTGTTGAGGTGTGATTAGACCTCCCCCCCCCCCCACCGCACTGCACCACAGAGCCTTGCCTCTGGGTAATGGAATTATTTTTTCCTTCTATGGACCTTTCCTTATGAGACCTTTAAAACTGCCTTTGCACCATTGGATGCAACAGTCACCATTTTGATGCAGCTGCATTGACAGAGGGTGGAATCAGGGCCGTTATTATCCATTAGGCTAAGCCTAGGGACCCCACAGGGACTAGAGCCCATGACTGGGCATAAGCGTAATGATCCAGCCTCCAGCCCCAGCCCCAGCCCCCGGGGACTCCCCATTTGGCCCACCAATCCTCCAGCTGGCAAATGACTACAGCATGCCCAACTTTGCAAAGTGAGGCTTGCAGAGCTGTCGAAGAACCACGTGGGGCAAACTCCACCTCCCGAGAATTTGCTGGGCTGCACGTGGAGGCTGCATTGCTGGGGAGCTTCCAGGCAAGCCTGGGTCCGTTTGTGTGTCCTTTTTGGAAATAACGTAGCAGTGCCTGGCTTTTCCGTTTTCTGCCTGTTTTAGGAGTGTGGGTGGTGATGGGGAGCTGAGAATTTATTGTATTGCTTTCCTGAAGAGCTTTGAAGGGGGCCCAAAATACCTGAAAACCTAAGGGCTTGGCCATGGGTAAATACGGCCCTGGGTGGAATGAATCTGATTGGGCTGATTTTGTCATTAATGAGAACCAATGGAGTGAATGCAGGCTGCATAGCAGTAGCAGTCACTGGTGGATCCCTCTCAAAGTCTCCAGAAGTCTCTTTTCTGGCAGCGGGGGGGGGGGGGCGGCTACAAGGAAGTTGCACCTGCAAGGATTTGCATTGTATATTTGTATTTATATGATAGGATTCAAATACTCAAAATATTTTTACAATATGGTGCAATTAATTTTAATTAATAATCATTGGAAAAGCATGCTTGGAAAGCCTTAGCGTTTGTGTTGGATCAGTGAATCTGTAACCAAAGGAAGCAGCATGAAGCAGACTCGCTGGTCCCACAATGGTGAATTAAGCACTGCTTTTGTTCCCATCTTTGAACACAATATTTTTATTCCTCCACACCCTGGAATCTTAGTTTAAGATCACCCTGTAATGAATATTTATTGAAGGGCTGAGTTTCTGAGATTGCAAAATTAGCCAGTGCCAAGATAGGCTATCACTCACATCAAAATATAGCAAATCTCCTGCTGTGATTCTTACTCTGATGCAAATTCCACTGTCAGCTTGGCCTTTAGATGCCAGTGAATGAAGAGAGGAGGAAAACAGCACGCTGATGAAAATTCTAAATGATTCTGAATTGCCTCTTGGTATTTTAAACACATAATATTATGAAACTTTTCACTCCATGGTTCTGTTGATTGTTAAAGAGTACCCCTCCCAAACAAGACAAATCATATCTTACATTAAATGAAATTTCCAGTTGATGCAAACAACAGGGAACCACAGGCTGAGAGCAGGATTTTCAAGTGACTGCCACATGCTGTAACAGTCAGCCTTGCTATATTTGCAAATACCCTTTCTGAAGATGCCCTATTCAGGACAACCTTTGCCAATGAGATTAGATGTTGTGCTGCAGCCATTCACACTAACTGAAGCGATCCCCTTGGTAACATGCTTGTCTTTAAAAAGAGGTGCAATCGTTCCACTGTTGACACTGCAATCTGCATGGCTAAATGCGTTTGTCTTCACTTACCGCTCTTTTGAGCATGCATTGAGCACCAGCGATATGCTCCATGCTATCCAGAGCATAACAATACTATGTCCCCTTCCCAGAGGGGTTAATCTATTTGTACAAATTTTTTTTTTTTGAATGGGGGGGAGAAGGAGGGTTCTCTATTAAAGCACTAAATGGTAGTTAAGCAGTTGTGTGGCTCTCTAGTGACATTATTTATTACCTCATTAATGTATCAGTAATGAGGATGAAGAAAATGCTTTCATGTTTGCTCCCTCCTACACAGCATTAAACTTTCATCACTTGTCTGGCACTTTCCTAGGGCAGGGCTGGGGATTTCTCACTGCATTAGCAACCAGTATGGAAATCAAGAGCAGGGCGTTTTGCATTGACATGCACATGTGGGCTTTTCTATGCAAATTGCCTGGTGAGAAGATGGATACATTTACATAATGCGAAGTCTGCTTTCACTGTCAAGACAGGAAAGAGCAAACAGCCACATTCCTTCTACTGTGTTCTCAAAGTTCATTAGCATGATGTTATCTGTGATATTTTTCTTCTTCTTCTGCCTAGGAGGCTCATCTTCATGGGCATCCATCTCAAAGACGTCAGGACACAAACAGCGATCAGATGAAAGGCTCATCTGGACCTGGTATGCAAATGTGATGTTTGCAGAAGACTTCAGTGCTATGCTTTGGTGAATAATTTGTTGCACTTTTGTCCTCTGGTTCGAGCACATGAACTGGACCATCTTGGTGTCTTCAGTCTTGATTATCATCAGGCAGGAGTGATGAAAAGCAGGCACTGGACTGAAGCCTAGAAGCTTCAATCCCATGCACCTGTTCTTTTCCATCCTTGAATTTATGTTCTGCTTGCTTTAAAGTCTGTTCCATTTTAGTTTTGAATTCATCCTTAATCAGATATTATCTGAATAGGTATTTTAACCAAGATTGAAACCATGCAACTAGAAATGACTAACAACAACATGCTGGCAAAAAATAGTGTGTGTTGAATGTCTCCATGCCATGCAGCCACTACAGGAACAGAAAAGGGGCAGCAATCCACGGAGAAACATGGCATGTGTGGCTGATTCTTCCAGCTTAGCAATTAGCCTCTCTGCTGCTCCTAGTTAACCCTCGTGCCCAAGATGATACTAAAAGCCTGCTTGGTTAGTTTTTTGGAAGCCAGGCTACCTTTGGCATCAGCAGCCATGGTTGGGCCCACAGGAAGTTAATCACTAGTTCTGATTTTACTAAATGCTGCTGGGCAGATGGGACGACCAGGCATATAGCACTTTTTTTTTCTTTCATAAAAGGGCTCCTTAGATCTCAGAGGGAGAAGGTGCAACTTGGACAACTGTTGATTGATTGACTGATTGATACAACATTCCCATCCTTTGTCCCCAGATCCCCATTTTGTCATAGCGGAAATTGCCTCTTTGCTGATTGGTAAGGTTTGGGGGGTTATTGGAAACTGGTTGTCACATAACGGGCTGGCCAACCTTTTGAATTCTGTGAAATCTGTGAGTTGACAACCTGCACTTACTGAAATTCCCTCTTTGACACTGTTGTTACCAGAACCAGGAGCCCTAAAGTTGAAAGGTTGACCGCCCCATCATACAGCATGGAAAGGGCTATTGTGCATTAAGCAGAATCATATAGAGAAAGGGGATGCCCTGCAGCCTGTCCCTGCTGTTACTTGTCCAGCCCATGATATGTGATGATATGCGAGTGTCTCTCCATTTAAAGGGGAGGCCATAGTGCATTGGTGCAGCACACTTTGTGTGCAGAGGTTCCCAAGTTCAGTTCCTGGCATCTCTAACACTATGCATTTGCTATAGATCAGGTAGCAAGTAATAGACCAGCTTCTGCCTAAGACCAACCAGAGTGGACAATTCTTGACCTGTGCCATTGTCATAAGAATCAAATTTGAATCACTGTTTCAAACTTCCTCTGCTCTTTTTGAGGCTCTGACCCCGAGACCAGATGGGCCTTTGGCCTGATCCACAAGGGCTCTTCTTACGTTCTTATGACTCCTCACTTAATGTGGACCTCCTCACTTAATGAGCTTGCCACCAAGTCAGATTATGATGCAAGCAAACAGAACTGGGTCTTGAGAATCAGGATCATTTGCTGTCTGTATTACAGCTGTAGCATCAACCTGCATCGCTGACTAGAAGCGAGGGAAGTGGAATAAGGGCTCTCTACTGTCCTCACCTGCTCCTTGTCCTGCACCCAGTGTGACTAGATGTCATAACCACAAAGGGGGACACAGCAGCCCAAAATGTAGGACAGTCCAGAAAAATGTAGGATGTTACAAAATAAAACCTAAAAACACTCATATATGATAATTTTGATGTCTTGCCTTTCTTTATTGCAACCCAATGAATGAAGGAACAAAGGACAAACGCAGAAGCAACAATGGTGGCAGCCCCTCTTGACGCTGGCACATCCTGTCTTGAAATGTAGGACGTTTTGAAATTTACCCAGGGCAGATGGAAGAAATGTAGGACATGTCCCGGGGAAAAAAGGACATCTGGGTCACCCTGCCTGCAGCCTCTGCTAGGACTCAATAATTCTAGAAAGAGGGACTGCTGCTTCCCAAGAGGACAAAATCCAGTTCTGATCGCATTCCAGCATGACCACGTGATGCTATCATGAACTGGCTTTCACATATATGTTCATATATATGAACATTGCTGATGGGAATCAGGTGTTTGATACTGAAATCTGGAAACAGAAACAAAGGCAGCCAGGCACTCTCTGCAATGTATGCCGTTCAGCAAGAAGCCAAAGAGAAATCTTAAACATAAGTGGCTTTTTACCTTTAACAATGTCATCGTAATTCCACCTTAATCCTTGTTGGAAAGGTCTGTGGAAAAGGACCCTTTAATAGTACATTTTTGTCACTTGTTGACATTTTCCTGTACTTATGAAGCAATCTGAAGTTTGAGGACTAAATTAGCCAAGGCAACGAGATCTCCTAAAAAGGCCCCTTCTGAAGGGACGAGAGCTAACGTGGAATGAGAAGATGCAGTGGGCTGTGCTGACTTCGGGTACAAACAAAAATATTTGGGCTATATTCATTTCATCATTTTCCTGTTTTTAATTTGAATGGGTTCATCAGATCAAAGAAATAGGAATTTAACCTTTAAAGGGCTTTGCTCACTTTTAAGATCAGTCAAAGCGCTTTGTCTTTGACCAAGGCTTTATGATAGCTTTATGATAGGCCAGTCTTTGCTGTATTACTCATAGGCCACAGAAATTTCCAAATTACAGCATATGTATAATGACACATAATGTAAATGATATTTCCAAAACAGCTGGTATAAACTGGGAGTGAATTTATAGTGAATTCATGCACTCCTCCCCTTTTGTTTCATCAGCATCGTGTTCTCACCTTTTTAAAAAACATACTGGCTGAACATGAGGCGATTGCAGATTGGGTTCACTGGCTTTGTGCACAATCTCGATATGCGCAGCAGAATATGTGAAAAAGTCTCCATGGGAGGGTGAGTCAAACGTTTGCTGGGTTGACCCATTAGTTAAATGGGGGAAGTTGGTGAGGAATGCAGGAGAAATTGTCTTCTCTTCCATGTGTCTTCACAATTGCTGCCTGCGATTCATAGAATCATAGAGTTGGAAGCGACCTACAAGGTCATCTAGTCCAACTCCCTGCCTGTAGCAGGAAATCCTCCTAGAGCAGCTCCAGCAGGTGCCTGTCAAGCTTCTGCTTGAAGGAATCCAGTGACAGAGAATCAACCACCTCCCTCGGCGATCTGTTCTACTGTCGAACCGCCCATATTGTCAAGAAATTCTTCCTGATGTCCAACCGGAATCTCCTCTCTTGTAGTTTGAACCCATAGTTTCATAGTGGCAGTGTTCCTCTTAGCTGCTGCAGCTGACGGCTGACAAGCCCCATCCTAAGTTCACATCCATGCGATGCTATGGGATGATATGGCTTTGCTCAGAGCAGTGCTCCGGGGGCGAAAATGGCAGTCAGTGCCTTTTCTGATCATCATCCCTCTCCATGGGGATCCAGCCAGCATTCCAGTTGGAGTGAAAAGTTGGGCCATCACTAAAGTAGAATCAGAAGTTGGATGCCGAAGAGTCAGAGGAAAAGCCTCTGCCAGTGCCTATGAGCCAGAAAGGCTGTAAGCTGTTGTCAGGCAAGCCAGACAGGGCAGGGCCATCCAAAAAACTAGGCAGGGAATGTAATCTAAGGGGGAAGATTTGAATGAGTAAAGAGCACAGGGACTTCAGACAACTTTCGGATTGCTGGATCTCAGGTTTTGGTGAGATTCAAGGGTTTTGAGGTAAGGGTCACCTCAGGCTTTCCAGCTAGGCTGCCAGATCTCCCACGTTCAGTCCAGGACTTGGGAGTTGGAGCCTCTGAGACCTATTTGTACTGAAGGGCTACTTTCATTGCTTCCCAACTCCCTCGCCTGTGAAATGGCTTGTGTGCTGCACCACCACCCAGGGCTAGGCATAGGAGAAGTGGTAGGGCAGGAGGAGTGTTTTCAGCAGTGTCCCTGGCTGGGACAGTATCAGTTGAAAACACCACTTTAACAAGTATATAATTCATAGTCCTAAGGAATAAAATATTGCAATTCTTCCATGGAAAAAAGACTTCTAAAAAAATTACAATCTTTCCCTTTCCCCAAATCTCATCTCATCTCTCCATCTCATCTCTCTCTCTCTCTCTCTCTCTCTCTCTCTCTCTCTCTCTCTCTCT
>JAJKFI010000004.1:21319567-21347928 GCA_029204185.1 Lerista edwardsae | reverse complement strand
CTCTCTCTCTCTCTCTCTCTCTCTCTCTCTCTCTCTCTCTCTCTCTCATGTCTGTATAAAAACACAACTCTGTGACTTCACCATACCGTTTCCTTAAGCCCAGGTTTGGAGTGGCTCTGCCCTGGCATCCTTCCAAAGAATTATGTAGCTACTTAATGTGGGGGGCAGGGGGAAAGACTACTTTTTATAAGCTCAGCTGAAATATCAAAGCCAGCCCCCAAATCTCACTGTAACCAAAGTGAACGTAAGATGTATAGGGTTCGTTTTCATTAGGCAGTCTTGATGCTTTCAAGGAGATATCGGTTCCAGGGATTTAGTTTCCTTATTGCTACTGTTCTAAATTTCACTGAAGTCAAGTGATAAAACATAATCACGTGGAACTGCCAAAAATACCATATATCTACTAACTGGAGACAGAGATAGAACAGGAACTGAATTAGTAAAATATTGTGGTCATGAAAGACCAGTCTTTTCTGCTACCTATTGATATTGCTTTGCAAGAATTGAAAGGGAGATTCAGTATGAGAGTCTAGATGGACAATGGAGTCTAGATGGACGTCTAGATGGAGTCCATCTAGAAAAGTCTAGATGGACTTCTTCCCTAAGCACACACTTACTGCACAATCTTATGCAGCCGTACTGGTGGAGTGCAAATCCAATGGTTTGTGGGGTGAGGTGGGGGTCATTGGACAACCAGCTGCAGGTAAGTGTGTGTGCGTGTGTACGTACCAACACAGAGTATTTAGATGGGTCTCCTCAGATATATGCCAGTCATTTTGTTTGTGTAGGAGGAGTGGGACAGGGTGGCCTGGGAAAGAGGGGATAGGATCTAGTGCATGCCAGTGCTACTGAAATCCACTGACAAGTGGCTTTGCCTGATTTTGCCTCTTTATCGTCCCCCCCACTCATTTTCCTCCCCAATCCTGCCTGAAACTCCTCCTGCCCTCCCTCCCCCACCAACTACATTGCCGACAATTTACTGGTGCCGATGGAGGCCTTAGGAACTGCTGCTGAACATGCTGTGCCATTGCCTAGTTTGCAGGCAGCATGATGGTGGCCTGGCTTTCTCACTGCCATAGAAGTCTTTGCACTACTGGAATGCTAGCAATAGGATTGGTGCCTTAATCTGTGGAATTCATTGCCGGGAGATGATGGCCCTAGCTTAGGTGACGTTAAAAAGGTATTAGATACAGGTTTGTCTCTCAATTGGTCTGTCAATAGCTGATAATGGATATAATAATAATAATATTAATAATAAAAACTGTATTTATATACCGCCTTTCTTAAGATCACTAGATTTCTCTAATGACTGTAACTCAAGGCAGTTTACATAGGCAGACTTTTATTCATAAACCCGAAGGTTTTTACAATTTACAGAAATGTTCTATCTTTCAAGAACAACACTCATACAGATCTTTCTTTCTGGATTTAGCCTTCTTTCTTAGCCACCCGTCTATCTTCTGCTGGCTGATAAGTGGCAGCTGACTTCAGCACACTCCTCCTCCCACGAGGCAGCTGGAACTCAGCTTTTTTAATCAGCCGCAGTTTGCAAGGTCTGCCACTCACAGAGACTTCTGGTAGTCTCAAGCTCACGACCTTCAGATCTTCAGCTGTTGTCTTCGGGCAAACGGAGGCATTAACCCTCTCGGCTAAATCTTCTGGATATATGCTACCTCCATATGTTTTTCACCTATAAAACATTATGGGAAAAGCTTTATTAGTATTAGCACAATCTGATAGATCAAGTATATTTGCAGGAAACCATAAGAGGTGTTTGGGCTGGAATTTTGTTTCAGTTGCCTGTGCCATCACATTAAGTGCCTATAATTTTTCCACCAGCTCTTGACATTTTCATCCCAGCTTGGGGTTTTCCAGGTGCCAACTGTGTAGGAAATCGTATATGCTGCAAATAGCTGTGCATTATTTTTTTTTACTGTTAGTTGAGATGAAGAAGATTCCAACCCAACTGTTGTTGCTATATATCCAGAATGGAAAGATGGAATGAAATGTGATGCACTTTCAGGAATGAAAAGAAAAAGATTAATAATGACACCAACAGACGAGTCAGCCAAAGATGATGCTAATTTGCAATGGGAAGAGATAGAAATACACTCATTGGCTCTTAAAATTAGGTCACTGTCAAGTAGCAAACCAGGCTTTTGTAAAATGCATATGAATAAAAGAGAATCGTTCTCCAAACAGAATATGCTTGGAGATGGGATCATTGAGATTGTCCTTTCAAGAGCCTGACCATACAATTCTGTGAGCAGTAGCTTGAGAATGAGCCATGGACAGAATGTGGGCAGTGCAAATGGAGGAGAATCAATCTCATGTTTCGTGAAAATGAATACTGAAGATTACTTGATTTGTCCTTGGCTACAGCAGGCACTGTTGGATGGTGTGGCCCGTTCCATAGATTTACAAAAAAAATTTCTCTCTTAACATTGAGTTTTCATTACTCTAAAGAGTTGCATTTTTTTTCCTAGACTTGAACAGATCAGACTTAAAATACCTGAATATGCACAAAAAAACATTTCAAATATGACAATGCAATTCTTATGAATGTGACACAAATGTATTTTCCCCCTTCATGCACTTTCAGCCAGAGGAAACCATCATGCTGCTGAACAGAACTGAGGTGAGTAACTAGATTTGCAGGAGAAATGTTCTACCCCATCCAGGGGCATAGCTAAAGAAGTGCATGGAGGTGCAATTGCACTGGGCAACAAGGGGGGCAACAAGCTGAGCTTCAGACTAGTGGCCAAAATTGTGAATACCTTGGTATGTATGAATAATGCCATCATGTTATATACCATTGGAAAGGTAATTTAATGCAGAATGCAATGAAACAAATCAGAGTGTAATATCGTTAGGGTAGAGTTATGGCCAAAAAGAAAATACAACTGTCATGTAAAAAAATTATGGTTTGTTAAAATTGCAAGTATTAGGAATAATATATCATTCAATGTGGAATTTCATGAAGAATGCAATGAAACTAATTGGAGTGTAACATCTTGTGGTGACATCACTTCTGGGGTAGAATTTTACCCTCTGCACTAGGCTACACTTTCATTAGCTACGCCAGTACCCCATCAAAGTCAAGAACTTGGAACTGAAAAGTCAAGGCTGTGGCTAGTTGCGAAGAGAAGGAAGTGGCCGCCCACTTCCTAGCCTAGGAGGTACCATTCTCCTAGCAAGCCTAGGAGGTACCATCCCTGGACTATAGGAGCAGAGATCTGAGCTGCAATGGCTTCCCTTTAAAGCCCTTCATGGATTGGGGCTGTCAGGGTTACCCCAAGGATTGCCTGAGGTCACTTTCAGGGATACTCATCAAAGTGCCTCCACGGCTGGCACAAGCCTCCAACACCAAGTTGTTTTTCCCCATCACATGCTGCCTTGCTGCCCCTTTGTGTGCATACATGTGTGCACCCCTTACCTTCTGCTACCACTTCCTCCTGTCACGCGCTCCCTCATTTAGAAAAGCATAGCAGAGTCTGGGGAGTGGAAGAAGAAGAGAGCAAAGGAGAATAAGATGGTTGTTAACTGGGGCACTTTGGCTGTTGGGGGTGGGGGGCACAACCACACGCTCCCTACCAGTTCGCTGCCATGGGTGTCCATTTCACCCAACCTCTTCAATAGGCCACTTCTGAGCACCCTCTTTGTCTGAGGCAATGCAAGTGGTGGCGCGGCACCCTGCTTGTGAAACATTGTCTCCAGGAAGGCTTGCCTATCGCCTACTACAGTGGTTCCCAAGCTGTGAGCTATGGCTCTTGGGGAGCAGTGAAAAACAGCCTGGATTTTGCCGCAGAATTCTGGCAAAAAACCTGCCACCCTATATAATGTATAGCAGTGGTATTTTAGACCGGGACACACTTTTTAGAATGGCATTCATGTCAGGACCCACCCAAAGTGATTCATTAACCTGAAAGTGATGTTGTTGCAGGAAGTGACATCATCAAGCAAGAAGTGCTGTCATTGTAACATAATAAAAGGACACTCCTGAAATGCAAATTGGCATTCTTGGCCCGCAGCTATTGTACAACCATGAAACATCCTTTACATTCTATACTGAATTCTTCTTATGATGTTTTTACCTGCTGCTCTTCCTTTGCATTGTTTCATTGTGGGTTTGATATAGTATTTTATTGTTTTAACTTGCAAGGGACCTGAGAGAGAAAAAGAGAGAATAAATAATGCCGTTTACTCATTTGCTCCTAAGCAGCAACCTGCTTCCAGGTTTTAGGGAAAAATTCTTGGAAATGAAACTCTTGCCTATGCCATGAATTGGCTCTACTGATCAGTCATCATTCTTTTGTATTCATTCACAAATCGGACAGCTTCCTGTGTGATTGACTAGACTTTGCTTTGAAAGGATGCTTCGAAAATGATGTTATTAGAATTAATGGATATGGCAGCAATTTGAAGAGGCGCATTCTTCAAATTACATCTGTTTTCACTGGAAGCATATGATGGGATCACTGAGATTGTCCTGTCAAGAGTGTTTATCCTGTTCTGGCTGGAGATAACTCTTTGTCTGGAGAGGGCAGAATTGGTTTGATTCAAAACTGTTAACCTAAGGCTGTGCCATCAGTCTTTCAGTGATAGTTCTGTTTTCCCACCACCACCCCAATAGGCTGGTGGTCGTACAATTTTTGAGTGGAACTGTAAAACTAAAACCTTAGCATCTGGAGCATTTACAGATCATAATGTGTTCTAGAATTATAGCTAAAATATCCAAGCCAGACTCTCATTGGCGGACAAATTCTATTCTTACTTCCAGGTTTCTTCAGATGTGTTACTCTCCATCCCCCATATAGTAGTTCCTCTAGAGACTGACCTCAGTTTAGGAACTGTGTGAGCCTTAGGAATGTAACTTACAGAACATACCTAGATAAGTCTACTGAGTTTGGTGGAGGTTAAATATACACTAGGGTGTATTTACAGAATTGCAGCCTCTGTGCAAACAGTACCTGACTTGGCAGTCCTATACATGGAAACGATCTCAGGATTGCAGTTGATAACCAGCTGACTAGTTGGTGAGATGGTGTACCTGCAAAAACAGCAAATGCAACTTTAGGTTACATTAGCAGTACCATAGTTCTGCTATGAGATAT
The DNA here is from genome assembly GCA_029204185.1 of Lerista edwardsae. Lineage (NCBI taxonomy): Eukaryota > Metazoa > Chordata > Lepidosauria > Squamata > Scincidae > Lerista > Lerista edwardsae. The sequence continues at coordinate 21,342,814 of JAJKFI010000004.1, read as the reverse complement.
AACCTAAGGGTCTAAAAAAAGATATAGGGGAACTAGAGAAGGTGCAGAAAAGAGCAACCAAAATGATTCCTGGGCTGGGTACCTCCCTTATGAGGAAAAGTTGCAGCATTTGGGGCTCTTCAGTCTAGAAAATAGGCACCTGAGGGGGAACATGGTTGAGACGTATAAAATTGTAAATGGGATGGATAGAGTGAACAGAGGGATGTTCTTTTCCCTCTCTCACAACACCACAACCAGGGGACATCCACTAAAAATGAGTGTTGAGAGAGTTAGAGTGGATTGGAAGGAAAGAAGCCTTCAAAAGCAGATTGGACAGATTTCTGGAAGAAACGTCCATCGCAGGCTAAAGGCTATGATGGGTAGTGCAACCTCCTTAACCTCCTAAGCTCCTTCTTCTTATTGTAGAAGTAGGCTACCTCAGAATGCCAGATACAGGGGAGTGGCAATGAGATGCAAGCATCTTCTTGTCTTGGGTACATACTCCCTGAGGCACACTGTGAGATACAGGAAGCTGGACTAGATGAGCCTTGGCCTTATCCAGATGGGTTCTTTATATGTTCTTATGATTGTCTTGATCAATTTCCTTCCTTGTATCTCTCCCTCTCTCATCTATACCCCCCCCCACACACACACACATACAATCATTGCTTTCTCTGGGTAATGTGCAAGGCTGAGCAAGGCATCAGAGATGAAATGCCAGTTGCCCTTTAGGCAACAGGCAAGTTGGTTTTAATAAATCAACAGAAATGATTTATTGGGGATTAAAGTGAAATAAGGGACAGACAATTGAATTCTATATCTGAGATCAGGAAGCAAAGGTCAACGTGAAATAAAAACAGATTCTCAAACTCCCTTGACTGTTCACAATTCAGCATTTTCTTGCCACTGAAGGGAAAGCTCTTATTGGGAAAACTAGCTGGGCAGCATCATGGCTTTTTTTGTGGCTTGGCTGGGATCAGGCACTTCTTATGCCTTGCATCCTGCATACATCTGGTTCTCTAAACCCAACTGGGCAGATCTTTTATACCATTTTGTGGGATATCCCATTCAATGTACACAGAGCATTGCCATTTATGGGGCGGTGGACTTTCCTCAGAAGAAAGTGCTTTCTTATGATGGGCTGAAGAGACCGGGCTAGATCTTATGTGCTTACGTTACGGGAAGGTAGATTTTGGACGAACGTAAGGAAGAATGTCTAATAGAACAGTCCAACAATGGAACCAATTCCCTAATTGGAGTAGTGGATTTTTCCACATGGGAGATCGCCTGGCAGAGACTGGACAGTTGTCTGCTGTATATACTGATCCAGTAGCTATTTACCAAAGAACATTGAAGCATGTCAGGGCTGCTGACCCATGTAATGTCAAGTGCACCTAGGATCACAGCTTCAGTATTACACATTGTGACTTGGAGGCAGTACACGTGTTGAATTCAGGTACAATGAATTAACTGTGTACTATCCCCTTAAATACAGCCCAGCCTCTGGAGTCTCCCTCCGGACTGGTTATGGGCTGCTATTTTGTGGGCACAGATCCAAGCAGCCCCATAGGGCTGTCAGGGGATGCCCCGCACTGAGCTGCTGCTGCCGCCTCCTAACGTGGTTAGGGCACAGTGCAGGTAAGCTGGCCTGCCTATTCCAGCACAGGTTAGGACTGCGCTTTCAGAGACTGAACTGCAAGTGTCAATCAGTTAGAATCCCACACTGACCGTGAATTTATTATGTAGCCATAGGGAAGACATGCCCTCCTACCCTCAATTCTTCATTTGCAATGTGGTGGTAGTAATACTGAAAGGTAAGGACATCATAGATGTGGAGTTCTTTGCATTCTCAAAAACCACAATACAGATGCTACTGTGTCCCATATTCCTGAGCTGAAAGGAAATCACATCCCCTGTGCTTTGAGTAGCCTTCGCTCAGTGAAGCCCTGCAGCTTCTGTGCCAGAGCAGTAATTCTTGGAAACAAAGACTGCAGAATACAGAGTGTGGACAACTTGAGTCCTCAGGCATTCTCTGGGGCTTCCTCCAATAAGCAGCACTACTTGCAAATCTTTAATTATTTCCATATATAGTTTTTTTAGTTAACCTGGAACAATTTGGATGATGTCAGTGGAACTACTTTGGTGTCAAGGCAGGAAGCAGGAATATCAGTTTGCTTTTTTTGGATTTGAACAGCTCTTTATGCAAGCCCAGGGATGGTTTGGGCTTCCAAATGTGGACATGAACACATTTTCCCTAGGCAGTAATTTTTGTTTCCATAGTCATTATTAATTGCAGTGAAGAACTACAGAGTTAATACAATTATTATTTTTTGTATCAATTAGCATGAGGTATGAGTTCTACTGCAATTCATAATGTCCAGTTGTCAACAGTGTCATTTGTGGAGTCCTTCCAGAGTGTTTGCCTTCAGTTGTCTTCTCTGATGTCATTGAGTGGTTGGGAAAGATGATGGCTTAGAGAAACTTGATGATGAATGAAGATTGAAAGTCCCATTAGTGAAACTTGAGATGTGAAGCCAGCATGTTGACACACAGCGCATTCTGCATGTCTCGTAAAATATTCTTTCTGCAGGCAGGACTAATTTCTGAAGTTGGATTTGGCAGCCTTGGGAGCCTAGTGTAGTAATGGATATCATCTGTTTGAGGCTGCTTTGGATAGAAATTTTAAGAAAATATACTTCCTTCTTCCAGTTATCCCTGCAGAGGAGCATATGATAGGATTAAGGTGACTGCATGCATTCCGCACTAGCCTTTTACCTGACTGTAGATGAAAATGAGTACACAATGTCCCCTGAGAGAGGACATCAGGGTGGCTGAGGGTCCAGACTCATCAAAGAACATACTTGACTGGACTGACAAACTCTCGATACTGGTATGGCAGAAGTAGCATCCAATGTACCATCCGAGGGGTGGGAGTGTGCCACGGGGCCAGTGCTAGAACTAGCAGTGCATGTGAACAGTCCTTTTCTCTCTTTAGGTCAGTGGTGTATCTCGGGGGCTGGGGGTCAATTGCCTGGGGCAATAAGCTGAGCTTGATACTAGTGGCCAAAATTGCAAAAGCCTTGGTAATTGCATATAATCATGTCATGTATCATTGGAAATGTAGTTTAAGAATGCAATACAATGAAAGAAACCTATTTGAAGTATCTGTATTCTATCGAAAGTTATGACCGGTTAACTGGAAAAGAAAAACACAATTGCCTTATGAAACAAAAAGTGGATTTGCTTAACTCAAAACTAACCAATGAGACAGATTGTTCCATGAGCCAATGAGGTGTTGTTATGATACAGCATGGAACCAATAAGGTGTTAATGAGTTAGCTTTAATTTCCATGCATCACAGTACAATTACTCCTGCAAACTAGGTAAAGAGTGGTGTTGCTCTTATATTTAGCAGGAGGACAAATACTGCTCCTCTTCACCAAAACACAGTGTTGTTTTCTAGTGGCTGTTTGCTGGTGTTCTTCTGCATCTTTTTAGATGGTTTGCAGGGGGAGGCATGTGTGTGAAACAAGACAGGTCTGAGGGCCGGGGAGCAAGGAACGCTTCGTGCGAACGCTACCTTGGAGAGAGAGAGTAGCTAAAAGAGACCATCCTTGCTACAAATGGCTGCTCGCCTGTTAAGCTTCCTGACATTACACTCCCAGCCAAGCAGCCCCATCTTTCACGTGTCTTGCTCTGTTCTAAGTTGTGTGCATTTAACAGATCCCCTCCAGATCCCCTTTTACTTACTTACTCAATTAATTATTTAATTTCATCTTGAAGGGCCCTTAAAACATCTTCGAATGCCGGTGACAGATGCCCTAGCTATGCCATTGTACTGGCTTAGTGAGCCAGTGAGGCCAGCCAAACGGCATCTCCATGGCAAAATTTTCTGCTCTCTAGGAAAATTTCGTTGAGGCTCCTGCTCGGGAAGAGCTCAAACTTCCAGGACAGAAACAGGAAGCTTGGACAGTGTTACATCAACACAGGGTGACCAGATGTCATAACCGGAAAAGAGGACACGGCACCCCAAAATGTAGGACATTCAAGACAATGTGTAGGACATGACAAAATAAAAGCCTAAAACACCCATATATTAATTTCATGTGTTTAATTTAAACACTGTGTTACTTATTACTGAATTTAAAACCTTATTACTTTAATGTTTTAAATACCCACATTTGAAAATACGACTGCATAATATTTCTCAACCAAATCAGACCATGCTCACCAGCCATCAATTTCAAAGAGCCTACCAAAATCAATTATTTTCAAAACAGAAAAGCATCAGTAATCAACTTCACTGAGAACATTAGGGTGGTGGGTACATGTACAGCCTTACCCTTCACATGTTTCCTTAGAAATAAACTCCATTCAGTGGTATCTGCTCCCAAGGAAGCATGGTTAGGACTGCAGCAGACAAAATAAATTCTTTTTAAAATTAGGGTTAGGGTTAATTTTAATGTTTTGCAAACAAGTTAGAAAGGGCTACTTGAGAATTCCACTCCCCCTATTCTTTTTCTATTGGGCGAACTCCAGAAGCTAGTGGAGGACAGGGAGGCCTGGCGTGCTGTGGTCCATGGGGTTGTGAAGAGTCGGACACGACTTAGCAACTGAACAACAACAACAAATTCTTTTTCAGCTCTCTGCTTTTGCAGCCCAAGACCTCCCATTATTTTTCATCCCATTATTAGGAGCAGCGGGGATACATTCAACTTTCATGCAACCAGTAGCTGAGAAGTCTCTGAAACACATTTGGGCTAGAAAAGTTAAAAAGGCAGTAGCTACATAGACAGCATGCAACTGCCAGAGGATTTTATCATTCGGCAAAAACTTGCACCTGTTGACAGGCACAAGGGAGGATGGGCTCTATGTGTGGAACCAGCCCTGTTTTAGGAAAGGAACATAAGCACAATGTTGCTTGCCTGCAGCCAGTGCCTCTGCCTCCTTGCAAGTGAGCCGTCGGTGCTTGCTAGATGAAGGACAGACAGGGGGGCAGAAATCCACCCACAGGTTTTTTTTACCCACAGTTTCAGCCACATCTCTGATCTATCATCTGCAGAAATTTCCCTGCATGTCCTTTACTTCCTGCACATGAGACAAAATCCAGCCCCTCTCTATTCTGATAGGCTGTCATGTCCATTCTCCTTGGGGGACTGGGTGGGCTTTGCCCCGGGAAGGGGGCGGGAAGCCGGGGAAGTGGGTTGCAACTCACTGCGACGCACACAGAATCTCTCGACACCAGTTTTCTTCTTACCGAAGCAGTTTATTCTTGTCAGAGTTTTACATTCATTGGCTCTGTTGCTTCACAGGACCTGAGAAGTTCACCCTGAGGTACGGCGAGACCAACCCCAGCTCCCTTCCTTGGCTGGGGTTGAGGCCTTCCTGGCTCCCGGGCTCTGGCCCCTCGCTCGGCCCTGCTTGCTCACTGCTTGCCCAGCCTGGGGTGGGTGCGGTGCTTCCCCCCCCGGGGGCCTTTCCTCAGTCGCCCTCGCAAAGCTCCCGCCAGGCTCAGGGCTCACCCCCCGGGGCGAGGCCTTCCAGGGCCTTGCTCACCCCTTCCCAGTGTGGGCTTGGCAGCCCATTATGGTAGGGCGTGCGTGCGTGCGTGCATGCGTGTGTGTGTGTGTGTGTGTGTGATTGATTGATTGATTGATCCGAGAGTGAACTGTCTCTTGGCCAAGCTGGGCCTCCTTTTAAAGCCCTGGCCCCTCCTCCTAGGTCCACCCCTTCCTTCTGGAGGCCCCCTGAGACTCCTCTTGAGGAGTCCACTTGCACCAGTGTCGGGCCTGGGGCTAGCTCCTGCACCTGCCCCCTCTGCCAGCAGCCTAGATAGCCCCAATTTCTCCCTAGATCTGAGCCCCCCCCTGGCCTGCCAAGTGCAGTGGGGTCTCGTCACCTTGCCTCCTCCCGGGGAAAGGGCCTCCCCCGGGGTCATTCCTGGCAAGTCTCCCCGGTCTGTGGCCATCCCGGTCCGGTCCGGGGTGACAGATGCGTTTTGTAGAGATGAGGAATAGCTTTGTTGCGCATGACTTTGGAGAACATGAAGGGATGTGGGGAGGGAAACTGCCTGTTTATTGCTTGCCTTCTTTGCAGCAACTTGGAAGAAAGAGACTTTGCCTCTTTAAGAAGCACGAAAAACTGAAGAGAGAGAGGCAGTTTTCCTTCTCTTGCAAGGAGCTGCTGAGAAGGCAAGACAGCCAAACTCACTCCCCGTCTGGCCTCTTCCGTGGTTGAGTGAAGATTGCACCCCTCCTCCCAGTCCGTTACAAGCAGCGAAGCCTTCAACAAGAACAGAAAAGAAGCCTGCTGCTGCCGTGCTTATTAAACGAGGGTGAGGGGAAAGCAGCTGTTTGGAAGGAATTGTGAAGGGCGCGCAAGAATATTTCCTTGTTTTGAAATTTTAAAGCTGTCTCTCCTTGCAGCTCCATAAGCTTCATGGGTGTTCTTCTATCCCGCATCTGGCTGTGGGTGGGTGTCATGTGACTATGAGGGATACGGCCCTAAATTGGGTTGCTTTGCAACAGGAGCCCAAGCTCGTCAGAGCAGGCTGCCTGCGGGATGAACTCAGCTCCCAGGGAAAAGAAGCCAAAATGGAGGACACCTGATTGCATTTCCCGGACACCTGGACAAAAGCCTGAAATTCCAGGCATATCTGAAAAAAAAGGACGTCTGGTCACCCTCCACCAACTGAGGAGTGGGGCCTTATAGGCCCTGGTGGATAGAGGTGGGCCCTTGAGAATAACAGAGGGTCCTCAGACACACAAGCTGGTACTACAGCCTTGAAACCATCTATCAGACTTATAGTAAAATCAGAGAGCTAATGGTGCAGGGGAGAAGGTGACCGTTGGGCAGCGTCGGCCTTCTGAGCTGTGGGGCGCATTGCAAAATGTTTTTGCAGGAGAGAGGACCACTCCCCAGTATGAATGGCAGCAGGAAGGCACTTTGCAGCGATGTCACCAACAACTGCTTCCAGGGTCGGCCAATTTCAAGCCAATCACATCCAGGGGTGGGGAGAGAGGGCTGTCCAGCAGCAACACTTGGCTCTCCTCGCGATGTCTTGGCATGGAAGATTCCTTACCAATGTGTCAGCTCAGTGGTGTAGCCAGAGAGTATAGATAGCTAGAGGCGGCATAATGTCGTTTTCTTGAAGCCGTGGGTATACAAATATGGCTGACTCATATCTTTCCCGCCAAGGAGGTCGATTGCCGCGAATTCACGAATAAAAATCTCCCTGCACGTTTGTAAAGTTAATTTCAACCTCTTTAAGCATGCCTGCGTGTTCTGCATACGGGTGTGCGAATCGCTGAACGAAAAATGGGATTTAATTTCCATGGAAAGATTCATGTATTCTCATTACATCGGCTCAATAATTTTTGCCCACCCTCCCATTTTTTTCTTTCCTTCCCGTTCACACTTTATTTTTGCTTGTGTAGATTTAAATAGTCTGTCAAAATAGTGCACTCTGAGTTTAAATAGACAGCATTTCGTCCGGTGTGCTCAGTAATATAATTACGCGGAATTAAACCTTGGAATTGCATATTGAATCATAATAAGGTTACCAATGATGTTTCTACACGATCACACGTTGTTATTTTCGTAAGTTTTTATTTCAGGAGTAAACGATTCATGCCTAAACATCACGCGAAAACCAATCTGAAATGCTTGGAATCAGCATTGTTTTGAGTAAACGAACATGGCTGCTAAGCCCGCCCCCGGCCTCATTTGGTTCCCTATCGATTCTTAAAGCATGCCGCCTCTAGCTATCTATACTCTCTGGGTGTAGCTAATAAAAATGGAACCTGGTGCTGAGGGCAAAATGATCCCTCGGAAGTGACATCACAACAGGAAGTGACAACACTTCCAGAAGTACCAGCACACTTGAGTTTTTTTTTAAAAAGGTGAAAAATGGGAGGGAACCTGCAGCCTTCCAGCAGCAGGGTGCCTCCAGTTTTAGCAAACTGCAATTTTTACATGACAGTTGTATTTTTGTTTTTTGGCCATAACTTTTGATAGAGTAAAGATATTACCTTCTTGTTTGTTTCATTGCATTTTGCATTTAATTATCTTTCCAATGATATATAAGAATATGTATATCTTAATACATGCCAAGATTTTCACAAGTTTGGCCACTAGAGTCAAGCTCAGTTTGTTGCCCTTCTCCAAAGCGTGTTGCCCAGCTCAATTGTATCCCCCTGCACCTCTTTAGCTACGCCCCTGCGTCAGCTACAAAGCAAGGTGTGGGCTTACAGCTGTGGGCTCTCTGCTCGTCACCCCAGTGCAGGGCCCCTCCAGGTGCGGGGCCCAGTATTGCCAAACTGGTCAGATTGCCCTACAATCTGTATGAGGCCACCTGCTGCTGGGGCTCATACTTTGAGACCATCTTTGAGAAAATATGACTTTAGCGGGACTGCCTGGCCTTGCCGATTCACCGTCGTGAATGTAGATCATGTTTGTGTGCTACCTTGGTGGGATCGCATTGGTAGCATATACCTTTACAATTCAAAACTATGTAGTATTGCTTTGCGATTCGAAAGCATGGTCCTGACTGCACAGGCACTCTTCTTATCACTTCTCAGCCTCAGGGTAAAGCTGGCTGGTATAATTTTTTTTAAAATGACAGGACAACTCAGAACTGCAATGTGAGCAGGAATTATGCATGATGAAGAAATGCTCAAGAAACCTTGAGAGTGCAAAGCTGTCAGCTTAAACATCCACTTGCGTAAATCAAAATGTCAGTCCCTGCACAATTAATTCATTCCCGCAACTGATGACAGGAGTTGCTGGCAGAAAGTGAAACTTGTTTCCTATGGAAAAAGCGATACACTGGTCATCATTCCAATTCCTACCAATGCTCATGCTGGAAAGGCCTGAAGTCAGCCATTGACATATGCAGTTGCGGAATGATGTATTTGACCAAGTACTTTTCCTAAGCTGTCGGTTCCTGAAGCTGCTAAGCATGACACACAGATATTTTTGTTACATTCATCCACCTGGATATTTGTCAGGATCAGGGACATATTCAGTGTTTACACATGATTACACATTTGCTCTGCTCTCCAGGGCCAGTCACACTAGTTTTGACTGTAGATTAGGGGTCCATCTATTCTATTGCACTGCTGCTCTGGCAGCTGCACTACAGCAGCCTGTGGTGTGGGTGCAGAACGTGAGGCAGTGACATCCTGCCAGCGTTCTTCAAAAACCACAAACACCACTGCCAAATCTGTGAGTGTGCAAACACTCACAACCCCCATGTGAGTGCGTGGGTTGTGTTTGCACACTTACCAGTTCAGCAGCAGTGCTTTTTGAAGAACTCCGGTGAGGTTTGGCTGCATCACCTTCTGCCCCTGCACCACACGCCACTGCTACACTGGTTGTGCATTCTATTCCAGGCCCAGTTCAAGGAGCTGGTATTTGACCTCTAAAGCTCTCCACGATTTGGGACCAAGTTATCCAAGGGACTGCCTTTCACCGTATATTCCAGCCTGTCCTCTTAAGTCATGAGAGGGGGCTAACCTGCAAATGCCTCCTCTGACTCAGGTTAGGGGACTGGCAGAGTGAGAGTGAAGCTTCTCCTTAGTGCAGTGTTATTCAAACTGTTGGTCGGGACCCACTTGGTGGGTCGTGACCTGATGTCAGATGGGTCATGGAAAGCTGGGAGCAGCCATCTTGGAAGCTGCAGACCATACTCTTGTTATATTCCTTTTGTGAGTGTTAACAGTTTGAATTTTCAAATGAGGGTTTTTTAAAAATTTGTCTTTAGTTCAGTGCTTTTACACAATATTTTGTTCTAATCTTGTTTCCTGTCAGGGACACTTCATGGTTGTACAATTGCTACAGTCCAAAAATGCCAATTTGCATTTAGGGAGTGTCATTTTATTATATTACAGTGATATTGTAACAAAGTTGCTGACCTCTTAACTAGAGTATGCAACTTGTCCCTTCAAACAGCCATGGTGCCAGAGGATTGGAGGATAGCCAATGTCTCGCCAATCTTTAAAAAAGGGAGAAGGGGGGACCCTGAAAACTACAGGCCGGTCAGCCTAACGTCTCTTCCGGGTAAGACGGTGGAAAGCCTCATCAAAGATAAAATCCTAAAACACGTAGAGGAACAAGTGTTGCTGAAGGAAAGTAACCATGGCTTCTGTAAGGGTAAGTCTTGCCTCACAAACCTTTTGGAATTCTTTGAAAAGGTCAACAGGCATGTGGATGTGGGTGAACCTGTGGATATCATATACCTGGATTTTCAGAAGACACAGTCCCCCACCAAAGGATTCTGAAGAAACTTCACAGTCAGGGAATAAGAGGGCAGATCCTCTTATGGATTCAGAATTGGTTGAGGGCCAGGAAACAGAGAGTGGGGGTCAATGGGCAATTTTCACAATGGAGAGGGGTGAAAAGTGGTGTGCCCCAGGGATCTGTCTTGGGGCCGGCGCTTTTCAACTTGTTCATAAATGACCTGGAGACAGGGATAAGCAGCGAGGTGGCCAAGCTTGTGGATGACACAAAACTTTTCCGGGTGGTGAAAACCAGAAGGGATTTTGAAGAGCTCCAGAAGGATCTCTCCAAGTTGGGGGAATGGGCAACAAAATGGCAGATGCGTTTCAATATAGACACTGGGGCAAAAAATCAAAACTTCACCTATAGGCTTATGAGTTCTGAGCTGTCTGTGGCAGCTCAAGAGAGAGATCTTAGGGTGCTGGTGGACAATTCAATGAAGGTATCAACCCAGTGTGCAGCAGCAATTAAGAAGGCCAATTCCATGCTTGGGGTCATTAAAAAAGGGGTTGAGAATAAAACAGCCAATATTATCATGCCATTGTACAAATCGATGGTAAGGCCGCACCTGGAATATTGTGTCCAGTTCTGGTCGCCGCACCTCAAAAAGGACATAGTGGAGCTGGAAAAGGTGTAGAAGAGAGCGACAAAAATGATTACGGGGCTGGGGCACCTCCCTTATGAAGAAAGACTGCAGCGTTTGGGGCTCTTCAGTCTAGAAAAAAGGCGCCTGAGGGGGGACATGATTGAGACATACAAAATTATGCATGGAAGGGATAGAGTCCATAAAGGGATGTTCTTTTCGCTCTCTCAAAACACCAGAACCAGGGGGCATCCGCTAAAACAGAGGGTTGGGAGAGTTAAAACAGATGAAAGGAAATACTTTTTTACCCAGCAGGTAGTTAATCTGTGGAACTCTTTGCCACAGGAGGTGGTGATGGCATCTGGTCTTGATGCCTTTAAGAGGGGATTGGATGGATTTCTGGAAGAAAAGTCCATCGTGGGCTATAGGCAATGATGGATTGTGCAACTAACAACATTAGTAGTAGGCTACTTCAGAGTGCTGGGTGCAAGGGAGTGGCAACAGGATGCAAGCATCTTGTTGTCTCATGCCTCCCTGGGGCATCTGGTGGGCCGCTGTGAGATACAGGAAGCTGGACTAGATGGGCCTTTGGCCTAATCCAGCAGGGCTCTTCTTATGTTCTTACATTCTTATGATAGCACTTGGTGCTTGAAGATGTCACTTCCTGCCACAACATCACTGCCAGAGTTAATGACATCACTTCTGGTGGGTCCTGACACAAGAGGTGCCATTCTAAAAAGTGGGTCCCGGTGTAAAAAGTTTGAATACCACTGCCTTAGTGGTGCTGGAACTATGGAACTCCCTTCTAGAGGCTGCCTCATAAAGAAGGGTTCAAAATATTTCTGTTTCATCAGGTATCTGTGTGATATGTATTTGCTGGTGGTTGCTTCCCCTGCCTCTATATGATGCTTTCTGACACCCCCCCCTTTTCAGCAACCCCCCAACTGTTCTTACTAATTGTTTTTCTTATTTGTGTATTTACTGTTTTATTTATTCTAAGCTTCATTGTTGTGTGTGAAACCTGTAAACTGCCTTGGACATTTGGCTTAGCAAAGGAAAGATGGGATATAAATTTCTTAAAAAAAGAAATCTGTGCCATTCTCTTAGGTGGCCATAAATTGTTAAGTCATTGACTCAGTCCCAGAACACTGTTTGCTTTTCCATGTCACGCTGCACATCACATAAGGACTAAGAGCACTTTGACTTGTTGGAAGCCTCCTTGAACATTCAGACTTTGCAAATGGTACATTCGTTAATTCTGCCTTTAATGGAAAGAAAACTCTCATCTGTTATGCTGCAGTGCAGAAAGTTGTGCAAAAGTTGTGCAAAGTAGTTGTGAACTGCATCTTTAAAAGATATACGCACATAAGGAGAGGGGCTTTCAATGTCCAAATGTGATCTCCATTTCACATAATTCATAGAAACCCTGCCCCCACCTTTGCAGCTGTAGGTCTAGACTCTAGCAGGCCTGTCATGGACTAAATATATTGGTCTCCAGATGCTGCTGCTAGATGCCTTGGCAAGGAGAAAAGCTCAGCCTTTTGTGTTATTGTCAGTTAAAAGGAAGAAAGATAAGAAATGGCTGCTGACATCAGGGAAATCCTTCAGTTTTTCATCTCTAGTTTCATCACTGTCTAATTCCTGAGTCTAATGAGAACTAATGAAGAAGGGCTCACCGAGCACATAAAAATGATTGTTTGAGATAAGAAAGGTCCTCAAAAGACCAATGATTGTCCTTTGTATTTTCTGAGTAAAGGGTGGGGGTGGAGAAAACTTTGTAAGCAGCCTCCTGATAGAACTGATTATCTTTGACAAAAAGGTATTTCTTTGTCAACAAAACCACATTTTGCTTATATTGTTCAAGGAGAGACTACTGCACCCACTCAAAGGTCTTTTTTTCCTCAGCCAAAGCCCATGGTATTTCACAAACGACTGAAAATACAAAGTAAAGAAATATACATTTATTTTCACAGTTAGCACAGCAATATGACCAGGGGAGAATGAACTCCCCTCCCCCCCCCCACAATATTACTGTTTACTAGAGCTGTGGTTCCCAAACTGTGTGTCAAGACCCACCAGTAGATCATGACTTGATTTTTGGTGGGGCGCAAAAACTGACAATCTGATAGCTGACAAGGAAAATGTATTGAGTCTTATGGAAAGGGGAATTGAGCTGTGTGAGTGTTTACGCATGCTTTTATCGAAGGCCAGATGAAGAGGAATGCAAGGCCACCATAATGGTCCAAATCCCATGAACATGGAGACTCAAAAAATGCTCCAGAAGGTGGCCCCCACCCTAATAAAAAGGATAAAAAGAGAGGCTTAAGTGACTGGTAAAAAAAAAGGAATTCTTACCTGGGAATGTCCTATTCTGAGGAAAGTGGGGCATTTGGTACCACATGGGGTGCCCCTCCCTCTCAAGAGGCAGGGCCGGACTCCGTTGAGGTCTCTTCCTCTTCCTGTGGGAGGGCTCCCGAACCCAGTCCGGACTATAAAGCTGTCATATGGAAGTCCTCCACACCGCGTGTACCCAACGGGGTACTAATAAGAACAACAGAACTAACTTTCTTTCAGAAAATAGGAAAGTAAGAACAGTGTTAGAAGCAATTAACAATGACAGAAAAACAAGGAAGAATTCGGGACATACAGAACTCCTGACCCTAACTATCACCGCCCGATTATTTAGGACCGAAACCCAACCTAGTTGCCGACACCAGCCTTCCCACGTGGCGGGTCGAATGCTCCACTTTCCTCTAACCAGAATAGGAGATTCCCAGGTAAGAACTCTTTTCTCTACTATCGGCAAGTGGGGCATTCGGTACCACGTGGGATGTGTAAAAGCTACAGTGTCAGGGTGGGAGGAAGGCTGTAGTGTCGGCTAGGTCCTAACCACTGTGTGCAGCACCCTCCTGCCAAAAGCAGCCTGAGCAGTGGCCGCTGCATCCACCCTGTAATGTCTTGTAAAGGTACTGGGCGAGGCCCAGGTCGCTGCTCGGCATATATCCCCCAGCAAATGGGCCCCCTCAAAAGCGGCCGAAGTAGCTGCCCCCCCTAACCAAGTGTGCTGTGATACCTGTTGGAGGTGGATGACCAGCCACCTGATAAGCCATAACAATTGCCTCTCGAAGCCACCTCACTAAAGATGACCGGGAGACTTTCCTACCCATCTTGGTACCCTGGAAACCCACGAATAGGAAATCCGTCTTCCTTCAGTCCTTTGTTCTGTCAGAATCAAATCGGAGAGCTCTTCGGACATCCAGGGAATGCCACCGTTTTTCCTGTGGATGTTGAGGATTCAGACAGAACAATGGAAGAACCAGCTCTTGTGCCCTGTGAAAGACTGTGTTAACTGTCCTGGGAAAGGTAGTTACCAGAAACAAATGGGGACAGAGTGCCTAAACCTTTAACCATTGTACAGAAGAGAGAATTTTGGCAGGTGCAGCTTTTCAAACCTTTGCCAAAATTCTCTCTTCCCCATTTGCATCTGGTAGCCCTCCCCATAAAGGATGACCCTGGCAGCCATTTGCTGACCACATGAGGAGGCATGGTGATGGTAACAAACACATTTTACAGCTAAACAAGGAGCAGAAAATGGAAGATTTTGTAGTCAATGTGTGATATCCCTGAGAGCAACTTTTCTTCCCTCTCACTGTGGCCTCATGTGCTCAGGGGACAGGCCAAAAGCAGTGGTGTATCCAAAATATGGCAGGTAGGGCAAGTGCCCTGGATGCCACTTGGAGCATCCTTGAACAGCAGCTTCCCAGCCAACTCCCAGCTTCTGCCAAACTGCTGAAAATATTCGATAGAAGCCAAAAGGTAGCCTGGAAGCTACAGGAGAAGGAGCAGGGAGCAGCAGCCACCTTGCAAAGCCACCGCTGCCACCCTCTAGATCAGGAAGTGACATCATGACGTTGTGAGATGCTGTCGCCCCAGGCAGCACTGCCCCGATTACGCCGCTGACCTTAAGGGAGGATTTACTCATCTCCAGTTAGCTTTAGGTTTTGTAGTGGGTGGACAAAGAGCTAATATTTATCTCAGGACAGCTTAATCCTATCCTGTTTCCCATGCTGGTGCAGCCATGCCAAAGGCAGTGGTGTCATTCAAATGATTTAGGAACAGGAACTCACTTTTGATTGGCATTTGTCAGGAACCCGGAACCAGCCACGGAGCCTGTTAGGATCCGGAACGCCCGTTCTGGTCCGTTCCCCCTGAATGACATCACTGGCCAAAGGGACATATATTGCAACCTGCTCTCTGTGTGTGTGTGGGGGGGGGAGGGAGTGACGGAGGCCTCCTCAAAGTAAGGGAATGTTTGTTAGCTTCCCTTGGAGCTGCATTGCAGCTGCATTAGGGCTGGAAAGTTGAATAGGATTGGGCCCTTAAGGTATTTGAGAATGTCCATTCAGAGCCCCTTAGTATCCCAGTTCCTGCTTGCAGAATGTGAAAAGAGATAGGAATGTGACACACACAGTGCATAGCCTACAGTTTCCTCCTTTCCCTGGCTGAGACCCACACAAAATGCTATGCTTTCCCCATGGCTAGGTAAATACCTGTGTGCTAGTTGGAGCCATTCAACTGCATTATTAGGGCACCAGCGGTGGCTTCAGACACCATTTCCCCCTTGCCCAGCCCAACGTCCGTTTTAGAAAAAGAGTAACAAAATGAGTCTGTGGGAGTTTGTCCTATCATTGTAGAGTTGCAGCAGCAGGCTGTTAGAACTTTTATTTTCCTTTACGGTTCAAGAACATACGTTTTATCCCGGTGGAACTACAACAGCAGAGGCCATGGAGAAATGAACACTGGAGACAAAAACAAATGCAGGAAATGAAGATTTTCTAATTAAAATCTGCAGCTCGTACCAAAATATTTATCTAGAAACATTTGGGTGGGCTTCACTCCCAGCTTCATTTCTGTGAAGATTATCTGTGTTAAAAGCCAACAAAGGTATTTGAGGGGAGGTAAGAACAACACATTTAGAATCCGAAACTATTTGCTCCTCTGCTTTTTTCTATTAACTATTAAATTTTATAAACTGGAATACTGGGAAAATGACCAAAACAACAAGCAAGAGGGGCCTTAAGTACATGGCTTGCCAAAAGAAATATCTAATGAAGTGGCAGCTGGGGAAACAATGTCATGCCTCAGAAAAAAAAAAAACTCTCCCCCCCTTTTCTCTTATAGCTTCATATATATGGTAATCCACTCAGATAAATCAGATGCGTAAACAGCTTTTAAGAGATTAGAATTGCTTTCTCAAGAGGTCTATCCAATCAGCACTCCTGTTGTCAGGTGTCTTTAGGAAATTCATGAGAAGGACGTAAATAGAGATCAGAATCATGGATTTGGGAAGCCTATTCAATGCATGCCTCTTAAGCACAGACTGAATATCAGGGTTAATCTGTCATTGTTTGTATTCTCCATGTAAAAGCCAATAAGCTAATACGGAGAACCAGATTCTGCACTCGGCTACACTCAAGCAACTCCTCATGAATTTAATTGGGATTATCTATCTCTTGTATACAGTGAAATTAACCCATTTACTACCGTGGCATTTCTGTGCAGCACTTTTTTTTTTGCCCTTTGAAGCATGTACAGCCCCCCCACTCTCTGGGAAATATGTTTTTGGAACCATGTCAAAGTATTCCCATATACCTGAACTGAAATTGGTGTTTTTGCCCGCCAGTGGTACTGGAAGTTTAATGTTTACTGTGCAAATATGGTGTGCTATCCATGGTGCTGTGTATCAATTTCTATGGACGTGTTCAAAAAAAGCTACCTTTATCCCTGAAAATCTTAAAAAAAAATTCATTTTTCACTTGCATACAGCTTGCTTACTTCAGGAATTTCCAGAAGGGGGCCCTAGAGTACCAATCCTGGAGTAAGAAGTTCATTCTTGCAAAACTGAATTTTTTGCAGAGGTTTGAGTGCTACAATTTGGCTAATTAGGTCTTTTGCAGGCTTGTAGTACTTGTTTTACATCCCCCTAATGAGATGGAGACAGAAGTCTTCTAAACTTTCCTTGACCCTTCTCTGCTTTATAAACATGTTGGGAAAAAGGCTATTTTTTTCAGAGCTGGCTTCTGCAGCTTGCAGCTTCAGAACTGATATACTGATATAAGGTCAACCTTTCACCCACCCCAGCCCTAGAACAAGCTGTGGAGAAAAAAAAAATCTTTCTCATTACATTGATTTGTCCTCTAGCAGCTACAGAGGCAAGAAATAACCCTTTAGTTGCTACAAGGATGATTCCTGTGTGAAACAAAGCAAAATCATCAGTCCCATCTCCCAGCATTGGACTGTGTCCAGGTGCTGATTTGGAGGAAGCGTATTTGAATCTTCTTCTGTGTTCTTGCACCATTGACAAGACTGATTGTACAACTAATATAATTTATTACCAGTATGTGTCACTGAGTGTCACTAGCCTGAGGAACTCTGAGGCCTCCTGAGGAACTCTGAGGCAGTGAAGCAACTAAGTGCCCAATCCTGTTCAATTTTTCAGTGCTGAGGCAGCCACAATGAAACCCCAAGGTAAGAGAATAGTTGTACCCTTACCTTGGGGAGACTTCTGTGACTGTCCCCACACTGCAGGATGCAGCACATGCCTCACTGGTACAGCTGGATCACCACTGGAAGGATTGGGCCCTAGGTACTCATGCCAGTGCCTGCAACCTGGGTCATGAGTGCACAGAAGCACCATCATGGTTTTTTTTTTTCCCTTCAGCCAGTAGGTAAATGGTAAAGCTACAGTTTATGACTGAAAGCAAAGATGCATCACAGATTGTGGGGAAGTATGGCACAGTAAAGCTATGGCACAGTAAAGTTTCCTGCCATGGTGCAAGAACAGGATGACCCTCACAGCATGAATCAGCTTTGTGAGAAATCAGCTTTGTGAGCTTTGTGTCTGCAGTGAGATATCTAGATCAATTGCTTTAGACCCAAATCTGCTCAGAGAAACCAGGTGAGCAGTAGACTGTGTGTATTTCTGTACCTTGATAAGGCAACAACAACCTATTTTTGTTTGTTTGTAACACAGAGGTCACCGATTTTCTAAATGGCTTTGTGTAAATCTCAGTGATTAGTGACTATTCACTCTAAAATGCAGATTCTTTCTAAATTGCTCTGCAATTGTCAGTGATTGTTGTTGTTGTTGTTGTTGTTGTTCAGTTGCTAAGTCGTGTCCGTGTCAGTGATTAGAGGACTCAATAGGTGTGATCAAGTTTCTTCTGTAGGAATGCATGTTGCAGCTTTCTGGTAATTGTCCTCATGAAGCCTGTCTTCATAGTGAGATGCTTTATTCTGGTAAACATGGTAGTAAATTGCCTACAGCCTTATGATATTTGATCTAGAGCTGCCTTCTACAGTTTTGTGGAGTATAAAAAATATTTTTTATTGCCAGATGCAATAATTCATTCACAGTCTCTGAAGACATCAGAACATTAAAAAATAACACAGGACAATTAGGAGATATGTGTCTATGTTTTCACCTAACTTGTCCCCCAAAGTAAAAAGATAGTTAGCCTCTACAAAGTTAGCCCATAGTTTGAATTGAAGTACGCGCGTTTCCTACCATCGGTGTATTTGCCCGCCAGTT
Source organism: Lerista edwardsae (assembly GCA_029204185.1). Taxonomy (NCBI): domain Eukaryota; kingdom Metazoa; phylum Chordata; class Lepidosauria; order Squamata; family Scincidae; genus Lerista; species Lerista edwardsae. The sequence goes on along the minus strand of JAJKFI010000004.1, from coordinate 21,324,383 downwards.
ATTAAAAAAATTATTACAGGTGCTAATTGTACCTGAAAGCTTTAAAGTTGACTCAGTGAGAAAGGTTAGCCCCTGCCCTAACACAGGAAGCTAAAATGGCAACTTTCATTTCAGATTTGGGGGGCCCCAATCAGATTCAGAAACGGCACCCCATAAAACAAAAAAACCCAAAATTCTGCCCCTGTTTCTTAAATGATGACATGGGTGGACAGTCAAAACAACTGTACCTCTAAAAAGGTCTATCCTTACACTGTTTACAGAGCAAGTTTCAGGTAATTTGGTGCAGCCACTTTTTGAAAATCTCTAAAACATTAATTGAAATTAATTGGCGGGTGAATTCACCAATGGTCTGTTTGTGCATTGCCTACAGTTTTGTAGAGTTGAGGTGTAAAGAAGCAATCCTGTTTTTCATGTACCTGTGGATGAAGGCTTGCTCTTTGGTTAAAGAGAGTGGCTTCTTAGCTTTAGGCTTTGTATTGCTTAGCAGCCTTTGATGGAGGACAACAGGGACCTAATAAATAGGCTCCATGGGCTGGTGGTAGGATGGCAGGATTTGTGTCATACCCTACCTGCCTGCATTGGGACCAAAGGAAAGAGTTTTGCAATGTGGCAGGCTTTGAATCTAGTGAAAGGATGAGAATGAACCCTTTTGTTTTGCAGCAAAAAGCAGCCTCGAGGAGTTGCAAAGGCAGGGATTTGATGTGGACTAAGATGCATTGGGACGCAAGCTGGTAGCCTAGCCCGTCAAGATCTAGTTGCCTTGCCTGTTCCACTGAGTCTGCTGCTCAGAAAGGTGACTCACAGGCAGTAAAACGATCAACACGGTCCTGTTCTTGAGTTGACACCAGAGAGCCAATCCACTTACAATCCAGCACAAAACTCCAGGTTTGTTACTTTTTCTCAGGCTGGTCAACTTGTCAATAATCAAGCAATCAACAGTATTTGTATGCCGCTTTTCAACACGAAGTTCACAAAGCGAGAGAGACCATCATTAGATTGTTCCTCTGCACTTCATGATCTCCTCCTCCGTGTTCTTCCCTGTCCTTGAGAACCTGGTATCTATGACCTTGCAGTCTTGCCCTCAGCTAAACTTCTTTGATGCCATGAAATTTCATGAACTTCCTAAATAACATGGAGCTTCGGTTACGTCTGTTTCTCGGATTTCCAGGAGAAAAGGCAGTTTAACCCCTCCATGGTTTATCCCACCCCTCCTATGGGTCTGCTGTCATCCTTCCTTCCTTTCTTCCTTCCTTCCTTCCTTCGTTCCTTCCTTCCTTGCCACACGAACAGTGGCAAGTAGGCATCCCGGTGTGTGAATAGGCTGGTGAGAGAGGAAGCAAACAAACAGGGGAAAGCGTGGAAACAAATGCAGCTCATTCCCCGCACCTTCCGTTCAACTGGAGGACAGTTTTCTAGGTTAGCAATGGAGGCAAGGACCACCTTAAAAGAGGTGGGGCCCAATTGGAAACATTCACAGCCAAGATCTGTTGAATTTTAGAAATATATATAAAATTTATTGTAGACTTCGACTCTCTGCACCAGAATGGAAAGCAATCATAATGTGGACTTAAAGTGCATGTGAATTAGGATGCAATCCTATCCTGCACTGGAACAGGCAGGCTGACTGGCCCGAGCTATATTCAGCGCAGATTAGGAGGAAACTGAAGGTCACCTTCAGGTAAGAGAATATTTTCTCCTTACCCTGGATAAAGCACCAGCCACCCATATGGGGCTACTCGGATCTGCACCAGTGACATTGCTGGCACTAATCTGAGTGGCCTGAGTTGGGTGCCAGGGTGGCCTAAGTGCCAGATCCTGTCTCCACCCACCTCCTTGGGCTAGTCCATCCACAGGCTCACCCTCGTCCGCTTTCCCCAGCCACATTCCGCCGGCCTATCTGAGCCCCTGGGCTGGCCTGCAGATGCCGGCCTTACCTGGCTCTGGAACTAGCACATCCATGCGCCAGCCTCCCTGGCTCAGAGAGTGGTGCAAACATGCTTTATGGCACGTTTTCTGACACTCATAGGCCGGCACAAGGCACTTGTTCCAGCCTATAGTTAAGTTTGGATTGTGCTCTTAATGGGCCAAATGGATCTAAGCGTATTTTAATAGAAAGTTGCGTACTAGACTAGAGTGTATTACTCTAGTGCGGGGCTCCCTTAGGTGTAGGGCCCAGTTGGGAGCAATTGGTCCAATTAGCTTAAAACCAGCCCTGAATGGAGGGGGAAGGTATCTGCAGCAATTTGTTGACAAAACACTGATCTGAATTATCAAATTTGTTAGCTTCAGATCTTTAGTGACGTATCACTTTAACAAAGGTCTGCACCTTGAAATAAACACCATCATGTTGTTTTCCGCCTTAAAGTTACGGGTTTGTTGCTGTTCTTGTTTAAAACAAAAAGGAGTAACACTGAGATTCTGGTATTCTCATTCATTCACAGGATCTGATGTACTGCTGAAGAACAAGTTGATATATCACTTAGCAAAAGATTGATTGAAGCCACGTTTCAAACAGGGGCTTCAACTGGCCGCTTTGTTATGCCTGGAAAAAATGGGAAACGAAATGAAGATCAAATCGAGATCTATTCGATCAAAAGCTACACGTTAGAGGGAGAATAGAGAGGGGACTTCTGTCTGCTTAATTGCTTTTCCTTATCTTTCCTGTGGCATCTGATTACAATACTGCTGCCTCTGGTCCTTTCACTCAAATTGTATTCCTTTCCTTTGTCTTATCTAATAGGCTACAATCCAGCTTTTATACATAGGGGTTGCATGAGTTGTCTGCCCTGCCAAGTTTGGAACTTGTGTCTTTCTACATACAAAGCATGTGCTCCCCATAGGTGCTGATGGCACAAACATGCACTTGGCATGGCTGGAGAATGGTAAGGGTGGGTGGGCATGCTTTCCACTCCAAGTGGCTGAATGTGATTACTGCCAGTTTCACATACGCACCCGCAAGTGTCGTTTAGGGGCTCTGTTCTCCATATGCCTTGACTAAGGGCTATGTTCTGAGCATCCTTGAGGCAGGGATCTGTTTTGTATTTTACAGCTGGTCCTTTCAAAATCATTATAATGTTCACCTGTGTTTTATTGATATAATTTATTTGTATTTTCCACAAAATGGGAAGGAGTTCTATTATGCATTTTAAACCCCCTGCCACACATGCCAACATTTGCTCGAAAGCCAGTTTCAGGCAAAATAATTGCTTTGAAATCAATGGACTTTAGATTGAGGTCCTCCAGCGAAATCTGACTAATCTCTGGCATTTATGGAGCTGCCAGAGTTGAAACTATTGGCAAGGGAAACCTCACGAACGTATTATTATGGGGACATCTGTTGCACATAAGTATGTACTCATTTGCGGGTTTTCTGCAAGCCTACGTAGGGATTTCTTGCTTTGCTAACTTTTTGCTTTTATTTGGTAAAGGATACAATTTTATTGAATTATACTTTTTATTTATTTGTTTAGCAAACTTTTTGGATTTGATCCACGCTGTCCGAAGAACAGTACTCACAATAAATTGGGACCCACAGTGGCATAACATAGCAGGCTCTGTTCTCCAAGGCACGAATGGCTCAGGAGGTGATGGGAAGGAACTGTGTTACAGAGGAGCTCAGGCTCCTGCAAAACTTAGCATTTTCTCCTCCCCTCTAGGAATGTCACTGTAAAACAATCCTGTTTTCACCTCTACTTTATGTGTGTGCACAGAAGATTATTATGAGGAATAGGAGAACTGTGAGTATGCCTATAAGACACCAGGAAGTGTTTCTGTTTCTCTAACTGGGGCACATTGGAAGTTAGGCTTACCCCTTATGCCATTGATGCCCTGGTTTCCATACCAAGCTAGCACACTGTTTGTGTTTTGATAGTGCCGTATTCAGTAGATTCTGATAACAGCAGTGGCATAGCTAGGTAATTTTGCACCCAGGGCCCATAAATTTTGACACACACTCTGACAAAATCTGTGGATTCATCATGCAGGCCCACAGGATGTATGTTTGGCGTGCATGCATAAGACATACTGTACGTATTTTGGTTTTTGTTTTTTTGTCCATAACCTTTGCTAGAATAAAAATATTACACGCTGGGTTTTTTCATTGCATTCCTGGTGAAATTCCGCAGTTAGCTTACCTCAAGGGCCAAACTCTGTTGACTGAGTCCTATAATACCTTAGCTCCTCAGTCAACAATTTGTCTCTGGTGCTTAGACACTGTCTAAGCTTCATTTACTTATCCCTGATCGATGCTCTAGACTTGCCCCTGCCAGACTATACACCCGCTTCTAGTCATACAGAGCCTTGATTGCTGCTTTAGAACCAGGCTTTGTCTGTTTTGGACCATTGGCCTCAAGCTCTCTTGAACTGACAGCCCACTTCCTCCAGGTCCAGGAACCCGACTGCTTGGAGCCTGACTGTTGCCAAGGTCTGACAAAGACACCCGTATCTTTGCATAGTCTTCCCGTCTCTGCTCAGTTAATGGTCAAGGTCTGCTTCTGATTATGGTGATGCATCAGCCACTAAAGCTCAAATTAAACAAAGATGGCCATGTCGTCTGTCCAAAAGGTATGGTGAGCAATTTCTCATTATCTTCTTCTGAACTTGATATGTTCCTGCATTGGAAAGTCCAAAAAGCCTTCCAATCACGGCTCAGTGTCAACAGGCAGTGCGGATTTCCAGTATGAAAGGATGAATCTTTTAAAAATAAGGGCAGCTTTATGTTTGGTTTTTCATAAAGGGTTTTCGCACATGTCCTCCTTCACTGGAACTGCTATTTATTTATTTATTTATTTATTTATTTATTTATTTATTTATTTAT
>JAJKFI010000004.1:21258092-21298669 GCA_029204185.1 Lerista edwardsae | reverse complement strand
TTTTTTTTTTGCTAAATAGCATTCCCTCTCCCTTTCTATGGAACCCCACATTGCAGCACTCTGCCAAGTCAGTATGATGAGGATGAGGCTGCAATGCTTAGTTCTTGCATGGCTTCAAGACACATGCCATAGGAGGGTGCCTGTGAACTCTGCTGTTTAGGGTTCCAGATGTGGCAGTGGTATGCAACAGGGGAGGGATACTTGTTATTCATTTTCACTCTTTTAGAGGAGTGGGCAGCTTTTGCCTTGCTCTGTGGATGTTTAGTGTAAGTGGCTATTCAGCCAATGCACAATTTCTGTATGAGTAAGTACATTGTGTACAAACAGCTGTCTAATGGAAGTATATGAAAGTATATGAAATGCCTAATGGCAGGGTAGATGATTATGAGCGTAATGGCGCAACAATTAGGACTAAGAGAGGTGCTCTGAATCTAATGGTCTGTGGAAATTAGGGCTATTAGCTATGTGGAGACATTTGGGCCAAAGAAATGCCAATTGCCAACACAGTAGGTTTGTGAAAACCAGACTGCATGCCAGCTGGGGCTCCACAACAACTTGCCAGGCAGCAGTCATTGTGGAGAGACAGGGACTGTGTACTGCAGTGTTATTCAAACTGTGGGTTGGGACCTTATGTCAGGTGGTTTGAGGAAAGCTGGGAGCAGCCATCTTGGAAACTGCAGACCTTACTCTTGTTCTAGTTCTTTTGTGAGTGTTAACAGTTTGAATTTTTGAGTGTGGGTTTTTTTTTTTAAATTGTTTTTAGTTCAGTGCTTTTACATCATATTTTGTCCTAATCTTGCTTTCTGTCAGGGATGTTTCATGGTTGTACAATTGCTGGTTGTACAATTGCCAAGAATGCCAATTGGCATTTCAGGAGTGTTGTTTTATTATGTTACAATGGCAGCACTTCCTTCTTGATGATGTCACTTCCTGCCACAACATCACTTCCAGGTTAACGACATCACGTCCGGTGGGTCCCGACGAGAGTGCCATTCTAAAACGTGGGTCCCAGTTTAAAAAGTTTGACTACCACTGTATAACATGATGATGAGCTTTGGAAATAAATTGAACAGCAGCTAAGATGACCTTGAATGTGTTTCAGGGAGGCAAACACCTCTGTACAAAGGTGTTGACAATTATTTCCTTGCCTTTCAAAATAAAAGCAATGGAAAAATACTGAAGAGTCAACATTGTTGAGGTCATAAGGAAGGCTGAAGTCATACTATTCTTGTCCTGCAAGTGCCAATTTAATCAATGTAGGGTTTACAGGACACGCTAGAGATCTCATCAGAAGTGCCATAAAAGCCTGCTCTCCCATTACTGGGAACACAATCAGAGTATGTGAGGCTGCTATCAAAAATGACAGCATATTTGTGGTTCCCTTCATACCCGAAAGGGGAATATGAGTGTTAGCTCAATAAATTATCTCTAGATGTTTGACTGTTAGCAGAATTCTAAAAGCAAAAGAAAGGGGGAGAAAGGCTGTGAAGAAGTATGCTCTGTTAAGGGGAGCTCCCTGTCTGTACAGTCACTTGTAAACTGAGCAGGCTAGGAAATCCTGCTGTATTTTCTATGGATTCAATAAAACAACAATCTGTGAATAGGGGAAAGCACATGGGAACAACGTTAAACACGTATACAACACCTTTGTAAACAGCAGTGGTTCTTAAACTTTTTAGCACTGGGATCACTTTTTAGAATGACAATCTGTCCATGATCCAGTGGACGTGATGTCATGGCCAGAAGTGCTGTCATTGTGACATCAGAGAGTGCTGATTTTTTGAGCGGAAAGGGGACAAAAAAGAAAAAGACAGAAGAAAAGGCAGAGGAAAGGTGGGTAGAAATCTCACAAACAAACAAGTTGGGTTATTTCTTAGCCATTTTCCAATAGCAAAGTGAATCAGAATTTTTTAAAAAAGCCTATTTACAACTTTGACACAAGGAAAACCACCACACAGCTCTCCCACTTTCCAGCATCACATCTTTCCATATTTTCAATATGGGTGCTCTAGGTGTTTCACGACCTTCCTGAAATTAGCTCGCAAACTACTGGTGAGTCCTGACCCACAATTTGAGAACCACTGGTATATAGATTATGGCAGTGGTTCCCAAACTGTAGTTTGTGGCCCGCTAGTGGGTCACAACCCAATTACTGATAGATCGCAAAATTGACACGGCAGGTTAAGCTATGTGCTTCAAGGGTTAAACAACCTGCTACTTGAGGGGCAGGGGAGCATTGCTGCCTAATCACCATTATAACCACAGAGTAAAGTGAGACTTTTTTCCCGCTGGGTCCCAATGCTAAAATGTTTGGGAACCACTGGATTAGAAGATTAGGCTGTTTTTTTTAAAGCACTCTGATTTAAAACTGTATCAGATGGATAAGGCATCTCAGATTATATGGCCATAGTAAGATTATACGGTCATAATATTAATTCATCTAAAGAATGGGATACAGGGATCTTCTAACAGTCTAACCTTGTGGATTGTTGGGTGGCTGCATTTACACTCTAGTAAAAGAAAAGCATTTCCCAATTCTAAGTGACTCAGCCAGGCAAGCGTGGATGTGTAAATTTCCAAATCATATGAAATTGTGTGGTTGAACTTTGCAGTGGCTTTTCTGGCATCATTTGCCAAATGTGCACTTCTGTCCATCATATCCTTTCCAGTCACCCTGTTTGAATTTGACTCAGATATTGGATTTATCGCAGCTCAGTAAACAAATAATTAGATCTGTTTTGAACTACTATAGGCCTAAACGAGCAGCAGAAAATTGATCGCAGCGGCAGCCGCAGTAGGTTGTCTACAGCGGACTACAGCAGGTAGTCTTGAGCATGAGAGGCAATAGAATGAGTTGTTTGATTCTTTTTGGGGTATAGGAAAGTTAGATTTTTTACACCCCCCCCCATGGCAATTTGTTTTGTTTTTCTGGGCCATAACTTTTGCTAGCATTAAGGTATTACATTCTGGGGGGTTTCATTGAATTCTGGGTGAAATTCCGCATCCAACGGTATATAGCATGATGGTATTATTCCTTAAAACCGCAATTTTAAAAACCACAGTTTTTGCAAAGAAGTTTTATTTTTGGTTTTTACTTTTTTGGCCATAACTTTTGCTAGAATAGAGATATTACACCATTTTTTCCATTGAGTTCCTAGTGAAATTTCGCATCCAACAGTGTACAGCATGATGGTATTATTTCTTAAAACCGCAATTTTGAAAATCGCGATTTGTTCAAAAGAAATTTTATTTTTGGTTTTTACTTTTTTGGGGCCATAACTTTTGATAGAATAGAGATATTACACTCCAGTTTTTTCATTGAATTCCGGGTGGAATTCTACATCTAAACGGTATACAGCATGACCATATTATGCCATAAACTTGCAATTTTTGGAATTTGGGGTTCAGTGGTAACACCCCCCTGAAGATGGCACCAGGGGCACTGCGCCCCCTGCCCCATAGGTAGCTACGCCACTGCATATAGCGTTACATTGGAATTAAAAACCTCTACATACTTTTTAGCACTGAGACCCACTTTTAAAAACAACACACTATCCAGACCCACCTAGCTTTACAAGTCTAGAAATAAAGTTTCACTTTACCAGCCAGTTAATCCTCTGTTTTTATCCTTTTACTCTTGAGGAAGGGAAACAACCTTCTGGAGCATTGTTGACCTCCACATTCATCAGCTTTGGACCATTCTGGTAGCCTTGCATTCCCCTCTGCAATGGACCAAGACATGTTTGCCTATTCTCAAGTAAACATGCATGTACAGTTCAGTTTCACTTTCCATAGGGCTCAATAAATTTTTCTTGTCAGCTATCAGCTTGTTACTTTTGCAACCCACCAAAAATCAAGTTGTGACCCACTGGGTCCTGATCCACAATTTGGGAACTGGTGCTATACAAGTATATTATTTCTTCTACTGTATATTTTGTATCGGGATGACCAATAGCCCTTTATGATTCCATTTCATGCCACAGGGCATTTGCAGTTATGTGCACCAGTACACCTGCATAGTCACAACAGTTATACCATTCTGCTACTAATAGGCTTATTATTCTCCAGACTTCAAGTCGAGTTGGAACCTAGCTGTAATGGTCAGAAACACACAGCCCACAGCAGTCGTGAACTCAATTGCAACATGAATCTGTTGTTCTTGTTCAATCACTAAGTCGTGTCCAACTCTTCGTGACCCCATGGACCACAGCACACCAGACCTCTCTGTCCTCCACTAGCTTCCAGAGTTGCCCAAATTCGTGTTCATGTCTTTGGCTATACTAACCATCTCATCCTCTGCCGCCCCCCGCTCCTTTTGCCTTCAATCTTTCCCAACATGAGGGTCTTTTCTAAAGAATCCTCTCTTCTCATGAGGTGGCCAAAGCATTTGGGCTTCAGCTTCAGTATTTGTCCTTCCAGGGAGCAATCAGGCTTGACTTCCTGTAGGATTGACCGATTGGATCTCCTAGTAGTCCAGGGGACTCTCAAGAGTCTTCTCCGACACCATAATTCAAAAGCATCTATTCTTCGGCGCTCTGCCTTCCTTATTTATTTATTTATTTGATTTTTATCCTGCCTTTATGCCCGAAGGCACCCAAGGCGGCATTACATGGAAATATAAAATTTAACAATAAAAAACAATATAAAAACAATATAGTAAAACAAAATTAAAACAAAACAATTGTTCAGCTCTCACAGCCATACATGACTACTGGGAAATCCATAGCTTTGACCATGCAAACCTTTGTTGGTAGGATGATGTCTCGGCTTTTTATTAAGTTGTCTAGGTTCGCCATAGCTTTCCTCCCAAGAAGTAAACATCTTTTAATTTCATGGCTGCAATCACCATCTATGGTGATTTTGGAGCCCAGGAAAAAAACTCTGTCACTGCTTCCATTTCTTCCCCTTCTATTTGCCAGGAAGTGATGGGAGTGGTTGCCATCATCTTAGTTTTTTTAATGTTGAGCTTCAAGCCAATTTTATTAATAATGTGGTCCATGGGTTTTTTTTGGCATCATTTTCTCCAGGGTACTGGAGTGGGTTGTCATTTCCTTCTCCAGTGGGTCACATTAGTCAGAACTCTCTACTATGACCTGTCCAGACCGATCGGCACCAAACCCGGCATACGCAAGCCTTGCGGCCTGGCCACAAACACTGTGGGGGTTGGGCCCCCCTTGCACCCTCGGGGGTGAGGGTGCACAGGGGGCCCCACGTGAAAATGGTCGAAAACGGTTGAAATTGGCCTTGAATCGGTACTTTCCGGGATCACCGAGACTAGCGACGACGCTCCCGACGCCAGTACAGTCCGAGTTTGGCCCCCCCTCAGCATGGGGGGGTGAGAAGGGGTGCGAAACAAAACATCTGCCATGCTCTGCTGGAACACGTGGAGCAACTGGCACCAAACTTGGCACACGTGTGCCTTCCGGCCTGGCGACAAACACTGCGGGGATCAGGCCCCCCTAGTGCACCCAGGGGTGGGGGTGCGTGGGGGCCCCCATGTGAAAATGGTCAAAAACGGCCAACATCGGTGTCTAATCCATAGTTTTCGGGGTCGCTGACCTGATTGGTATAATTCATTCCTTTTCATGTCTAATAGAAGCTTGGGATAAATAAATACCGGGCAATGCCAGGTAAGGAAGAGTGTTGTGCACTAAACTTGGTACATGTATGCCTTGTGGCCCGGCGACAAATACTGTGGGGGTACAACACCCCTAGCGCCCCTAGGGGTGGGGGCAGGCAGGGGGTGCCATGTAAAAATGATTGAAAACGCCCAACATGAGTGTCGAATCCATAGTTTTCGGGGTCACTGAGCTGATTGGTAGAATTCATTCCTTTTCATGTCTAATAGAAGCTTGGGATAATTTGTTACCTGGGCAACGCCGGGTAACAAAAAGCTAGTGTTGAATATATTTGTACATTTTGGGTTTAGCCTAATAGAAATTTAGTATGTAAAACTGCCTAAAGTTCCCAATTAGTTAGAAGGAATTAAAAGAAGCTATTCAGTATATTCTGGTTAGAGAACAAGTGCTCAAGGCATAAACAGGATTCTACATACTCGAAGGAACTAAAGGACCATCCTGTTCCCTTTGGTGGCTTTGCCTCTTCTGCCCATTTTTCTACACTGTTTCCCTGGGGATCATTTCCGAACTCTCGCTCCCTCCTATTTCTAATTCTGCCTTTGTCTGATCGGAATTTCCATCACTTTCTTCCCTTCTACATTTCCTCTTTCTGTCCCTCTTCTTTTTCCTTCCTAGACATGTGCCATCCTCCCTGACATACATACATACTAGTCCAAACATACTTTATGGTGCCCCATGTGCTGGCCAAACTTTGCTGTCTTAACTTGTGCTGGCCTAACTTCAGGTTAGGATTGCGCTCTCAGGGTGGGTGGAAAGTGGGGGGGGGGAGGTGGGGAGGTGGAAGAACTGGGCAAGGGTAAGGCAGGAAAGAGGGAGGACTGGACCCAGGAGAGAGGGCAGAGATGGTGGCATACTCTAAATAGCAGGTGCAGAACTGAGGAGACCCATTGGGGCCTCCCAGGTTTTACCCAGGTATGGGAGCAAATGCTCCCTAGCTCTGAGGCGGCTGTCCTTGTCTCATAAGACCCATTGGCAGCTATTTCAGCATCACTGCCCTCCAGGCACCAGGGCAGGTTAGGATTGGATTGTAATTTAGGTGTAAACCCTTTTGAGCTCAGTCAGGCTTTGGGATAAATAAACATAGGACTTGTGTGGTTAGAAAAGGATGTGCTAAATGTTCAGCCCATATGGACTGACATCTAAACTGCAAACCCAAATTGAAATCATGTTTAATGTACATTAATATGTACGCATTTTCTTCAAAGCTGTTGCAAATGAAGTCCAGAAGAGTGACAAAATGCACATCAATAACACTAGGGAGAAAGAAGACATGTCCAAGTAGTGGACCTTAATCCCTGCTGTGTATCTTTGAGTTTTTCTAATAAGAGTATTTCTGCACAAAACTTGGGAAGGGGTAGATGGGGTCAGTATGTCTTGACTTTTTGACTTAACACAGAAGCTAGGCAAAAAACAAGTTAATTTTGTTGGCTGTAAATATTTGAAATTAAAAGCAGAAGTTTTTGCAGCAGTTAGATGAGACTCAGAAAATGATTATATGAGAGAGAGAGAGAGAGAGAGAGAGAGAGAGAGAGAGAGAGAGAGCATTGAATGCATCTGTGTCTGATCATATTTTATGGAGGTGAGGCTGTCTGTGGAGTTGGAAAACTGTGCAGTTCCGTGAACATTCCTTCTCCATACAATTTTATTCTGAAGCTGAATGCTTGAAGACCAGTTAGTCAAGACTGTTTGTTAAAAACAGGTTTGGGCTGAGAAGGGGCTAGTTAATTCATCGTGGGTGTCATTTCCAAAATATTTGCATGCTTCTCTAGTATTGGCTGGTGTGTTTTGCATGATACAGGCATCCACTGATTTCGTATCCACGGTTTCAGTTATCCACCACTGTCACCATGGAAACTGGGTCGCCTATTAAAAAGATAAGGAACATTAAACAAGTCTCTTTTTCATTACCTTGTTGCAGCAACACCAGTGCTGTTCCCCTATCTTTAAAAAAGCACCCCCAGAATCCACGGTTTCGGGTATTCACGGTGGCTTCAGGAATGGAACCCCAGCGGATACCGGGGCAAGCCTGTACTTAGAAAACGTCTGTCCCGGATTGCTCCCGATGGGTTTGGGCTGGAAAAAAGGAAGGGGTTAATGAAAGCATGCTATTGGAACGCTTTCAAGTCTGAAATATTGCTCTCAAGCGTTTCTAAGTCATCCTTCTTTTTCTTTTTTTTTGCATCTATTTCAACTGACGACCGGCTTTTACACCGTCCTCCCGCCCCAAAAACTTTCTTTAATAAAAGTAAAACAAGGAGCAAGGTCCGTTTCACATCCCACTATAGTCACCACCGCCTCCCCGAACCTAGTTAGGTAGGCGTAACCCGTCTGAAATGTAGGCTGGAAGAAGTCCTGCGGAAGTCTTATTCATTTCAGCCATGTTCCTTATCAACCTGTCTGCTCTGCCCGCAAATTGATTAGATCAAATGAGCAGAGAATTGTCTTCACCAGAAAATGATCTTGCAGTGGAATCGATCCATAGAGTAAAGATAACTAGAGGCGGCATAATGTCGTTTTCTTGAAGCCGTGCGTATACAAATATGGCTGACTCAGATAATTCCCGCCAAAGCGGATTGTCGCGAATTCAGGAATGAAAATCTCCCTGCACATGTGTAAAAATTAATCCCAACCTCTTTAAGCATGCCTGCGTGTTTTGCATACGGGTGTGCGAATCGCTGTACGAAAAATGGGATCACTTTGCACAGGTACTTAAAATCATTGTGATTCATTGCTACTGAAAAATATTACTTCCTAAAGTATGCAGGCCTCTTTAAATTACCATATTTTAGGAAAGAAAATCCGGGACACTTGCACATTTTACAAATGAAAATCCAGAAAATTTAGTAAAAAGTCAGTTTCCATGTTAAAATTATCCCTGCATATATATTTTCCCCCTCCTTTTTCCCCCTTCCCGTTTACACTTTTTTTTCCACCTTCCATTTTCTACTGTGATATTCTCAAAATTCTGAACATTAACAGAATTTGTATTTTTTTTTGGGGGGGGGGAGTGTAGAAGGTAAAAAACAACAACTCTTAATACTCTAGAAGTAAAAAGGAATTACTCTCATATTGACCACAACTTATGTTATGAAGAGATTTTAATGACATGCTTGTGTAGATTTCAATAAAGTCTGTCAAAATAGTGCACTCTGAGTTAAAATAGACAGCATTTCGTCCGGTGTGTTTAGTAATATAATTACGCGGAATTAAACCTTGGAATTGCATATTAACTCATAATAAGGTTACCAATGATGTTTCTACACGATCACACGTTGTTATTTTCGTAAGTTTTTATTTCAGGAGTAAACTATTCATGCCTGAACAGTATGCGAAAACCAATCTGAAATGCTTGGAATCACCATTGTTTTGAGTAAAGGAACATGGCTGCTAAGCCCGCCCCCAGGCTTCATTTGGTTCCCTATTGATTGTTAAAGCATGCCGCCTCTAGTTATCTATACTCTATGAAGCGATCCCACCGGCACTTTCGCTTCTCTCACCCCGCGGAACAGACCAGTACCATGGAGTTATAATACACCAGTACAGACAAGGTGAAACGTGAGCGGTTGGTGCTTTGAGAAACTACATGTCCCAGAAGACTCAGCGGCGGGTCCGGAAACTGAGCGTTGTCTTCTGCATTTCCGCTAGTTCCCGGAAGCTAGACAGCGCGGGTGATTCGGAGTCCGGAGTCCGGCAGGCGGGAAAGGAGCAGTTCTGGCTTCAGTTTGGGCAGGGTCTGAACTATGTCTCTCGCGTTGACGGAGTCAGGATGGCCTCGTCACCTGGACCCTCTGAAAGTAGGTACAAGTGGAAAGGAGTCCAGCGTTACTTGGCTTGGCAACTCCCGGTGTGAGGGTGTGTGTCTGCGTGAGTGTGTTGTTGGAGTGACTAAGGCTTATGTTAATGTCCTTTATTGTACAGCCTTAGATGAGGAATCAGCCCTGGAATCCATTTGCGCGCTCTCTCTCGCTCTCACTCACTCACTCACACACACTAGAGAGGCTGTATTCTTAAACAGATGGTATAATGGGAAAAGAGTGTTTCTGAGCATGTGCAGAATGCCTTCTCTTTGTCACTGAACAACCAGAAGTAGCATCATATGTTTGATTCAGGAAATGACTGACCAGGAATGTGTATCATTCACCCAGAGTTGATCCTTGCTTCTGGTACCCACCCTCTTAAGAGACCTGTCTTGGGTGTGTTCTGAGTAGCGGCCATGCTTTGCACATGGGAAGTGTAGATGTTGAGCCCCCAGTCAAAACAAAGCTCATGTCAGATGGTGGGGGAAGATGGTGGCCCTTGGACCTGTTGTCAGTCAACATATGCAGTGTAAGCAAAGCATTGTGATGTACCATATATACTGGTATGTACAATAAATAAAAATAATGCAGAAAAAATGAGCAGTTTTAGCTTTTAAACAGTTTTAAACATACGCTTATATACATCTGCTAATCTGTTTTATGTAAAACTGTTACAGTTGTGTACAATTTCCTAGTGATGTCCTGCAGCAGCTATACAGGCATGCCCCAGGGCATGCACTGATTCAGTATCCATGGTTTCAGTTATCCATGAATACTGGGATATGTATTAAAAAGATAGAGAAATCTTTTTTTTACCTGGCTGTAGCAAATCAACTGATGTTCCCTTATCTTTAAAAAGGTGTATCCAGTATCCACGGTTTCAGGTATTCCTGGAGGGGACTGCAACAGAACCCCGGCGGATACCGGGGCATGCCTATATGTTGTTTTATTAAGTGGCAATAGTGATCAGTGATTACTTAAATTCTTTTTTAGCAGGTCCTTTTTCAGAATTTCTCTTGTAGTCTGGGTTATACTCTAAACTAGCTGTTCTCAAACCTTTTTGTCTCTGGAGTCCTTTCCGCTCCTAGCAGTGGTTTCAGGAAGCTCCAGGACACCGAGGAGCTCACACTGAGAAATCCTGCTCTAAACAAGTCATCTAGTTTTATATTTCTGAAAATAAACTTCAAAAATTCCATTTCAGGAAGTGGATAACTTGTTGCGTTGTGGAATATGCTTTGATTACTTCAATACTGCGGTGATCATTCCCCAGTGTTCTCATAATTGTAAGTACAGGAGATTTTGCTGGTATTGCTTTCATGTATTTTTCAAATTTTTGAAAATTCCTTAAAGAACAACTGGAGGATGTTAATTTTATTTTCATTTTTGATATGAAGTTCACTCCATAATTAAACAAAAAGAAAGGAATATTTTGGCCTTGTAGTGTGCGTGGCCACGTGAGTCATAAGGAACAGAGTCAGTGGGAATTTGTAATATGTTAAGACTGAAGCAGGAAGTACCAATGGCCTGGCAATAATCCAATGCTTCCTGGATCAGGGGCCTAAAAGCAAAAGTGCACCAAGGCGTTGGGCTATATATAGGCCCTACTGTGCCCTTGAATGGCATTACCGTAATACTATGGCCTGTTCTTGACCCCCATCATCCATTAGTCAGCCTGCACTCCAGCTTGACTAACATCTATTAATAAACCCATAGGTTAAATATGTGATCAGGGGCCACAGCATGTCCCAGCCACCACCATACCCTGCGCCAAAAACTCTCTAAGCAAATCAATTAGGTGTTGTCTTAAGTAACATTACTGTTTGTCAGTGTAGCTGCTTGACTGTTTGATGCTGAATACTCCTCACTCCTCTGCAGAAGCTCCTGCCTTGTTGTTGAGATGCTCCCCTATGTCTTGAGCCTACAGCATTAACCTACTCGCTATCTACATCCTACCTACATCGTCATTGAATGACCTGGAGTTACTAGTATAGTGTGTGAGAGTGAGCAAATGTCTGCTTACACATCTATAGAGCATTCATAATTTTCTGCACCTCTATCATGGCCCTTTTAAGGTTGTCTTTTTTCCTGAACAAAAAGTACCATCCTCTAGGGCAGCGGTCTCCAAACTGGAGACCCCTGTACCGCCAAAAATCTTCCCCAGCACGCACAGCATCTGCATTTCTGCCGAGACTGCAGCCCCCAAGGGTCTTCACAGTGAGCCACTTCTGGGGTCAGCCACCCAAGTTTGCCTCATGCACAGCATTCTGCAGAGGTGCAGTGTTCCGTGAAGACCCCTGGGGGCTGTAGTTGGGGTCTTCACATTCCCTTGAGCAGAATGGCTACTCTTTTTATATCTATATACTACTCTTTTTATCTATAGATATAGATTTCCAATCCTATGCACGTGTTCTTGGAAATAAGTGCCATCATAGTCACGCGTAAGTGTCAATAGAATTGCAGCCCCAGTGTGCTATGCCATGGATCTGACATAGATGATCTATATGCATTTGATAATGTATGCATTTTTCCCCCTAACTCCCATTTTTTGTAAGTAGGTTCTACAGGTGCCACTACCTCCAGAGATAACTGTTGCATGTAGGAATAGCTTGTAGGTACATAGTCATATTTGCAGCCAGTATTTTCTTCACTGCTGCCCGCTGGTCTCTCCTCCACTAAGCAGCCTTCACCTTCCGTTTCTAAAACTGCACCTTTTTTGGAAGATGGCATTTGGGCCGCTGCACCTTTCTGTTGGCACTGCGGTCCTGACCGTGTCTGCTTCAAGTTGGATCAGATCAGGAGCAGCAGAGCTATTCCGTGGCATTTTGTACACTTGTGAGATAACTATGGCACCAAGTACCACTTGCCATTCTGTGACATATTGCCAATGGTATAATGGCATTGTGATATACTTGTCATTTGCAGGGCTCTGTCCATTCCTTTTTTGTTTGAAATGGCTATTGACAACATTTTGCTAATTTCGTTTGTTGTCTTTTACAGTTCTGGATGTGCTTTGAGCAGCCTGGTAAATCTCTTGTTTGCTACTTTTCTCAGAGGCCTCTTGTCCTGGTTTCTTTTTCTGGTGTGTAATACAGTGGATGTTCCTTGTCACGGAGGTGGGCTTTCCCCCCCCCCCCCCCGTTACATCTTCTTAGGGGAATGAATGCAAATAGGGATACTGCTTTGAAGTGGAACACTCCTTTCTGATGGATCTGGGAGCTTTGAAAAGGGAAAGTCTTTCCCTGTAAAATCCAGTTTGAAATAAAGCATAGAACTATTTGGTGGAATAGTCAAGGGTCTGCCCAGCCAGGAGAATAAAACTGCCAGAGTAGATACCACAGTTACTGCTGGGAATCAAAAGAGAGGAACCCATCAGGTGCTTATTATCTGGTGAGCTCAGGGTTTACAAAGACAGTGTCTGCCCAGGTGCTATCAGTTTGGAGTTACGCCAGAGATCTGATTAGAAGAAACCTTTTAAAGTGGGTCGTGAGCCAATTTCAGTTGGGTCATGAAGCACCTAGAGCAACCTTATTGAAGACGGGAAGACAGGATGCTGGAAACGGGGAGGGCTGTGTTGTTGTTTTGCTTGTGTCAAGGTTGTAAATAGGCTTTTCCCTTTCTGATTCACGTTGCTATTGG
Organism: Lerista edwardsae; assembly: GCA_029204185.1. Taxonomy (NCBI): domain Eukaryota; kingdom Metazoa; phylum Chordata; class Lepidosauria; order Squamata; family Scincidae; genus Lerista; species Lerista edwardsae. The sequence goes on along the minus strand of JAJKFI010000004.1, from coordinate 21,285,597 downwards.
AAAATGACGGAAAAATAATCCAACTTATTGCTGCATTCTCAGGAAATCAGCAGGCTCTGGTGTTACAATGATGGCATGTCCAGCCATGACATCACTTGTGGTGGGTCCTGGACAGATTGTCATTCTAAAAAGTGGGTCCTGGTGCTAAAAAGTTTGAGAACTACTGTTTTAAAGTATATTGCTAGGATGCTTGCTTATTGTTTGACCAGAGGGAAAGTGGGCTGCTTTAAGGAGACCTTGGAAGGTTTGGGTGGATTTCTTGAGACTCGGTGACCCCCTCCTTTCTGCTTGCAGCCGAAGCCTGGGAGGGGCACAGGCAGAAACCAGGTGGTAGGATAGTGCTCAGTGGCTTGCTGAGTGCACAGTGTTGGAAGGAGATGGGGTGCAGGCTATTAAGCAAATTGCATTGCCCAGCGCTCAGGACACCCTGGGTACATCCAATGTTGCGTTCCTGAAGCAATGGATGGAGTGTTGGGCAACTCTGACTTGATAGTTCAGTTGAGTGTGGAAATTGTTTTGCAGAGGGAGATCTACTACATGTCACTGCAAATGTAAATGGGGTGTAATGCTAAAGACTGTTATTTTGGCTCAGCTGTACTGTTTTATCTCTGGGTACATTTCAGCTCCCTTGGGATATGAATATTGAACATAACATAAATCAGTCCCGACACCATCTAAAACGTCTGGCTTCCCATGGGATTGTGCAGTGTGAATCAATTAAGCTGATCCGTATGTATGCAGCTGCACAGCCTCTCTTCTAGTTCATATATAGTGCCCTGCATTATGTAGCATTAATTGTACGACTACTCAGTTGATCAGCAATGTTGATTTTGAAAGCAATGTTGTTAATGGCTCTAGTGCTTCTTAGTATTCATCATAATGGCTGATGCACATGGATTTGTTACATAATTTAAATATATATCAGCCCAAGGAAATAGTAAGGGAGCTGCTGTAATGGACTAAGAGTAGCATTAGCGAGGCTAGCTGTGGATGAAGGGATGCAACTGTAAATGACTTATGGCCCTCATTCAAGAAAATATTAACTGATGAGTAAATTCATCAGAGAACGAGTTATGGTTGTTTCCTATTATGCTTACTTTGGATGAAACATGCATTAATTTAAATCAATACGGTCTGAATTGGTGAACTTACAGTATGATTTAAATCGCTGAAGAAAAGTTTTTCTTCAGTCAGATTCCTTGCTTGTGCTTCATGCTGGCTCAAGAAAGACATTAAGAACAGTTGCTTTTCAGAAACAATCATTACTCATTGCAGTGCAGCTAAATTAAAGCTTTGTTTTCTATCTTGGACCACATGCATTTTGGTCTTTTAAAAAGTACTAATGTAGAGACAGGGCGATGCACAGATGGTGTAATTAATGTTTCCATTTTAGCACCTCTGTCAACATGCAAGGACACTAAACCAAATCATTTATTTGAAGATGGAGGCTATCTAAACATGGAGTTAGATGTGCTGGATTATTGGCGAAGTGTTCCAGAAGCAAAGATTTGTAGCTACTGAGCAGAACAATACTGTTATATTTGTGCTGTCATTCTAATGGTGAACAATAATTTCCCCAACTTCGCAAAGAAGCACTACAAGGCAGACTTGGAAGGCAAATGAAAGGCTTTAATCAGAAACCAAACCATGTTTTCTAATCCTGGTTTGTAAGGCATGTGCAAACCATAGTTTGCCTCAAATCAGGAAAGGAAAAACGGAATGCAAGTTCATGGCTTCTGCAAGACTCATTCTTGTAGTGCAAAAGATATGGTTTCCTGTTACTCCTGAACCAACCTGCTAACTCTTGGATAAAAATGTTATCAATTATATTTACTAAAGTGGGACAAAATTAATGTTTAAGCTATTAAACAGTACGAGCCTTCCATATCATAAAATTATTTTGTGCTGTTGGGTCCCTGAAGAGTAAGTAACAATGGCAGTTACCTTGTGCTAATGGAAATTAAAACTTAGTTTTGAATCTGATGTAATAAGTTTTATAATTGAAAATCAAACGGCAACATTTGTATTTTTGCCAGATAAATCTTCTCATTATGCTGCGTTTCTTTTTCTTCAGATTGTTCTTTATGCATACGCAAATCCTTATCCTACAAAGCTCAGTGTCCTATGTGCTGCATGGTAAGTGTTGTCTCCGGTCATTTCTGTTCAGGTAAAAGCATTTGGTTATCTCTCGCAAGTTTACAGACAGTGGGAGAGTAATCCAAATTCTAGTCCAGTTTATAGATTTTTAGCACTCTAGGTGGGAACCTTAACAGTTGTTCATCAGTGACATGCACTGGACCTTGTAGGTCCTCATATAAAATGCCCTCTTTCCCAAAGATCCTAGAAACTTGACATCAGCCTTCATTAGTTGTGTTGCCTGCTTTCCCCACTCTCTGCTGGCAACCTGCACCTCCCTGCTGTGGCCTGCCTTTTCTCCTTCACTCAGTAATGCCTGCAAGGTATGATTATCGTTTTGGTGGATTGCTGATCCTCTCACCTAATAAAATAGGATTTGTTGAGTCTTGATTATCATAATCTCCATATCTGGGAAAAAAGTCATCCAATTAAAGTGTTTCAGCATAAGGGCAGGTGAGACTGAACTCTACCTTTAAGGTAAGAAGCTCATTTGAACCCAGTTGGTAAATTAAACAGATTATACTAGGGCTAAAATGCCAAGTGTGTCTTGCACAACCTCATAGAATCTCAATGAAAAAGGTTTTTCTTGGCTCTTCAACACCACTACTTCTTTTAGAGATTTATATTTTTCCTTACTGTTGTGACTTCTAGGCAACTTATGGTGTTGTTACAACAACCAACAGTGACACCCAGCATTAAGTAAATAATACATTAATTGTTCCAAGGGATGCAGTACAGTTTGAGTAAAAACTAAGGTTGAAATCTTATACACACTTCCTGGGAGCAAGTCCCATTGAGCTGAATAGACCTGCCTAGTTTTGCACTATATGACCCTATTTTTAAAAAGTTTTAAGAGCTTTCAATCTCAGGCATTTTCATTTTCAAAGTTCTTTTAAAAGAACAATCCTAGGTATAGTGCAATCCTAGGTATAGTGCAATCCTAGGTATGTCTACTTAGAAGGAGGATCTAATACTATTGATATTCAGTTCAGTGGAACTTGCTCCCAGTAAGTGTCTGTATGCAAAACTGGAAGTGGGTTGTGATTGCATTTTAAATGCATTCTGTAGCTTGGGGTGCCCTGCGGGGTTCTGGGGCTGCAAGGGGTAAGTCTGAAAAAAGCCCTTTTTGCCCAGGGCAGCAGTGCGATCCTGGGGTTGCTGCTTTCCCCCTCTCCTCACTCCTTAAAGGGGCAGAAGCCAGTGCTTCCCAGGGTAGTGGGTTGTAATCCACCACTTTGGGAACCACTGCAATAGATGCATACAGTTGGACTTGGTATCCATGGGGGATCTGCAGATACTGACAGGGGGGCACACAGGACCTCTGGATGCAATCAGAAGTGCCTTTTGGTTGCATCTGGAGGGCCTCTGTGGGTTCTCCAGACGTGGGTTCAGAACCCGTGTTGGGTCAAACCTGTGGGTTCCAAGCTCAAAGATAAGGAGGTTTGGATTTTTATTTTCTTCTTAGTGTTAGTTTGCCTGTAAAAATGCAGCAAAGATTTTGATACACCTTGGCAAGATGGGCTGCTTCTCATTCCCACTCCTAAAATTATGGTTTGGACTGCAAAGTTTTAAAGGTATTGAAAGTCTCCAGGCTATCCTTCCTCCCTCCCTTGACATCCTTTGCTGGTTTTGAAGGCTGCTTAGAATACCAGTCTGGAGCAAATCACTCTGTTTCTGCCTTTATGTCATCTTAACATCAAACAATAAGAGTTTTTTCTTCTTCCAAAAAACAGTATGTTTGGCACTGAACAAGAGAGCTAAAAGCATACAGGAGATAGATATCAGACAGTTTTATAAAAAGAGTAATTTGTGTGCAGCAAACCTTTCCGGAATCTATATCTGTTTGTTCCATAATTAATCAGTTTGGCATTTTTCTTTTTAAGTTTCTCCTCCCGTTCTGTTTTATAGCTTAATATTCTTAACATCTTTTAGTGCATGCTGTTGTCTTTTAAAATATAGTTGCAACTATGATAAAATAGTACGTTGCTTAAGATTAGACTTCGTTGATTTGTTCATAACAAATTTTAGTGCATGCTGTTGTCTTTTAAATATACCGTCCTGGCCAAAAGTTTTGAGAATGACACAAAGATTAATTCTCACAAAGTCTGCTGCTCCAGTGTTGGAAGATCTTTGTGCAGATGTTACGATGGTATACTGAAGTATAAGCACAAGTATTTGCATAAGTGTCAAAGGCGTTTATTGACAATTGCGTTAAGTTTATGCAAAGAGTCAATATTTGCAGTGTTGACCCTTCTTTTTCAAGACCTCTGCAATTCACCCTGGCATGCTGTCAATCAACTTCTGGGCCACATCCTGACTGACGGCAGCCCAGTCTTGCATAATTAATGCTTGGAGTTTGTCAGAATTTGTGGGCTTTTGTTTGTTCACCTGCCTCTTGAGGATTGACCACAAGTTCTCAATGAGATTAAGGTCTGGGGAATTTCCTGGCCATGGACCCAAAATCTCAATTTTTTGGTCCCCAAGCCATTTAGTTATCACTTTTGCCTTATGGCAAGGTGTTCCATCATCCTGGAAAAGGCATTGTTCATCACCAAACTGTTCTTGGATGGTTGGGAGAAGGTGCTCTTGGAGGATGTTGTACCATTCTTTATTTATGGCTGTGTTCCTAGGCAAAATTGTGAGTGAGCCCAGTCCCTTGGCTGAGCAGCAACCCCACACATGAATGGTCTCAGGATGCTGTACTTTTGGCATGACACAGGACAGAAGGTAGCGCTCACCTTTTCTACGGATAAGGTTTGTTCCAGATGCCCCCAACAATCGGAAAGGGGATTCATCAGAGAAAATGACTCTACCCCAGTCCTCAGCCATCCAGTCCCTGTAACTTTTGCAGAATGCCAGTCTGTCCCTGATGTTTTTTCCTGAAGTGGCTTCTTTGCTGCCCTTCTTGACAACAGGCCATCCTCCACAAGCCTTCGCCTCCCTGTGTGTGCAGATGCACTCACACCTGCCTGCTGCCATTCCTGAGCAAGCTCTGCACTGGTGGTGCCCCAATCCTGCAGCTGAATCACCTTTAGGAGATGGTTCTGGCGCTTGCTGGACTTCCTTGGGTTCCCTGACGCCTTCTTCACAACAGTTGAACCTCTCTCCTTGAAGTTCTTGATGATCCGATAAATGGTTGATGTAGGTGCAATCTTAGTAGCAGCAATATTCTTGCCTGTGAATCCCTTCTTGTGCAAAGCAGTGATGGCTGCACGTCTTTCCTTGCAGGTGACCATGGTGAACAGAGGAAGAACAGTGATGTCAAGCACCACCCTCCTTTTAAAGCTTCCAGTCTGTTATTCTAACTCATTCAGCATGACAGAGTGGTCTCCAACCTTGCCCTGGTCAACACGGACACCTGTGTTAATGAGGGAATCACTGACATGATGTCAGCTGCTCCTGTTGTGGCAGGGCTGAAATGCAGTGGAAATGTTTTTTGAGGATTAAGTTCATTTTCATGGCAAAGAGGGACTTTGCAATTAATTGCAATTGATCACTCCTCATAACATCCTGGAGTATATGCACATTGCCATCTTCCACATGGAGCAGCAGACCTTGTGTGAATTAATCTTTGTGTCATTCTCAAAACATTTGGCCAGGACTGTAGTTGCAGCTACAATAAAATAGTATGTTGCTTAAGATTAGACTTTGTTGATTTGTTCATAACAAATTATATCTTAATGTTTTTTAAAGCACACAACACAAATCAAATTGGGTGACATTTCCTAGGTTTTCATTTTAGCAGGTATTTATTATGCTATCTTTGCTGCTTTCTCCTTTCCTAAAATGCATCTGATCTTTATTGGGGTTTTTCAAATGTAGCAATTTCTATGGAGAAAATCTTGAGAACTCATAAATGTACAAGTGAAGTAGCACGTGCTTGAACATTTTCTGTTGTTTTATAGGCAGCTGCAGAACCTGACCTGAAAAATAACCGGCTATTAGATGAACTGGTAAAAACCTTTAATTCAGCAAGGTACCACACCATTTTTTGTAAATTTCAGACTGAGAATGGAAAGGTGATCCTACTTCCAGTTAGGATTTCAGGTTTAATTGTTTTGTGAGTTGAATCCAGATCTGTGCGTGGCAGATGCAAGGATTCTGGCTCGGGGAACATATTGACTGAATTTGAAATTGGTCACTGGGCCATATTGGATATTTCCGTGCGTGTGCAGTGTTTGACTTATTCATGCATGTATGTGCGGTCATACATGCTTACCATTCCTTTCAGCTAGCCACATCGATTGAAACTTCTTCTGAGCAACTAATGACAGTAAGCTATTGCTGGAATAACGGGAGATGGAAGAGGCCTACCTTAAGTCAATGTGACCAATGTCATCACATTGGGGGCCCCACACCAGTGCAGCAGCAGCCAATCTGCTGATGGCATTGCTATGGGCTGTAGGTCAGTGGGGTGAGCAGAACAGCTTTACCTTGAGCCTTCCCACCTGCCCCTGCCTCCAAATGGCTCAAAATGGGCCTCCTGGAAACAGTTGGAGGTGATGTCATCATGTCACCACCAACTATTACCAGATGCCACGTGCAGCACTACAAGCACATTTCTTGGTGAGTGGGGGACCTGTGGGAAGGGTGAAGGGCCCCACGGGAATGCCCCGCATTGGGCCCCGTCACTCCTAGAGCCAGCCATGGTAGAGGTGGGGAGAATAAAAAAGAGAAGGGGGTGGTTCTTATCTAGGATAGTAAAAAGGGGAGGCTCCCTGTGCTGTTCCGAACTGCTGTATGTTTGTGTGTTTGAAAAATATTGTTTCAAACATGAGATTCGACTCTCGGGTATCTCGGTATCTTAGAACATTTGGTAATCAAATTGATTTTTTCTTCTTTGTTTTCACCGAACATTTTTTTAAATAATAAACAAAGCATGGCGAGGACATGGCGTTCATTGTCTTTTTAATAGCAGTTTAACCTTGGGATCATCTGTTTCTCAAGGTAAATAGCCTGCTGAATGGAAGTGAGCAGCATCACAAGAAAGCTGAAGCCGCAAATAAATATGCAATGCTGAGACTCCGTGATCATGGTAATAATAAGGCGAGAGAGGCCATCTGGCAAGAGCTGAGATGAAGCTGTGAAGTGATTCCTGTAATTCCTGTAATTCTGAGCATCCCTTACACTGTGCCAGAGTCACCTTGGGCAGCTCTGCTGCAGCAAAAGGAGTAAAAATTTAGACCTGAATTGAAATGGGAGAGTGACTCATGGAAATTGCCTTACCCTGGGAAAGAGCCCCCTCCCCTTTTTGGAAGGCATTTTTTTTTTTTTGCATAGGTTGGCACTTCAGAGACATGGTGTCCGACTGAGCACAATCCTAACCTGGTGTTAGGCCAGCACAGTTGGGCCAGCAAAGTTTGGATAAAGTTTGGTAAAGCGCGTTTGGACCACTCTCGGAGTCAGGGAGGATGGCGCATGTCTGTGCTGGCCTCTTTGACACAGAGACACTCAGAGATGGTAGGCCTCGGATTCAGGAAGTGAACCTAAGGAATCAGCATCAATGCCAATCATTCTTATTTTTTTTCCAAGGTGAAAGTGCCTACAGGGGGATAAACATCCTTCAGGAGCAAGGCCACCAAGGGAGCGGCAGGTGTGTGTGTGCTACTACAGCCACAGCATTTACAACCCATCCCGTTCTTTTAAACTTCTTGAAAAAGCCTTGAATGAGCATCAAATTTATTGAAACCCACAATCCACAACCGTGCTTGCGATTCCAAGGAACTGCTTGCTTTTACTTCCATGTGCTTGCTAACTTTATTAAACCGAATGGAAATTATAAAAATATCTGTAACCATGATTTCAATTACCCATGGTTCTCAAATCCAATTTGATTTCAATTAATCCCCCATACCGTAACTCACCTCTTTTTGTCATCAAACCCTGTGCAGGAGGGAGCATTTTTTCCTTTTTGCTTCGGAACAGTGAGAACCTAGACCGATAAACATAGACACTAACTGCTGTAGAGCAATGACAGGAAGTTCTCTGCTGTCCACTTCCTGTCAGTGCTCTCACAGTATCCCCCTGCAGCAGTGGGAATATGAGTCTATGTTCTTACTGGTTCTTTGGCTAAAACGTTTGCTAGAATAGTGATATTTCAAGTGGGTTCCTTCCATTGCATTCAGCTGTAAATTCCACATCGAATGGTCTATAATGTGATGGTTGTAACAATCAGTGCAAGGCCTAGCAACTGTCTTGCATATTGTGTGCCTGTCAACACTCTTCTGTGGGCCCACTGAGCAGTTCCATGAGAAGCAAGAGAAGTTGCTTAACAACTTAAAAACAAAGACCTTAGCCGCTGCCTTTGGCCGATGTTATGAGAATGGAGTGATAAGATGCTGTCCACTTCAAAGCCCTAAATTATGTTTTATATGTACCAATTCAGCTACGTATTCTACTCCTTAATGAGGGGGACATCTTCTGTTAACCTCCTTGGTGGCATCAGCCCATCCTTATCTATAGCATGTGACTGATAGGGTGCCTTTTATCTGTTGCAGGAGCGTAACAAGAGGTCTTCTAATGAGAGGAACATCTCCCTCTTGTTGAGATGAAAGGTCCAATGCGACCCAAGTAGTATCTTGAATTGTGCTGTCAAATAGTTTGTTTTTGCCAATTGGCATTGATTTCCTGATAAGCAAGCATCTAGCGTATATAAGCTTGCTGTAATTACCTACTTGGATTTTGAAGATGCTGTATGTGCTTGTGGGAGTGGGGGGGGGAGGACCCAGTGCACTGCAGCGATTGCGGTGCCATGGGCATTTAGGGGCATTTGACCTACCTGGAAGGGTCAAGGGGATGTCCAAAAGGGTTGGGGAGTGCCCACTGCCACCTCTGCAGATCTCCCTGATGCTTAAAACAGTACCATGGCAAGATCGGAGCTTCCTTCCAGGAATCTTGCCATGGAGCTATTTTAAGCATCGGGGAGCCGTGTGAAGGTGGCAGCGGGCTTCCCCAGCCCATTGGACACCCCTTTGACCCTTCCAGGAAGATCAAATGCCCCTAACTGTCCATGGCATCGCAATTGCTGTGGCGGCGCCAGGCATTAATTTCTTGGGCCACTCCCCTTAATATAAGGGGAAATGGCCCTTTTGCACGCTCGATGTCAGGTCACAACTCACCATTTGAAGAGCACTGCGCTACGGAATCCACATTTCTCCTAACACCGTCCTTTCCTTGCCTGGATTTACGCACATCTACTTCCTTCCAGCGGCATACATTGGTTCAAGGCTTCGCAGCCTCCCTGATATCAGATGGAAATGAGAGGTAGAGCTGGGTGTCTTCCCCAGATGAATAATGCTATACAACCTCTCCCAATAACTTCGTTGTCATCTATTAGGAAAGGATCTAAAAATAATACTGCCAATATCTTATTGCTCGTCATTTGGTATGTTAGAGTCTTACAAATTCGGAGAAAGTGGATAGACAGATTTTTTTTGTCTCCCTCTCAAAGTACTCAAACTTAGATCATTCAATGAAACTGATTGGCAGGAGAGTCACAACAGATAAAAGGAAGTCCTTCTCGCTGTGTACAATTAGTTTATGGAATTCAGAGTATCAAGATGTGGCCACTGGCTTAGATGGCTCTAACAGGGAATTAGAAAATTCATGGAGGACAGCTGTGTTAATGGCTACTAGATGCGCTATCTCCAGGTTCAGAGATGGTTTGCCTCTGAATACCAGTTCTGAGAAGCAACAGTGGAAAAGGATGTTTTGTATTTCTGGGCTTCCGAAAGCCCTCTGGTTGGCTGCTGTTGGAAAACAGGATCCTAGTTGAACCCAGGTTTATCTTACATTCTTAAAGTACCAGTAATGCAGTTGTCAAAAAGGCTAGGGAAACCAAAATACTAACATTGGGGCTTTTAAAACATTCCCTTGAACATTTTTATATGCATATGCTATTTTATCAAAACCACTTCCATTTCATGGTCCATTTGCTTTCTCTTCTGTTTCTTCCACTGGGTCTATTTCTTGTGAAAGCAATGCTGCAGCTTGTCAGCCTTTGTTTCTGAATATTGTTCTTTAATATTCAGAGATTGCAAGTATTGCTTGAATGTGCCAGCTTTGATTTTAGTGCAGTGCTTGCTTCAGCATGTGAAGTATTTTGGCTTCAACTCTCAAAAGAAGAGCCTTTATTCTGTCTGCACATTTTGTCAGAAATGGAAACACACATGGAAAAAAAAAAGTAATGAAAAGACATACTGGACTGACTTGGAAAGGGGGGATCGTAAAAGGGTACTTATGATGCTGTGAAATTTCATTTGTGTGTAGTCTAGACCAGTAGTTCCCAACTATTTTTTTTCCGTTATGTACTGCTTGGCAGCCCATTTCTAGAAATTATGCCTTTCATATTAGCAGAATGTTTGTAATTAATATAGTTGCTGTTAGTCCAAATTTATATGTTGTAGTTAAATGGCCCAATCACACAGGCATTTGAAATTGTGGGTCAGAAAACCGTTTTTCAAAATGTCTGGCAGTTTTATATGAATTTGGGGTGCAGATCCAAAAAAATGATATCAGTTTTGCCCAATCACGTCTAGTTTTGGATATTTGGCATAGCCTCATTCGTGAATAGTTCAAGCAGTTTCCTTGTGAGAATGCCATGGCGTAGAACTCCTCTCGAGGAAGCTGCTTGAACCATCCGCTAACGAGGCTATTTTGTATCTCTGAAACTAGATGTGGTGGGGCAAAATTGATGTCATTTTTTTGAATGGGCACCCCAAATATAACCAGGAATAGTTCTAACTCTTAAGAAAGCAAAATGTGCGTTGGCTTGTGTAAGTGTGCTTAAACATCTGTTTTCAACAACTGATCTGATAAAACAGGACTTGCAAAATTATTTTAATTAAAACTTGAAATGACAGCAAAGTACTGTATGTAGAGAAGACCTGGACGAACTCACGCGTTGAACACTGCTTGCTGGACAGACTGAGGTGCCTGCTTATATATAAACCGCTACTGGTGCAACAACACTCAAACGTTCATGAAATGGAAGAGAGTGAGACCTGATCCCATGAAGGGGCGTGCTGCAGTGGCATCTTTGCAGCACACTGTTTAGGGAGGAACTCCCCACCATTTGCCAAAATAAAGTGAGGGTACACGGGCTTTTCTCCAGGTAAAATAATGAAGAAGACCTTCTCTGCCACTCATAATTTCACTAGTTGCCACTCAATTTCATAATTGCCACTAGTTAAATTTCACGACTATCTTGTCTTACGCTGTTGACATGTGTCAACCTTTTCCACCATTATTCAGTTTTTTGGTATGTGACATTGGTGGAAGGGAGGAGCCTCCCTGGAGAGGCTGCAGGCAGCTTGGAAGACAGCCTGCAGCCTTCTAAATGCAGCGGTTGGAATGCAGGCGAGCAAAGCTATTTGCGGCTGTTTGCCTACACTTAAAGTGCATCCCCTGGTTTTAAATGTGCATCCCGCAGATTCGCCGTATCAGCAGGAGGGAGGGGTACATCTGTAGTGACTTAGCCGATCCCTGTCCTTGGCCGTTTTGTCCCTCTGCCAAGCAGTGCCTGCTCCTGACCCTTGAATTCTCTGTCTCAGCTCAACTCTGAGATGTTCTTTTCCCGTTGTCCTTGGGCTATGTACTCAGGACAGGTTTTAATGCTCTGTAAATGAGACATAAAAATAAGATGCGGACCTTGAGAGAAAGAGCCTCTCCATTTAAAAATAGTCTATTGTTTGTTAATAGTTCCAGTTTGCCTCATATCCAATAAGATTAATGGTGTCAAAAGTTTTACACACGCCAGAGTGAAATGGAGTTTACAGAGGAGCCATCATCCATTTTATGAGGTAAAGAGGTAATTGTGGCGAGACTTTTGTTTGGCTGATCTGTGTTTTTAAGGTTAAAAGAAATGCTGCCAGCTTTAGTGGCTCATTGGCAGATGTGACCATTACTGTGCAGCTGTGATAATAATTGGATTGCTAGTCAAGTAATTCAGTGAGGGAAATACAACCATTTCTTCTTTTCTGTTCAGTCCTGAATGCGATTAGTGTAGGTTTGAGTCATTGATAATTATTTTGTTTCATAGTGCTTAGAACTGTGAATGAAATAGATAATAGGGTTTTTTTTAAGGGGTGTAATTATTTTTTAAAGCCTGAAATGATTTGGTACCAGGGTTGTTAAAAGGCTGTCTCCTTCTAGAAGATTCTGTCCATCCTCTGAGGAGAGGTCTCTTGATTCATTCTGCTAGCATCTGAAACATCACTGGTGGACATGGGGAAAAAGCTGTTCCTGTAGCAGCACCTAGAATGTGGGCCTCAGGAGATTCTCTTTTATCTGCTTTCTACTGTGACAGAAGAACCCCTCCCCCCTGCAAACCCTGAATCCTGCTTCTGGGTGGCTTCGTTTAATATTGCTACCTTTAGAGGAATGTTTCTTAATTTACTGCAGCTGTTTTTTTTTTTTGAAATGGTTTACATATTTTGGATTTTTAAAAAATCAGGATGACCTGAGCCTCTTTCACAATAAGGAGGTTGTACTACCCATCATGGCAATGGACCTTTCCTCCAGAAATCTGTCCAGTCTCCTAGGCCAGGGGTAGGCAACCTTAAACACTCCAAGAGACATTTGGACCCGTTTTCTGGAGAAAAGAAAACCTCGGGAGCCACAAAACCCTTTTGACATCTAAAATGAAGATAATACTGCATATATAGTTTTTTTTTACCTTTATGCTATGTATAAAAAAACTATAGGGAGTGGCAACAGGATGCAAGCATTTTGTTGTCTCATGCCTCCCTGGGGCACCTGTGGGCCGCTGTGAGATACAGGAAGCTGGACTCGATGGGCCTTTGGCCTGATCCAGCAGGGCTCTTCTTATGTTCTTATGAGCCATTGCGGCTGAAAATCGGGTCTCGACATTTGTCATTCGCTGTCTCCAGCTTTCTTTCTCTCCCACCCCCAACCCTGCTGCCAGTCCTCCACAGCCTTCCGATCGCGCGTAAAAAAATGAACGGCAGAACAAAAACCAGCCACCATGCTGCACCTTGCAGGGCAACACGGCGGATTGCCCGCTTGCAAAGAGCACATGTGACAAGCAGCAGCAGGATGGGCGGGCAGGGCAGACCCCAGAGCCGAGCCGAGCAGCTGCCCGTGCCACTGCTGCCACTATGGGGTGTGTTGTTGTTTTTTCAAAACGGTGGAGGATTTTTTATTTTTAGGTTTGCAAAAGGGGGATTCCAGGCTCGTGCACAGGAACTTTTGCAACTTGCACGCCATCGATGCAAACAATCCCTCCACGTTGCAGAAAGAGGGACCGGGCAAAAGATCCTGGAAAACGGGTGGGGGACACACATACACAACTGCGAGACCCAGCGCTTTCCGTGCTTGTAAGCGGGAGCTGCCCCAATGCGTGCAAAACCAGGGGCAACTTTGCAACCCAATCGAGAGCGAGCCAGAAAGTTTTCCCCACCGGCTCTCTGCTGCACGCCGCCACCCCCCGCCACGCTCCATCCCAGCTCTGCGTGCGAAGCAATGCAAACACATGGAACATTCAACACAAAAAGCCATGCACCCTCCCAGCCGGCGGATCAGCTCTGGAGCTTCGCAGGTTGCCTTCTGCACAAGGCTATCCACGGACCGAGTGGGAGCCCAGTTGCCGCCGCCGCCAGCATGCTCTCCCCGCTTCCCAGAGCAGCGTGCAGTGCGGGACTGGTGCCGAGCAGAGAGGCGCTCTCGGTAGCAGCTCCTGGCTCGGGGGGCTCGGAAGGAAGGGGAGAAAAGGGGGCGATTCCCAACCTGCAGCCCTGAGCACAGTGCAGCCTACCGGGAGGGAGAGCGAGCCCGCGGTTGCAGCCAATGCTGGGCACCTCCTTTGCTACTTTCACCTGGACTCCGGAGCCGCAGCAGACGGCTAAAAGAGCCATATGCGGCTCCAAAATCATAGGTTGCTGACCCCAGTCCTAGGCGCTTAGGCCAGACGCCATGTTATCTGTTCTCACTCACCCAATACTCACTTTTAGTGAACTGGTATTGTGAGAGAGGGAAAAGACCATCCCTCTATCTGCTATGTATCTCATGCATAATTTTGTATGTCTCAGTCATGTCCCACCTCAGGCGCCTTTTTTCTAGACTGAGGAGCCCCAAATGCTGTAGCCTTTCCTCATAAGGGAGTTGCCCCAGTCCAGGAATCATTTTGGCCACTCTCTTCTGCACCTTTTCTAGTTCAGGTATATATATTTTTGAGATGTGGCGATCAGAACTGTAGGCAGTACTCCAGATGTGACCTTAACATAGATTTGTACAGTGGCATAATAATGGCTGTTTTATTCTCAACTCTTTTTCTAATGATCCTGAGCATGGAATTTTTCTTTGTCACCGCTGCTGCACACTAGATCGACACTTTCATTGAGTTGTCCACTAGCACCCTAAGATCTCCCTCCTGATCTGTTGCAGAAAGCTGAGAACCCATTAGCCCAGTGGTTCTTAACCATGTTGGAGGTACTGAACCCCGCAAGTTTCATACGTGCATTCACCGAACCCTTCATAATTGGAAAAAAATTTTTTTTTTCAAATTCAAAACATAGAGATATATATTAGAGTACAAAATGAATCATGCATCAGTTGTACATAAAATCACTGTGTTCAAAGAACAAAACCAACAAAACATGAATGTCACACAAAAACATAATTCAATGAATATTTACTGCAAATCAATATGACTTTTGCTGTTGGCTTTTAGAGGCAAGTTCAGAAATGCGCGGCTTCACCTTGGCAAGTGCCACTCTCATATCATTTTCGCAACCAAGTCTGTTCCTTTTCTTCGTTTTTATGTCTACCATCCTCGAAAAGGATTTGTCGCAAAGATACGTTGTAACAAACGGTATGAGTATCTCAAGGGCTTTCATAGCAATAAGAGGGTATAGTACGATTTGGTGACACCACTTTAACCTGAGTGGTGACCAGGAGAGGAGATGCTGCGCGCCTGCTGGTTCACAGAGCCGGGGGGCACGCGGCCTCTCCTGGCTGCCGCTCAGACACTTTAACCCGAGTGGCGGCCAGGAGAGGAGAGGCTGTGCGGCTGCCGGTTCAGTTTAGCCTTCAGAAGAGCCTTCAGTTTCTTATGGTGAAACATTGAAAATGCCATATAATAAAAGTATTGTGTGAATGCCAAAAGTATATTAATGCACCTGGCAACCCTGGCGAACGGAATGGACACACAGCTCCGCTGAACCCCTGAGACTGACTCACCGAACCCCTGGGGTTCGATCGAACTAGGTTAAGAACCACTGCATTAGCCTATATGTGAAGTTTTGATTTTTTGCTCCAGTGTGCATCAGTTTACACTTACCTACAATCCAATCCAATCCAAAACCTTTATAGGCATCACAACAAAACATCACTGTTACAGCAAGAGAATAAACTGTACAAGGGAAAAAGAAAAGAGGCTAGTCTTGCGTCTCTGGGTTATTAAGAGATAGAGGTTTGAACTTGTGGTGCCTACAAAAGATTAAGTGAAGTTATTTAGCCACATTCCTTGTGCGCTCCTGGTTTACCCATGTAATACAAATCTTAAAGCCTCAATCACTGATTTCCAAGTAGAAATATCAAATTGATCTAAATGTTGCTTACGAAGTTCAGCATACAATTTACATTTAAAGACCATATGTGTAAGGGTCTGTGGAACCATAACAAGGGCAAACTCATTTGTCTACACTGAAATGCATCTGCCATTTTGCTGCCTATTCCCCCAATTTGAAGAGATCTCTCTGAGCTCTTCATAATCCCTTCTGTTTTCAATACCCAGTATTTCAGTAGAATCCTTGTTTAGTATTACTTGTAATAACCATAAATGATCATGAAAGGGGAAGGACATTGAAATGGGACCAAGGGAATTATTTGTTAGTAGGCTCTCGTGAGCTGAATCTATTGGAATGTTGGGCATCCTTTTGTCTATATAGATTCAGGTTTTTGTGGAAGCTAATGTACAGAGAGATAGACACTTAATGAATGAAGAACTATGAAGATAGGTTTCAGATTCAAAAGGACTAAAGTTTATTAGCAGAATAAAATCCTCAGTGAACTGAAACATAAAATACAGTTCCAAAATGCTCTGCCAGAGAGCCATTACTCCTGTATAATTAGAAGTTGTATTGTGTAGCATGTGTCCAAGAGAGTTGTGAGATTTTTTTTCTAGTTCAGATAGATAAATGAGCCTTTTCTCTAGGAGGGTAGTGCTGTGACATGGAATTGTCCAACTGCGTAGATACTTTGACACAGATTTTGTGTGTGCAACTCACAAAGTTTGTGCATTTATCATTATGCTGCCTGAAAAACCTGTTCTTGGAGCTGGTTTTTTTTTCTGTAACACCAGTTTTTCTGGATCATTGAGACTCATTTTGCTGAAGCCCATAGACTGCAGTTATGTCAGCCTTGGTATTGAGCATAAGAAGATGCTATAAATAGAGGTGTTTGTTTCTGGTAGGTAGGATAGGCTTATGTTTTACTGAACACAATGGGATTACTTCTGAATAAGGTAAATAACACCATTTTCAAACACCTTGAAAAGAACCACTGGAAGTAGAGGTACTTAAATTCAAGATTATAACGTTACTCTGAATACAACAAAAGATTGTGGAGTTGTTCCCCTCACCACCTTCCTGGGTGGTGTCATCTGGCCCATCAGAACCCTAATCTCCCTCTCTCAGTCTCTGTGTTGGGTTAAGTTGATGCTCCGCACCCCAGGGCTGGCCTAGGATATGACCTTCATGTATATTGCAGTGCTTATACTATGTACTCATGGAGAACCTCTCAGGAGTCCTGGATCTCGGGAGTCAACCTGTCCTGATGGAACTCTCAGGCAGCCTAATTGGTTATAGAGAGCTTAATTCCTTGTGGTCCCTTGGTCCTTCCTTCCTGGTGCGCTTTCCTGGATTCCCTCTTTTGTCAATCTCCCTCAGGTTCCTCTGTCTTACCACCTTTCTTGCTTCTCATTGCTTGTTCTTCCCCCTTCTCTCCCCAGTCATTGCTGTCTCATCCCTTATTCTCCTTGCCTCCTCCATTGGACTTTCATTCTTCTCTTCTTCTGTAGCTCACTCCTCCCCCTGTGAGTTCTCATGGGCAAATGTTTCAGCTCAGGCTGACAGCCGATAGTGGGTGACAGCTGATGAATGCTGATTGATGGTGTTTCTCTGGCAGTCTAATGGGCACTGTGATCCACCATGCTTCACAAGGTCTCATTTCATGAAGATTTCCTCCTTTGTGTAAAGTATCTCCATTTGGCTGTTTTTTGCAGGGGTGTGTACGTCAGAGGCCAAATGTATTCACATGGCTGGCCCAACCACATTCAAAGTTCCTCAAGTACCTGGCATTTTAGTGGTATTCTAGACTGAGGGTGCAATCCTAACCCACTTTCCAGCACTGGGGTAAGGGCAATGCAGCTCCTAGGTAAGGGAACAAATATTTCCTTATCTTGAGGAGGCCTTCATGACTCCTATTCCATGCAGAATGCAGAAAGTGCCCCATTGGCGTAGTTATATCAGTGCTGGAAAGTTGGTTAGGATTGCGCCTTGGGACTGTAATTTATTTGGCGGCTGCCTTTGTAGCGATAGTACCATCATCATGTAGCCAGTTGGATTGTGCTACTTGACAGTGCTACAGAGGGCAAATGAAGCTGATCAAAGAGCCCTGAAAATTTGACACCACTCTGAGAGCGCAACTTGGAGTTCAGCCGGCATAAGCTAAGCCAGCAAAGTTTGGCCAGCACAAGGGCCACCATAAAGTGTGTTTGGACTATTCTCAGAATCAGGGAGGATGGCTCACACTCTGACTCCAAGAGTGGTCCAAACTTACTTTACGGTGGGCCTTGTGCTGGCCAAACTGCTGGCTTAGTTTATGCCGGCCTAACTTAGGTTAGGATTGTGCCCTTATTCTCTCTCATTGAGCCAATTGTGGTGGAAGTGCAAAGGAGAAAAAGGATCAGGGTTTAGGGTTTGTATAAAGTGTGTTCAGGTTGAGATGAAATGATCACAGGAGATGATCAAAGCTTCAAAAAGAAACAAAGGAGGTAACAGGCCTTTTTCTTCTCTGGAACTTTTCACGTCTGGTCATTGCATCCTAACCATGAAGGAGGATTATGAGACCCTCATAATTATTGTAAATTATTTTTTTCTACTTTCTTCCCCATCATTAATGGTCAGGTAAATACAACTGTATTAAAAATATTGTCTATGATTTTTCATTATGTTTTCCCAGCTGGGTTTAGTGTGTGGTGTGGTTGCACCCAAAATATAGCCACTAGATGTCTCCCCTTAGCTAACTGTAATTGCTTTGCACTGTAATTGCGTAATTGCGTAAAATGTGTAATTGCTTATCACATTTGCACAAATGTGGTTGGGTTTCTTTTGGTCATATTTTAGTATGAAACTATATCTTCTTTGTTCTTCTGAATGATGCATGTAGTTGGAATGAGAATATGTTTTGCTATCAACCTCAGTGTCTTGTATGCAATTGTTGGTGGAAGTGGTGGGCTTGACATACAGTTTCTGTCTTTGAAAAATGCCGTTCTCAGTGGGAATGGGATTCTGCCATGCCACTTTTAGCAGCAGATTCTGCCATGTCATGTTTGACAGCAGAGCTCAGTTGGTTTGGTGCCAGACTGTCATCAGTGTAGTGATTTTGCGCTGGTCAGATATCTGGAATGGCCTTTGGGTAACTTCAGTAGGGTGTTCCTTTGTATGCCTGCATTTTGGCATGTCACAAGCCATGTTAGGGGGCAGTGTCCACATAGTGGATGCCATTGACACATCACTCTTTAGATATCAGCCACATGGGCCAGAGCTGCAATGCACACTTCTTGTCTGGTCTTTGACCATGCTCCAACAAGTTTCTTAAAGGCGCACAAGTTCTTCTTGAGGAACATTGGGTGGTTCTTCTCTCTCGCTGTAACTGCAATTTCTTGTGCTACATCCGAGGCTATTCCAGAACTGTCTTATAGGAGAAAAGATTGAGATGATATTTTTCTATAAACTGTAAAGAACACATTTAGATTATGGTAGTTCTCTATGCTCAGGAAATAAATACAAAGTGACAAAATGTACATATAGCAGGAAACATAACTTAATGGAAAGGACATTCTCCAGATTGATAGGTTAGCACAAAAACAAAAGAAGAAATTCTTTCAGAGTTTCCCAAACTGTGGGTCCAAGACCTGCCAATGAGTCATGACCCAATTTTTGGTCATTCAGGAAACTGACAAAGCAGATGAGGCTCTGTGCATCAAGGTACAAACAATCTGCTACTTGGTGGGGAGCACTGCTGCCCAATCACCAGTATAGCGACACCCCTTGGCATTTATAAATCAGACATCAGCCTCTAGGGCCTAAAATGTATACATGTATAAAATGTATACGATGTGGCCCTCAAACTGAAAACTTTGGAGACCCCTCCTTTAGACAGGCCAAAGCACAGATTGCTTGGTTTGTGTTTCTTTGTTTTTCTTTTTTTTAAAAAAAAATGGTGTACAAAAAGCTGTGGGAGAAGCATGATGATTGCATATTGATCTCATTCTGTATTTGTGCCTAGGCAGCAGCTGTTTCAAGTGGATTTGGATTCTCCTTCAGTTTCTCCTCCATCACTTTTTACCAAGAAAGCCCCAGTCAAGGGCCAGATTTTGAGGTCCTACTTTGGCTCTGCTTTGGAAAAGGAGAAGCAATTTACAGATTCCTTTTCCGTCAATACGAACATTCAGACACCTAATAGACCCTTAACACCACCTGAAAGGGAAAGCAAAAGGATCAAAATTAAGCAGGAAGAGAACCTTTTTGATTCTGAAGAGGGCGATAAAGCAGTTAGCGAAGGAGCAGCCAACGTTAGTCCTGCTGCAGGCACCTGGAATCCTGAGATGCCCTCTACATCAGCAACAAAAGTTGTTAGAAAGGGTGAGTTATATTGGCCTTTGGCCATTATATATTTGTCTTCTGCTATGTGTATTGTTTTCCAAGTTTGCTTAATTAAATGGAATCTGCTGCCTTGAGATTTCATGTTGCACTGGCTGTTTCTCTGATATATGACGATTTCGGACAGGCAAATCTTAAGGAAGAGCACATCCACTTATACTGTATACTAAAATATACATAAGAATTATAAGGCTAAAACTGTTGCCTGGCCAAGCAGGATGCTTGGATGGGAGAATGAGAGAGAGGCCAATGGCATGTCTGTGTGGAGGAGCTGCGGGTGGAGAACTCAGCTGGCAAAAAAGGAGAACATTTGAGAAATCAGGCCAAAGCTTGGTTGGAACAGCCTGCAAGATCTTGGACAGTGGGAGAGCCAGCAGCCAGGATGACTGCACTATGAAGGCAAACACTTGGAGAAATGGAGGTTTAACAAGATTGTCTCATGGAATCATACATGTAAAAAATCATTAAAAAAAAAGTTGTTTAGCCTGCCTATGTAAACCACCTTGAATTTCTGAGAAAGGCGGTATATAAATATTGTGACAAATTAAATAACCCATCTTTTGGCCCCAAATACCTTAGGCCAGTGGTTCTCAAACATTTTAGCACCATGACCCACTTTTTAAAATGATAATCTGTCTGGGACCCACCAGAATTGATGTCATGGCAGCAAGTGCTGTCATTGTGATGCCAGAACCTGCTGTTTTCCTGATAATGCAGCAATAAGTTGGGCTATTTCTCAGTCGTTTTCCAACACCAAAGTGAATCAGAAAGAAAAAAGCCTACTTATAACAAGCAAAGCAACCACAAAGCCCTGCTCCTTTCCGGCATCTCTATATTTTCAATATGGCTGCTCTCGGCGCTTCATGACCCACCTGAAATTGGCTCGCAACCCACTTGTGGATCCCAACCCACAGTTGGGAACCACTGCCTTAGGCCTGATTCATTCTCTTCTGTGAGTGCTTGGTTATTGCTGCAGTAAGCATGTATTATGAAGCAGATGCACACATTTTTAGATACATAGTGGGTATGTACTGGATAGCAACTTGAGGTTCCTTTGCCTGGAATGTCCAGAAGATTTCTTATGCCTTTGCACCTTATCTGCAAATTAAATAACCTCTGGTGTATCCATGGCAAACACAGATGCTGCACAAAGTGTGAATTGGCCCCTGGAGTTGTAGAGGTGCACTTCTAGGAGATGGATTTCTTAAACAGAACTCATTCTAAATAGTTCCTCCTGTGATTATAACTTTGTGTGGCACAGCGTGCTCTGTGATTGTGATGTAGTTTTCAATTCTTGTGACCAGAAAGCAAATCTGGCATCCTGTTCCATAGCTATATATCTTCAGCAGCAGCCAGAAATTTCTGACTGATTGGCTCATAAATTAACGTTGGCTGGCATCATATAGAATCCTGAACAAACCTCTTATTGGAAGTTCTTGGCAATTTTTCCATGTCCAGTGTTTTTGGATTCCATTTAGATAGTGCTCAGCCATCTGATAGAAGGGGATTCCTATTAACCCATAAAATGTCGAACAGATATGTAAAAGGAAAACCGGATTTATGTTGCAAGATTATTTATGGCATGTTTAAATTCTTGCTTGGTTTGACATCCCCATTTCCTTTCGGGTCTTTAACAAAAGACCCATCAGGTGATTGCTGCTCAAAGGATTTGGCTGTATTTGGTGTTTTTTCTTCTTCTTCAGTACACCAATTTTCATTTCAAAAATTGATTTTGAGAGTATGGTGTGTATGTGGCACCTTGCAATTCAGGCCTACTTCATCTTAAAAAAAAAACTTGGAACATTCAAAATTGCTGTTTTTACATTGCTGATAATGAACATGCCTTTACAGTCATAATTTAGGGGGTCCCTTTTATAAATCGGGGTATGTTGAGAACTTCATGGCAGGCAGTAAATTGGAGGGTACCCTGTGCCTGTCTGTTGCCACCTCCAGGCTACTGCCTCCATGCAGTCCAGCCTGGTTCCATCCTCTTCTCCTACAAACACTGTACACACGAGAGGAGGATGGGGAGTGTTTACTTTTCTCCCTTGGCATCCAGTGCCTTCACCATAGCCTCCTCTAATGGCCAGTGGAGGGAATGATGGGAGGTCATCCCATCATTGGCTCCATGGCCCATATGGCTCCATGTCTGTTAAGTGAAGTGGCTGAACATCAAGGCAAGGAGACAGTGCTGCTAGATTGACAATGGCTCCCCTCCCCTTCCTGCTGCCGTCACTGCAACCTATTTCTCTTCTGATCGTAAGTGGAGGAAGTGCCAGGAGCCAAGAATTTTCTCTACTGCTGTTAGAGGAAGCTGTGGCAATGGCCCTCAATGCTGAGGCAGAAAGGTGAGCCCTCTGGTCCCTTCCCACTTCCTTACCCATTCTCCCTTGGCATCTAGTGCCACTTCTGCTTCCTCAGTGGCATTCACCAGCCATTGGTGGGTCTGCAGCCATCACAGTGTAATCTGAAGGAACAGCTAAGTGCTCCCTGTCCTCATCTTGTTGTCCAGTGCCACTGCTGCTACTGCCACCACCTCAAATGGCCAACGGAGGGCATGCTGGAAGCCCAGCATTCCCTCTGCAGTCATTACAGGACATCATAGCAGTAGTGGCACTGGAGGCTGAGTGGGAGAAGTAAGGGGCAGGGGCTGGGAGTTACTGTCCCAATTATAACAATGAATGACAGCCATAACAATGCCAAATGGGCACGACTATCATAAATGATGTCCCTTGGAGGGTGTTGGAAGGAGAAAGAAGAACATGCACACTAAGAAGAGCATCTGCTAAATCTAAATATCTTAGATGTCCTTTTTCTAAATATCTTAGATGTCCTTTTAAGGACATTGAGAAAAGCAGCAGAGCTACTGCAGTAAAGGACAAGTGTGAGGAATTTTTATACCTTGTTCTTTAAAAGTTGAGGACTTAAATTGTTGTTCAGTCACTAAGTCATGTCCGACACTTTGTGACCCCATGGACCACAGCACACCAGGCTTCCCTGTCCTCCACTAGCTTCCAGAGTTCGCCCAAATTCATGTTCATTGCTTCAGTGACACTATCTAACCATCCCATCCTCTGCTGCCCCCTTCTCCTTTTGCTTTCCATTTTTCCCAGCATGAGGGGGTCTTTTCTAAAGAGTTCCCTCTTCTCATGAGGTGGCCAAAGTATATGAGCTTCAACTTCAGTATTTGTCCTTCTGGGAGCACTCAGGCTTGACTTCCTGTAGGATTGCCCAATTGGATCTCCTTGCAGTCCAGGGGACTCTCAAGAGTTTTCTCCAACACCATAATTCAAAAGCATCTATTCTTTGACTCTCTGCCTTCCTTATGGTCCAGCTCTCACAGCCATACATGACTATTGGGAAAACCATAGCTTTGACTATGCGAACTTTTGTTGGCAGGGTGATGTATTTAAATTGTAGGGAAATGTTTAATGGGGACCTCTTGTAAACACACATACTTTGTTTTTTATAGATTGAGACTGGTATCCCAGGGTTTTCCTCTTCTACTGCAAAGCATTTCCATTTGTGCTGGGAAGAAGTCTTCTCTGTTTAATGCCAATTTCTCTGCTGAATTTTCAGCCCTAGTTACCTTATGCAATCTATTTGTTGGGGGATGGGGGTCTCCTGCCCTTGCTCAGACTGAAGTTTTGGGCAGGCACTGGGTTGTTAACCGGAAGACATGGTGGTGAAGTTTTCTTTGGTGACCTTTCCTCTGGGCTTCCTCCTTTAGAACACAAACCAGTGTTGTGAGGAAAAAAAAACTCACAGAAGCCTGTAATTCTTTTTGTACCCATGCCAGCATGTGTCTCTCTGTGTGTGTTTAAAATATGAAAATATGTGGTGGTGCTTTAATTAATAAGCAGACTTCAGGAAAGGTCACAGTATTGTGCTTGTTCAATCTTTTTCAGTGGAGTGTCCTGCCTGTGGCGTTCCGGTTCAGGAGCAGCTTATAAACAAGCACCTTGATAGTTGCTTGATAAGAGATGAGAAGAAGGACAGTCTCCGAAGGTAAGAGATTTGAGTCGGTGAGTTTCAAACTAATGTTCTCCATGCTGCTGCAATGAGGTGCAGTTCTGAGCCAGACTGCACCAAAATGAAGTCTGCTTGTTTAACTGTCACGTCCTGTGATCAACGTTTTTAGATAATGCATGTTAACAGGCACCTAAAAGGAGGGGAGAAATACATCTAATATTAGCAACAAAATAGTTGCAAGAGTAATTCAATAATTTGAATAGCCTTTACTTGAACAGGAGAAAGTATTCTTGCACTAAAGTGTGTTTGCAGTTTTGTTTGCCAGTGTTTTCAGCATATTTTGATTTTTTCCCCTCCCTCAATCCCTTTTATTTTTTGAGACTAAATGCACAAAGTTGGGATATTGAGCAGACATGCAAGCTGGAATGAAATTATTTTGACCATCTGGCCGAGATGCTTCTGAAAGAGATTTCTTACCGTAGAGTGGGTTTTGCCAATGTGTATCGAGGTCTGTAAACCATGAATGAAGTTAGGCTTCTGAATACGGTAGTATCAGTTATCTTGGTTTTATAGTGTGAAACCAGAGGGCTCCCCATGAAATGCAATAGGCAGCACAAACAGGGAAAGCAAAAACATGTAAGGATATTTTTTAATGAAATGTGCCAGTGGTCTGTAGTATTGGTTGCTAAGGAACGTTATCAGCAGCGTTTGTTGCAGATTGCTGTGAGTGCCTGTGGCAGAACAGCGATTCATACTGTACATGTTAGGAAAAAATAAAGAAATAATAGTCCAGAGGAGGTTAAGTAAGTTGATGGGGCACAAAAAGGCCTCAATACCCATGAATTAAGATAGTAAGGAAATGCAGCTGTGTGTACCTAGAACAGGGGTAGGCAACCTTAAACACTCCAAGAGCCATTTGGACCCGTTTTCTGGAGAAAAGAAAACCTCGGGAGCCACAAAACCCTTTTGACATCTAAAATGAAGATAATACTGCATATATAGTTTTTTTTTACCTTTATGCTATGTATAAAAAAACTATAGGGAGTGGCAACAGGATGCAAGCATTTTGTTGTCTCATGCCTCCCTGGGGCACCTGTGGGCCGCTGTGAGATACAGGAAGCTGGACTAGATGGGCCTTTGGCCTGATCCAGCAGGGCTCTTATGTTCTTATGAGCGATCGTGGCTGAAAATCGGGTCTCGACATTCGTTGTCTCCAGCTTTCTTTCTCTCCCACCCCCAACCCTGCTGCCAGTCCTCCACAGCCTTCCGATCGCGCGTAAAAAAATGAACGGCAGAACAAAAACCAGCCACCATGCTGCACCTTGCAGGGCAACGTGGCGGATCGCCCGTTTGCAAAGACCACATGTGACAAGCAGCAGCAGGATGGGCGGGCAGGGCAGACCCCAGAGCTGAGCCGAGCAGCTGCCCGTGCCACTGCTGCCACTATGGGGTGTGTTGTTGTTTTTTCAAAACGGTGGAGGATTTTTATTTTTAGGTTTGCAAAAGGGGGATTCCAGGCTCATGCACAGGAACTTTTGCAACTTGCACGCCATTGATGCAAACAATCCTTCCACGTTGCAGAAAGAGGGACCGGGCAAAAGATCCTGGAAAACGGGCGGGGGACACACATACACAACTGCGAGACCCGGCACTTTCCGTTCTTGTAAGCAGGAGCTGCCCCAGCGCGTGCAAAACCAGGGGCAACTTTGCAACCCAACCGAGAGCGAGCCAGAAAGTTTTCCCCACCGGCTCTCTGCTGCACGCCGCTGCTCCCCGCCACGCTCCATCCCAGCTCTGCGTGCGAAGCAATGCAAACACATGGAACATTCAACACAAAAAGCCATGCACCCTTCCAGCCGGCGGATCAGCTCTGGAGCTTCGCGGGTTGCCTTCTGCACAAGGCTATCCACGGACCAAGCGGGAGCCCAGTCACCGCCGCCACCAGCACGCTCTCCCCGCTTCCCGGAGCAGCGTGCAGCGCGGGACTGGTGCCGAGCGGAGAGGCGCTCTCGGTAGCCGCTCCCGGCTCAGGGGGCTTGGAAGGAAGGGGAGAAAAGGGGGCGATTCCCAACCTGCAGCCCTGAGCACAGTGCAGCCTACCTGGAGGGGGAGCGAGCCCGCGGTCGCAGCCAATGCTGGGCGCCTCCTTTGCTACTTTCACCTGGACTCCGGAGCCGCAGCAGAAGGCTAAAAGAGCCACATGCGGCTCCAAAATCATAGGTTGCTGACCCCAGACCTAGAACTATTCTTTATTGTAAGTGGAATACTTTATAGAGAGAGATCTCTATTCTTTTTGTACTCTGCTTCCAGTGTCAGACTATCAAGCTAGAGAGGGGAACGGAACACCTTGGTAATCTTACAAGCCTTATTTGAATGACATTTCCTTGCTCTTTCTAAGCTTTTCTTAGCTTTCTTTGTAGCTACATGGGAAAGGCTCTTGCTTTTAATACCGCAGTTTCATAAAAGGCTAATTATAGGCTATTGTGGCTTGAAGAATGGGCTCAAAAATGGCAGCATACATTCAAAAAATTTAAGCTGTGACTTAGGGTGCAATCCTATACTGCGCTGGAATGGCGAGGCCATCCATCCATCCAATGCCGTATCCTAGCACAGTATAGGTGAGGCTGGAGCTTCCCCACAGCAAGGGAGCTTGTGCTCCCTTACCATAGGGGAGGCTCCAATCTCCCCTATGTGTTCCTCGCATCTGCACCCACTAAAGAGCGGGTGCAGATCTGAGGAGACCGCGCTGCCCAAATTGGGGCCTCGCGGACGGGGTTAGAATGTGGCCGTATGGCCACCTCCCAAGCCCACCCAAGTCCCGCCCCTGCCTCCCTCCCTCCCTCCAATCTGGGAACGGTCAGTGTGAGAGAGGCTCAGCACAGGCGCAGCAGGGCCGGCGCTGCCTGCGCCGGTCTTGTTGCTCAAGCGCTGACCGGGGGGGTGCAGACCCTGTTGCGCCGATGCTCTGTATTCTATAGGATTGCTCTGTTACTCAAATCCATAATTTGTTGCTGAAGGGTGTCTTCTTGCATCTGGGCAGTGTTACCTGGAGCCTCAAGTTAGGGCCAGATTAGGGAGTATTCAAAAATGTTCCCTTATTCCTTTAAATTGTGGGATGTTCATGTGATGACAAGGGTAAGTTGGCTTGTTCGATCATCCATTTCAGCCTTTGGCCCTCCACTTGACAGAGATCTTTCCTGACACCCACTAACAGGCATCCACAAATGGAATGGCCACAAGCACAATCTGAGTTATGTTGTGCATCTAGTTTGTTTTCAAGCGTGAAGAACCATTAAAGGGCCTTGTGCTGTTTTTGCGCTACTGGGGTTGATATAACTTGTATCAAATCCTGATTTCAAGTTGCATTCTGTTGCTTATTGCCAGGGTTTCCAAACTTTTTAGCTGGAGGGCTGCATCAAATACCTGGCACGGTGTCAAGGGCTGGAAAAACAAACAAACAAACAAACAAACAAACAAACAAACAAACAAACAAA
>JAJKFI010000004.1:21225750-21256264 GCA_029204185.1 Lerista edwardsae | reverse complement strand
TAATAATAATAATAATAATAATAATAATAATAATAATAATAATAATACTTGTATTTATATACCGCCTTTCTTAGGTCACCAGATTTCTCTAATGACTATAACTCAAGGCGGTTTACATAGGCAGACTTTATTCAGAAACCTGAAGGTTTTTACAATTATTACAGAAATGTTCTATCTTCCAAGAACTACACACATACAGATGGATCTTTCTGGATTTAGTCCTTCTTTCTGGCCACCCGTTTGTCTTCTTGCTGGCTGATATGTAGCTTTCCTGCTCCCACCAGAGAAGCAGCTGACTTTGGCACAACTCCTCACACAAGGCAGCCGGAGACAGCTCAGCCGTTAATCAGTCGCAGTTACAAGGTCTGCCGCTCACAGAGACTTCCAATAGTCCCAAACAGGTGACCTTCAGATCTTCAGCTCTTATCTTCAGGCAAACGGAGGCATTAACCCTCTCTGAATGATCAAAATAAATTTCAAATAACATTTCAGTAGCATGTAGCATGCTAGCAAGGTCATGCTCAAAATCCTACAAGCTAGGCTTCATCAGTATGTGAATCAAGAATTACCAGATGTACAAGCTGGTTTCCAAAGAGGCAGAGGAACTAGAGATCAAATTGCCAACATTCGCTGGATCATGGAGAAAGCAAGAGAGTTCCAGAAAAACATCTACTTCTGCTTCGTTGACTACGCTAAAGCCTTTGATTGTGTGGATCACAACAAACTGTGGCAAGTTCTTGAAGAGATGGGAGTACCAGACTACCTGATCTGTCTTCTGAGAAACCTGTATGTAGGTCAGGAAGCAACAGTTAGAACTGGACATGGAACAACTGATTGGTTTAAAATTGGGAAAGGAGTACGACAAGGCTGTATACTGTCACCCTGCTTATTTAACTTATACGCAGAGTACATCATGAGAAAGGCTGGGCTGGATGATTCACAAGCTGGAATCAGGATTGCTGGGAGAAATATCAACAACCTCAGATATGCAGACAACACTACTCTAATGGCAGAAAGTGAGGAAGACCTCAAGAACCGTCTGATGAGGGTGAAAGAGGAAAGTGCCAAAATTGGCTTGAAGCTCAACATTAAAAAAACTAAGATCATGGCCACCACTCCCATCACTTCCTGGCAAATAGAAGGAGAAGAAATGGAAGCAGGGACAGACTTTATTTTCCTGGGCTCCAAGATCACCGCAGACGGTGACTACAGCCATGAAATTAAAAGACGTTTACTTCTTGGAAGGAAAGCTATGGCGAACCTAGACAACTTAATAAAAAGCCGAGACATCACCCTGCCAACAAAGGTTCACATAGTCAAAGCTATGGTTTTCCCAGTATCAATGTATGGCTGTGAGAGCTAGACCATAAGAAAGGCAGAGCGCCGAAGAATAGATGAACAGAATTATGGTGCTGCTTTCGAATTATGGTGAGAGTCCTCTGGACTACAAGGAAATCAAATAGGGCATTCCTACAGAAAGTCAAGCCTGATTGCTCCCTGGAAGGACAAATCCTGAAGCTGAAGCTCAAATACTTTGGCCACCTCATGAGAAGAGAGGACTCTTTAGAAAAGACCCGCATACTGGGAAAGATGGAAGGCAAAAGGAGAAGGGGGCGGCAGAGGATGAGATGGTTAGACAGTGTCACCGAAGCGATGAACATGAAATTGGGCGAACTCCGGAAGCTAGTGGAGGACAGGGAGGCCTGGCGTGCTGTGGTCCATGGGGTCACAAAGAGTCGGACACGACTTAGCGACTGAACAACAACAACAACAGGACATGAAATTTTGATTCCTTATGAAATCCCTGTATACAACATTGTTCACATGCTGCAAGTGTCTGTGTTGGAATTAGGTGCAAAATTGAGAATCTTGAACACCTTCCAAGAAAGCTCAGTTTTTAGTTTTTATTCTAAAGCAGAAATTTAGTACTCATGGGCTGAATTAGGATATCACTGTAAATGAACGTTGAGGAAACACAAGTGTGATCTGCTGTGATGTTCAAATCAACAATTCATGGTTTGCGATCAGTATCAATCCAGAATCAGAAACCATGGCCTAAAGAGGTTTTGTAAGCCATCGTTAAATAAGGTTCTATGGGATGCCTAAATTGATAAACCAGTAGATTGACAAACCAGTGATCTGATCCAGTAGAGCTCTTTGTATGTTCTTAAACCATAGTTAATAGTTGTTACTATGCCCCTGAAGTTCGTTAAACCATAGGCTGGGGAGTCCTGAGAAAAATAAAAGGAAAACAAAAGCCCATATCCTAAACCATAGCTTGCTTGTATGTTTTGGCAGCTCAGGGCAAACCATGTTTAGTGTCTGCAAATACAGTTGAAAATTCACAGGCCAAGCTTTTTCATTTTTATAAAATGAATGGTTGACAATGATTGAAATGGCCTTGGGAATGATACTGTATATTGTGTGTAAGAGTGGAATAGTTATTGAGGTTGCACTCTGCACTGGGCACAGAACTGACTGTTGATCCATCAATGTAAATATGCAAGGAAGTATCATATTGCCTTCACCTGCCAGCTAATTCAAGCAACTTTTATTCTCCTTGTGTTTTAACATATGCTGTAGGATCGTTGGAAATAATAAGATATAATTGCCCATTGAAAGGTTTACAGTCCCTGCTAGAATCTTAAACAACTCCCTTCCAGAGAGGAAACATATCTTCTAACCACCTGCACTTCATAGTACATTCCAATCATTAAAATGAAGCAATTAAAATGGTTATCAAGCCTATTTTTTAAAATACAGTTTTATCCTTATTTTTCAATATGATGAGCTTAGACTTGCCAAGAAAGCACACTTCCAAAAGAAGTACAGCTGGAGGATCACTTTATTTGCATTCAAATTGTTGAATCTCTCCAGTGACACTATGATCCTGAGCTCAGACTTTCCCTGCCTTGTTTAGATTGATTGGAAGATCTGTTGCCATGTTCTTCAAACTGTGGGTTGGGACCCACTTGGTGGGTTGTGACCTGATATCAGGTGGGTCGCCGAAAGCTGGGAGCAGCCATCTTGGAAACCGCAGGCCTAACTTTTGCTATACTCCTTTTTTGAGTGTTTGAATTTTCAAGTGAGGTTTTAAAAATGTTTTTAGTTCAGTGCTTTCACATCATATTTTGTCCTCATCTTGCTTTCTGTCAGGGATGTTTCATGCTTGTGCAATTGCTTCAGTCCCAGAATGCCACTGTGCATTCTCAGAGTGTCATTTGATTACATCACACTGATGGCACTTCCTACTTGATGATGTCATTTCCAGCTATGACATAACTTCCAGGTAAATGACATCACTTCTGGTGGGTCCCAACATGAGTGCCATTCTATAATGTGGGTCCTGGTCTAAAATGTTTGAGAACCACTGATCTATTGGAGTGGTGATATTGGATTTCCAAATTGCTGGTGACACCCACATTCTAGCATATTAGGGAAATTGCTGTCTAAGCACCATATGCTGAGACATGGATTAATAATACATTTCTCTTTAGCACTATGGCACACTTATTCAGAGAATGAGTACTGAAAAGGACCCAGCCCTCATCTTTCACACTGTTATGGAAATAAATAAATAAGACTGTTATTTTCTTATACTGAGATCAGAAAGGGTACAGATGATTTGGAGGAGTTAAAGAAAAGGGGGGCTGAACTGTCAAAATATTGAAACAGATCAGATGGTTGCAAACAAAACAAGAAGCCTACGTGAGCTTTTATTGTAATATGTAGGTTTTCTTTTGAATTTTTTTTCTGGAATAAACACCCCAGGGAAAAAAACTACGTTCAAGAACTCCACCCCCAGAAACTGCTTTTGTGATATATCCTCCCCACTTCTTTTTGTAATTCTTTCAGCTCTGGGCACAAAAGAAAGTTTCTGCCTAAAGTGGTGTACAACTTGCTTTCTGACCGTGACTTGAAGAAAAGGTTGAAGGAACATGGATTATCCACGCATGGAACGAAACAACAGCTTATTAAAAGACACCAAGAGTTTGTGCACATGTACAATGCCGAGTGTGATTCTTTAAATCCCAAATCAGGTAAGGAAGGTGAATTTCAGCTAAAGTTTATTTAAGATGTATTTAAGACTTTCCCATGCCAAACTAAAAGCCCAAGGCAGTTTACAGACGTTGCATTACTCTTAACAGTATTTGCAACAGCAAAGTCTGGTTTTTCTTTTCTTTCATAGAGTTGTACACCCCCTATGCAAGTGATTTCCAAGTATAGAACCATGATGTATACCTCTTCCTGGCAATTTCTTCACCTGCCATTGTAAATGGTAGCAGTCAGACAAAACTCAGCTTTCTTAAAAACCCTATTAATTATTTTCTTTGGGGCATACCTTGTCTTTGACTTCACGTGGAATCACTGCAACATTGGAGACCATTTTGAAATTGTCTTTGTATGGTAGCTGCTCTACATATAAATGTTGCTCACTGCGTATACCGCTGTTTGCCAGCTGACAAACCACTGGTGAACATTTCCATGGTGGTGTTCAGCCATAGCATGTGGTGCTGGCTCATCTATGTAGCTTTATCACACAAGCAGCTTGTAGTTGCACTATGGGTGCAATTTCTAATTGCTGCCTTGGTTGTGGCCATGTAGATGATCTCTGTAGCTATCCCACTCCTAAGTAAGGCCGACATAACAGGGCTGTATCCTAAAGCCCATTAGGAGGCGGCAGCAGCGAAGTGCAGGCCAAGAGGAGTTTTTCCCCTTACACCGGTGTAAGCCCCAGTCATCTCAATGGGGCTGCTTGGATCTGCACCTGCTGTTTTGCAGGTGCATGTGCGCAGGAGCAACCCGAATCAGGGCTGCCACAGCTGGGGATGGGCTTTAGAATTTGGCACTTCGGCCATCCTGCGTCACAATCTCCGTCTCTGCTCACTGCACTGCCCAGTTATGCCCCTGGCATACCTCTGGAATGCCCTCTGCAAGGCCCAGCACTGACCACACTCCGCCAATGCTCGACTGGCCCAAGGCAGGCGCTGCTGGTGGTTGTGGTGGTGCCCGAGCTTTGCTGCTGCTGCTTGCGCCAGTCCAGAGCTGTATCACCGACGCTGATGCGCTTGACGGCATGTTTGTGACAGTGTTCGGCCGGTGCAAGAGCGTAGTGCCAGTGCAATGGGGTATAGGATTGCACTCGGTTGCATTTATTATAATTATTTAAATTATATTTATGTACCGCTTTTCTAAGATTCAAAACAGTTTACATAATTAAAACATTTAAAAATAACATAAATTAAAATTAAACATTAAAAGGCCATTAAAATGATAAACAAGAACAAATGTAAAAGAGCAGAATAGCCCAAATATAAAAACAGCACAAAAGTTGATAGGTTCACAGATTTTAAAAGTTTTTGCTGTTGCACATACTTCATTTCTTTCACTAGTGGTGTGGTGGCTACATCTATGTTGGCTGTTTCTTCATATCAATTTCTGGGTTCAAACGCACATATTAACAGGATAGCTATTGTATAGTAGATTCTTGCATATTTGTTAAGCTCAACATTTTAAAATATATAGCTTTCTTAAAGAAAATCTAGCAGAAGAACCTGGAAGCACAACAATAATTCTAGCTAAGGTTCACTGTGATCTTTTGTTACCTACGTGCAGGAGTTTAACTATGACTAATGGAAAGAGTACCAGCAAAGACATTTTCAAGGAAATAAATTTTTGCACCATTGAGTTGTCATCTTCTTTTCCTGGGGATAACTACTTTTGCCCTTAGATCATGTTTTTCCATTGCAAGACTAAAGGTCATATTGACCTTCACTGGAAGAATTGCTCTGCTGCCAGCTTATAATGGGCGAAGTATTGGGCAGCATTGAATCACATTCTGCTTCTATGTTCTTTTTAGGGAATCTAGAAATTGTAAAACCTTGCCTGTAGTGTGGTGCAGTTTTAAAGTATCTAAAGGGCTATTATTGCAGAAGAAAAGGATTTACTGCCTCTCTGAGGGTGCACTCGTAGCGCTACGTAGCCCTATGTAGCGCTGATGCAACATTGTTGCATCAGCACAGCGTCACTAGCACCTTCACAGGGCCGCCCACTGGCACCCACACATTGGCGCTACAGCTCTTGGGCTGACGCTACTAGTAGCAAACTCAGCTGGCATAGGGGCAGTTCTGGGAGAAGAGAGGGCAGGTGGGAGGTGTTTCTGGGCAGGTCGGTGGGTGTGCTGGCGTGGGAGGGAGCCTGGAGTGAGATGTGGCCATTAGGCTGCATCCAAGACCCCGTCCCTGGGCTGCGCAGCCCCGATTTGGGACACGCGGCTTCCACACTGCACCCGTGAAATCATGGGCACAGATCCGAGGAGCCCATCGCTGTCAAAAATAGACTCAAGTTCAGTTTGTATTGATCAAAAGTAAAGGTTCCTTTTTATTACAAGCGTTTGCAAAGGCTGGTGACCTCAGAGCTCCAGAAGTCACACCTTTTAATTACAGAGTTAAGCAATTTATACTTTTTTAAAAGTGAGACCTCTTCCTTATTGGTTCAACAGATTGGAGCATTTAGCCATCTGAAGCATTTAAACTGAATATAATATACACCCATTTCATATAGTCTCCCAGACATGAAACCCCTCCCTTTACATACATCACATGTGCATTTAAATCAACTTTTGTGCTCCGAGAGGCGTAAGTTAATATTCATTAAGTTCATTAGGCGTGCGCAGTTTGTTAAAACCCTTTGTAAACTTTTCACCTCTAATTAGCCTACCTTGTTAGTAGACACTGGTCTTATCTATTCTGCTTCTTCACTTATCTACTTTTGCTTGTGTGTTTTGCCTTGTTAATAGAAGCACCTGCACTACTACTCCCTAAATATTTTTAGTGCCAAGCCTTTGAAGCTGCTTGTTAGTGAATAATTCTACTAAGCAAAGCTATTTTCTGTGTTAGTTATTTGCTCCAAATTACAGGTTTCATACTTTTAGCTTTTCTGCCCCAAATCACAGATTTTTATTCCTCACATAGCGGTGGCACAAAATGTGCCCTTGTGCCAAGGAGGCTCTTTCTGCCTCCTAAGTGGTGCTGGATACTGCGCAGGCCCGCCAGCTTGCCTGTTCCGGTGCGACTTAGGATTGTGTCCTTCAGGGTCCCAAGGACATGACTAAAATCAATGAGAGAACCAGTGGTTCCCAAACTGTTCCCTGGTGCCTTAGGGTTGCGCTGCTAATACAAAATTATGCATGAGAGGGACAGAGTTGATAGAGGGATATTCTTTTCCTTCTCACAAAACACTGGAACCAGGGGACATCTGCTAAAACTCAGGGTTGGGAGAATTAAAACAGATAAAAGGAAATACTTTTTTACCCAGCAAGGAAGTCCTTGCCACAGGAGGTGGTGATGGCATCTGGCCTAGATACCTTTAAGAGGGGACTGGACAGATTTCTGGAGAAAAAGTCCATTGTGGGCTATATGCCATGATGGGTGGTGCAACCTCCTTACATTAGTAGTAGGCTACTTCAGAGTACCGGGTGCAAGGGAGTGGCAACAGGATGCAAACATCTTGTTGTCTTGTGCCTCCCTGGGGCACCTGGTGAGCCACTGTGAGATACAGGAAGCTGGACTAGATGGGCCTTTGGCCTGATCCAGCAGGGCTCTTATGTTCTTACGCTGCATGGGACATGTTTTTTCCCCCTAACTCACCACTGCCAGTGCTGGCCTCCAGGAGGTGTGCTGAGCCCCACAGACACGTCTGCAGGGGTTCCCAAAATTGGAAAGCTCAAAATCTTGATTGGAAGCCACTCCTGGTTTTGAGATCGTAAACCGGAAGTGGCTTCCGACCGCTATTTTGAGCTTTCCAATTTGGGGAGCACTGCAGAGGTGTCTTGGGGAGATCAATCAGAGGCCAGTGCTGGCAGTGGTGTTAGAAACCCCCCCCCCCCCTGGGAGCAGCGTGATCCTTGGTATCCTGTTGCTACCAAAGCCCTTCCCTGCTCATTAAAGGGGCAGAGGAGGTTGCTTCCCAGGCTGGTGGGTTGTGACCTACCACTTTGGGAAGCACTGAACTAGGTCAAATAACCTGTTGCTAGTTGTGGTGACCACTGACTTCTTCCCTCCAAATTCATGCTTCTCTACCATGTAGAGAGAACTTGGGGGAATGGAAGAGGGTTTTTTCTGCTTTCTAACTGGGCTGCTTGCTCTGTCTGTCTAATCAAGCAAGGGAATGTTTCTGCCTTCTGAGAAAGTGAAGTGGGAAAGGGAGAAAAAAAAATGTTCTCTTGCCTTTTCTCCAAGTTCTTTGAAGTTCATAACGAATATGGATAGGTGTACAAAGGAAATTTTGTTTTTTCTTTGCCTTTATAGTAGATTGTTGCAGAAGATGCAAGCAGGTCAGATCCTTAAAATGTTAAGAGAGAAAAGCAGCACCAGCATCCTGGAATTACATGTGCAGTTGTTGTTGGTTCTTTTGAAAAAAGAAATCATTCATGTCCATCTACTTGGATCCTCAAAAGAGCAATTATTTTCTCATTTTCTCTTCCCTGCTTCGTAAAAAGGGGGCAGGGGGAAAAAAAGAACATGCAGGAGAATCATGGCACACCTGCCTAGGAATTTTGCATTACTGGTACCTCTACACGTATTCCAACTGGCCCACAAGGCAGCATCAGAATTTGTATTCAGTGCCAAGGCCCAGTGCAAGAACATTACACAACAGAGGACATCTGAGCAAGTGAAATGGACCTTTCCCATTGCACTGAATAGCTATAGCCAGTTGGCATGATATAAAGGGTTACCAGAGTAGAACAGAGTGCCTATACTGTTAACTAGTGTATAGAAGAGAGATTTTGGGCAGGTGCAGCTCATCATGGAACAGTTTAAAAACCTGCCACTGCCCAAATTCCCTCTTCTATACACAGGTTAAAGGAATAGGCACTCTGTCCCAGTTTGTATCTGGTAACCCTAATGATGTACCCTGCAACAAACTGCATACAAAAAGTGTTCCAGGTGGCTGCAGTTGCTTTATCAGATGTCATCAGTAAATGGTTAGTAATCAAAAATGTTTGTGGACCTCAATATTCAGCTAGCAAAGAGAAATACTGAGCTGGGGCCGAGTCACTGCCAAGTCCCGCATCCTGATTAGGCATGAGGTTTCTGGCACCGTCCTAAAACGTGCCTGAAAAGCTCCCTTGTGTCTGTGTACAGGATCTGGAGCAGGGGATGTTGCCCTTGGTGACCAAGCAAGTGAAACTGCAGAATTCTGCCCACAAGTGAGAGTTTTGACTAATTTACTCCAATGCCATTCACATTTAGTTTAGCTCTTATCAGATTTGGAGACGGGAAAGCAGAGGTATTTTTAACTTTATCCGCTGCCTGTTCTGTTTTTAGATTTCTGTCCTGCCCTGTTTGGAGGCTCAAGTTGGGCTACAGTAAACACAAACAGTTAATGTAAATAGGGATTTTGTTTCTAAAAGCTTCACAGCCTGTTACGTTAAAGAAACAAAAACACATTTGGAAATAAGCGGTGAGGTTCCATCCACCTCTCATTTCAGTCCTTGATCCCTTTGATAACTTGGGTCAGAATAAGAGCACAAGCCTAGACATGCTTGCTTGGAAGCAACAGCCCAATCCTGAGCTGTCTGCCTCACGTAGCAACAGCAGTGCCAAAATGGATACTGCTGTTTCCTGCAGGAGCTGTGGCAGCTGCTGGGGGCTCCTCAGATGAAGGGGACATTTAAAGCCTTGGGTCCTACAATGGGACTAGTCCACTCTTTGTCAACTATTTTGCTGGTGGAGACAGGACCAGCCCAACACAGGGTAAGATCCAGCGGTGAAAGCAATAGCCAGTCCCACCCCGCACGTGAGCCTGCTGCTCTCTAACTCTGCTCAGTTCCATCCTCTCCCCACCTCCCCCATGCCCTGAAAGGGCCGCTTAGTCGTGGCTGCCGCTGCCAGAGTGCCGGCCATTAATATGGCCCTCATTGTTGAGGTCAGGTGCTAATTAGCACCATACCAGCATGAGCTTGTCTTGCTTGTGTGGTGTACCTTGACTCACCTAGCTTTATGAGACTGAAAAAAAGAAGTTTCACCTCTGTTTTTGTCCTTTTTACTGGGGGGGGGGGGGCTTCTGCCGCGTTTGTTGAGCTCCACGTTCATTGGATTGGGACCATTCTGGCAGCATTGCATTCCCCCTTGCCTGGCCTTCAATTGGACCCTAAGCATGGCCACCGAACCAGGAGTAAATGTGCACGAATGTGGCTCAGTTTCACATTTTTCACGGCTCAATCCTTTTTCTATGTTACCTGCGGGGAGGGGGACCTAAAGTATTTTTTGGAACCTGCATGCATCAAATATGGACCGTTCTGGTGGCGTCGCTGTCTTCTTGGCCTACTCTTCAAAGCGGACTGAGGCATTCTTGCCTACTCATGAGTAAGCATGCACGGGCAGCTCAGTTTCATAGGGTTCAATACATTTTATTTTTCCTCTGTTGGCTTGTCGGTTTCAGTTTCACCACCCACCAACAGTCAGGTCGCGACACACTGGTGGGTCATGACCCACTGGTTTACAGGATTGCAGCCTACGTGCATTCCTGGCTCATTTTCCTCAGGGATGGAAAAGGCACCTGAAACGTTACCCTGGCTTGTTACCTTCAGATGAGAAGCAGGTAGGGCAGCACTTGCAGCTGTCAGAGCCTCCTTTCATTGAGTGGTGTCTCTGTGGTTATAGAATGGAACGAATGCATACATATGCACAGTGGTAAAGCATTTCTAGCAACAACCTACTTTCTCCTCTGTAATCAAAACGAAATCATCTGAACAGTTCCTTCTTCCAATGCGGTAATAGAAACATTTCAGCAGTGAATGTGGTTACAGAGAAATTGGTGAGGTTTCTTGTGTTCAGTTAATGAAAGGTACTGATTTCCATTTTTTGCTGTTGCTGTTCTCCGACAAACACACTTTATAAACAAGTTACACTGTTTGAAAACGATGAGTTGTTCTTTCTACCTACGTTTGGCCTGTGTCCTTAGAAATTTTGCCCACAGAACATGAACGTGACTTTATCTAGCAACGCTGCTTTGTCTGTGAGGGTTTTTTTTTTTTAAAGCTCTAAAATAACTGGCATTGCATGTTGGAAGAACTAAAGTTAACCTAAACAGAATTACAGGCAATAACTTTTGTGCAAAGTGCTTCTAGAGAAAGGTTTCCAAGTCCAGCCAGCTTCAAACTCTGAGAGTGACACACACTTCTCTCTCCTGGGAGCATATGATGTAGACTTTCTCAGAATCAGCTCTCCAGGGTTTCAGGCAGGAATGTTTTGTTTCCTACTTGGAGGTGCTAGGAATTGCACCTGACAGAGAAGGGAAACTTGGGAAAGAGAAAATGGAAATGCCATATTTCTCAGGATTCCAAAGGGTTTTGATGAAGAGCTAGGAGAAAGAGGCCAGGCTATACACTGAAAGAAAAGCTAGGATAAAGGAAACAGTATAGTATTCCTGTCCTTGGCTTGGCTGAGTGGAGATGAGTTTCCAGAGCCTAACAAAAGAGCTGCTCTTGAGTGTTGGGTAGGATCAGGTCAATGAAATAAAACTGGTAGTTCACCAGCAGGGGCACCTTGATCAAGTTAAGACACTTAACTTCCAGGCATTCATCCAGGGTCAGGGACAAAAGGTACTCATTCAATCTTTCAGGCAAAGCAATCAGTGGGCATGTGGACCTGATTCAGTTACAGAAGTGAGTAAACCAGGCTAATCTACAAGTGTGCTCGATCATGGAGTCGGTATCCTTTTGCTAATTCCCTTGCAGGTACTGCATTCCCTTCTCCTCCTAGCTTGCCGAATGGCACCAGTTTTGGTCACTGCTAATATGTTGCTTTATATTATATATTCACCTCCTTCTTATTATGGTAAATATTTCCCCCAGTAAACATGTATGTTTTCAGTTGCATTTATGCTCTGACTGCTTTTTTTTTTTTGGTACCATGGTGGGAGGTTGGTGTCAACAATCAATGGCATTTTAACATGTGTGTCTTGAGGAATATCTGCGTCTTTGATACACCGTGGCGTGGCTGCCTTACCACCGACCATGGTAAGTGATTCTCGACTATGGGCCGGTGGAGAAGATTTGAGGGTGAGGGAGGGGAAGAGCGACCCCGGGGGTGGGGTAGCACTGGTGGCATCCTGAACTCCTGTGTCAGGCTTGGATGCCGAAAATGGGGCTGCTTCAGTTTCCAGTGGCAAAATAGCTAGTGGAGACTTGAGTAGCCCCATTTGGGGGGGGGCAGGGCTTCCCCCAAGGAGACTCCTGCAGGATGCAGCAGTAGCCATTTTGGTACCATTGGGAGCTGGGCAGCTCAGGATTGGGCTGTCCATCATGAAACCTGTTGCCTTTTTCTTGTTTTCATTTTGGCTTATTCTAGCAAATAATGCTATTCTGTAGCTGTACGTCTTCGTGGTCTCTGTGCAGCTTTTCCTGCAGATCTGTGATAATGTTCATGCTGCCATATATGTTGCAGATCTGTTCAACTTCTTGCTCGAGGAATGGTTTACTCTGCAGTTACATGGATCCCTACTTTTCCTTAATCTCTTGTTCCTGTAAGAAGATTGCCCATTATACTGTGTCCTGTTCCTATCCTCATCTATCCTCTGTTTGTTCTTGGTCTTGTGCATCCATCCTATGGCCTGCCTGGATCAGTCCCTTGAGGATGGGCAGCCCAATCCTGAACTGTCCGGCTCTTGTAGGGGCAGTGGTACCAAAATGGCTACCGCTGCATTCTTTGGCAGCCAGGCAGCTGCCAGAGGCTCCTTGGGAGAAGGGGTCACTTGTCCCTGTTTAGTTCCCCCAGGGAAAGCTCTTCCACCTGTGGTGGGGCTCCTTGGCTCACTGCTGGCTATTTTGCCAGTGATTAATCAAGCAGCCTCACGTTGGTCTGTCCGGGCCCAGGCTGGGGATAAGATCTGGTGGTGGAAGCCATCGTCTGGTGTAACTCTTTCGTGGCCTGACCCCTCTCTGCCTCCCCCACTCCAAATGGGCTTATTGGTGGCCGGTGCTGCTGGAGCTCCAGCTGTCTCGTCGGTCTGCATTGGGGCCTGGTACTGACTGAACCAAGCCCAGCGTGGGCGGTAAGGTGTCGCGAACATGCTTTACGACACTTTTAGCTGGCAGTGCACATGTGCCACTGGTGACAACAAGCTCAGAATTGAGCCCTAGGTTCTCCTTG
Source organism: Lerista edwardsae (assembly GCA_029204185.1). Taxonomy (NCBI): domain Eukaryota; kingdom Metazoa; phylum Chordata; class Lepidosauria; order Squamata; family Scincidae; genus Lerista; species Lerista edwardsae. Next base: position 21,243,107 of record JAJKFI010000004.1, on the reverse strand, counting down.
AAGTCAGGCTACTGGCTCTAAGACTAAGTTCATCAGATCTTACCCCTGCTAACTGGGCAAGAGGCACTTTTCCAAGTGGTGTTTCTCTTATATTTAGCAGGGGGAGAGGAATTGTCCCTCTTCACCCCTGCACAGTCTTTCTAGTGGCTGTTGCTGGTGGTTTGCCTTTTTTTTTGTTTAGATTGTGAGCCCTTTGGGACAGGGAGCCATTTGATTTTATTATTATTACTATTTGCCTGTAAACCGCTTTGTGAACTTTGTGTTGAAAAGCGGTATATAAGTACCTGTTGATTGATTGATCTGACCTGTAGTCACTTGCTTGACAAATTGCAGGTGAGTGATGGGCTTATTGAGTGGCCTTCAAGTCACTTGGTCTCAAGTCTTTGTTTTTCTATCTGTAAATAGAACTAGAGAAAAGGCATCGTAAGCATGGACATTATTAAAAAAAATGAATATTGATCTCTGAAAAGTGCTTCATAAAAAATGAAATAAAGGAAACGTAAGAATTGCTTTTCTTCAGCAGATCGAAAGTGTGCTATTCCAATATTCAGCCTCCAAACGTGATTTGCAAACTGTATGTTTAAAGGAACAGTTTCTCATCATGTGACTTGGTGATTGCAGGACACTAAACTAAGAGTGGATTTAAAATGAGGGCTTGCTTAATTTTTTTTAAAAGGTACCTAGATGTCTATGCAGAGTCACAGCATTGGAACAGTCTGTCCTAGTTTGAGTGGCAATGACTTTCCAGCATCTCAGGAAGAGATTCTCCCCCCCCCCCGTTACCTTTAATCCTATTAACTACCAGGGATTGCACCTGGAACAATATTTATGCAAAGTACTCAGTCAGTGAGCCACCCCCTTCCCTGGTAAAAACCCACGCTGTAGTTTAAAAAATTCTGTTAAAAGACAATTATACAGTGTTTTCTTCTTATCTTTTGGAAAATCAAACTGTGGGTCGGGACCTCAATTAGATCAAATTGATAAACTACATATAAGTAAGTCACCAGGGCCAGATGGTATACACCCAAGAGTTATTAAGGAACTAAAGAACGAAGTTGCTGACCTCTTAACTAGAGTATGCAACTTGTCCCTTCAAACGGCCACGGTGCCCGAGGATTGGAGGATAGCCAATGTCACGCCAATCTTTTAAAAAGGGAGAAGGGGGGGACCCTGGAAACTACAGGCCTGTCAGCCTAACGTCTGTTCCGGGTAAGATGGTGGAAAGCCTCATCAAAGATAAAATCCTAAAACACGTAGAGGAACAAGTACTGCTAAAGGAAAGTCAGCATGGCTTCTGTAAGGGTAAGTCTTGCCTCACGAACCTTTTGGAATTCTTTGAAAAGGTCAACAGGCACGTGGATGTGGGTGAACCTGTGGATATCATATACCTGGATTTTCAGAAGGCGTTTGACACAGTCCCCCACCAAAGGCTGCTGAAGAAACTTCACAGTCAGGGAATAAGAGGGCAGGTCCTCTTATGGATCCAGAATTGGTTGAGGGCCAGGAAACAGAGAGTGAGGGTCAATGGGCAATTTTCACAATGGAGAGAGGTGAAAAGTGGAGTGCCCCAGGGATCTGTCTTGGGGCCCGTGCTTTTCAATTTATTCATAAATGACCTGGAGACAGGGATAAGCAGCGAGGCAGAGGCGTTTCTACAGGGATGGCAAATCTCTAAGTGTTGCAAGAAGCCTTACCCTGTCGTGTAAATCCCTCCTCTCCCTTGCTGCTGTAGCCAGTAAGCAACGCCAAGATGTTGCTGTTCCCTGTGAGGATTGGCTAAAACGGTACAGGAGAGGAGTGATTTCCACTGCAAGGTAAGGCTTCTTGCAAAACTTAGAGCTTTGCCATCCCTGTAGAAACACCACTGCAGCGAGGTGGCCAAGTTTGCAGATGACACAAAACTTTTCCGGGTGGTGAAAACCAGAAAGGATTGTGAAGAGCTCCAGAAAGATCTCTCCCAGTTGGGGGAATGGGCAGCCAAATGGCAGATGCATTTCAACATAGACAAGTGTAAAGTGAGTCACATTGGGGCCAAAAAACCAAAACTTCACCTATAGGCTAATGGGTTCTGAGCTGTCTGTGACAGCTCAGAAGAGAGATCTTGGGGTGCTGGTGGACAATTCAATGAAGGTATTGACCTAGTGTGCGGCAGCAATTAAGAAGGCCAATTCCATTCTTGGGTTCATTAAAAAAGGGGTTGAGAATAAAACAGCCAATATTATCATGCCATTGTACAAATCGATGGTAAGGCCGCACCTGGAATATTGTGTCCAGTTCTGGTCGCCGCATCTCAAAAAGGACATAGTGGAGCTGGAAAATCAATCAATCAATCAACAGGTACTTATATACCGCTTTTCAACACGAAGTTCACAAAGCGGTTTACAGGCAAATAGTAATAATAAAGGTGCAGAAGAGAGCGACAAAAATGATTACGGGGCTGGGGCACCTCCCTTATGAAGAAAGACTGCAACGTTTGGGGCTCTTCAGTCTAGAAAAAAGGGCCTGAGGGGGGACATGATTGAGACATACAAAATTATGCATGGAAGGGATAGAGTCGATAAAGGGATGTTCTTTTCCCTCTCTCAAAACACCAGAACCAGGGGGCATCTGCTAAAACTGAGGGTTGGGAGAGTTAAAACAGATAAAAGGAAGGTTTTTTTTACCCAGCGGGTAGTTAATCTGTGGAACTCTTTGCCACAGGAGGTGGTGATGGCATCTTGTCTGGATGCCTTTAAGAGGGGTTTGGACGGATTTCTGGAGGAAAGGTCCATCGTGGGCTATGGGCAATGATGGATTGTGCAACCTCCTTACAAAGGTGGAGGACTACTGGTACCGGGTGCAAGGGAGTGGCAACAGGATGTAAGCATCTTGTTGTCTCATGCCTCCCTGGGGCACCTGGTGGGCCGCTGTGAGATACAGGAAGCTGGACTAGATGGGCCTTTGGTCTGATCCAGCAGGGCTCTTCTTATGTTCTTATGTTCTTATGACCTACTTAGTGGGTTGCCGCCTCATGTCAGGTGGGTCCCAGAAAACAGGAAGCAGCCAACTTGGAAGCTGAAGACCTTACTCTTGTTATATTCCTTTTGTGAGAGTTACAGTTTGAATTTTCAGGTGAAGGTTTTTTAAAGTTTTGTTTTTCGTTCAGTGCTTTTATTTAATACTTTCTCCTGCTTTCTGTTGTATTGGGGATGTTTCATGGTTGTGCAATTGCTGCAGTCCACGAATGCCAGTTTGCATTCAAGGAGTGTCATTTTATTATGTCACAATGATGGCAATTCCTGCTTGATGATGTCACTTCTGGCTATGACATCACTTCCAGGTTAATGACATTACTTCCGGTGGGTCCCGACATGAGTTCCGTTCTAAAAAGTGGGCTTCAGCCTAGAAACTTTGAGAACCACTGATCTAACCTATTCCATGAGTATGTGGATTTCCTTTTAAACCCGGACTTCCTGTGTTACCAGCAGAGATAATCTCTGCCTCTGGCATTGTGATAGTGCAAGGTGAAGATTGGAATAGAATTCTGAGTATGTTTGCTCCCTCCTTTGCTCTTGTCACATCCCCAGGGTGGACCCAGTCCTGGGGTGGTGGGCTCGAGGGGTCCCAAGGGGTTTGTACCCCACTGGGTGCGTCGGTACCTCTCGATGAGAGGAAGCGGGGAGCCTCAGGAAGGTCGAGTTGGTTCAAGCAGGTAAAGTCAGCCTCAGCCCAGTCACAGGGAAAGGAGGTTGCTTCACCCTTGGTCCTTTACCCTGGGAGATCCAGGAGGCTGTTACCCCACAACCTCCTGCTCTGCCTCCCCCTACACAACTCCCCTCATCACCGGCTGCTTGCTGCTTTTTATGGCTAGGTACCGCCCCTGAGACTCCACCCCTTCCTCGCCTCCTGAGACAGGCCTAGTGCCCAGAAGGACACGGGGTGTGTGTGTGTGTGTGTGTGTGTGTGTGTGTGTGTGTGTGTTGCAGGATCACTCCCAGCCCTACTCTGTCCCCAGGGTTTTGGCCAGGCTCGCCCTGCCCAATCCTCCTCCTGCTTTCCCTAAGGGCCTTGCTTGGGCCCTGGTGCTGCCATTCTTTGTCTGTGGAGGTGACCATTGGATCCAGGTAAGACCGGGTCCGGGGGGACCCCAGACAGCTCTTCTATCTTTTTATACTCATTTTTTACCTTCCCTGATATGTAATAGCTGCAATAACCTTGTATTTTGCCAGGGGTTCTATGTCCTGAGTTGCACCTTTGAAAATTAATTGCTTTGAGCTGCATACACTTGCAGACGCACTAACAGAATTTTGGGACTGTATTAAAATTCATAGGCTCTCAAGTAGCTAGTTCTGTTCTGGGGATTTTAGGACAGGTTTAAAATCAGAGCACTCATTATCCAAATGGAACTGATTATCCACAATCAGATGGAGATGACAGAAAATTCTGATGTTGTAACACTCTCTTTTTACAGTTCTCCAGGTCATCCCATTCTTGAGTTTGTTTGATCTCTCAGCAACTTGCATTAGATCAGTTGTATTTCACATAAAGGGAACTGAAATGGAAAGAATGTTTTGTTCAACATTTTTGTCCAATGAGCTGATTGCAGTGCAGGCATTCAAGAAATTTTCTCCCAGGCTCAAATTCCACATGGTGACTAACCAGCAGCTTTTCATTAATTGTATAACAGTACATTTAATATAAGGGACGTGGTGGTGCTGCAGGTTAAACTGCTGTTGCTGAACATGTTGACCGGAAGGTTGGCAGTTTAAGACTGCGCGACAGAGTAAGCTCCCAGCTCCTGCCAACCTAGCAGTCTGAAAGCATGTAAAAATGCAAGTAGATAAATAGGCATCCTGTGTGTCTTGGCATATAGTCATGCTGGCCACATGACCATGGAAGCTTGTCCTCAGGACAAACGGTGGCTCTTAGGCTTAGAAATGGAGATGAGCACTGCCCCCCACAGTTGGTCACGACTAGACCATTGGGTCGTGGGGAAACCTTCCTTTTTTTACATTTAATACACCACTAGTCACAAATGTTGATGAAAGAAATCTGAATGATCTCTCCACTTGTAGATATGTTTTAAGCCTTTTGCATACATAACGTTATTACTTAGTGGTCATAGGCTTTGTTTTCATTGAGATGGTAAACCTGTGCCTGGGCTGGATTGACTATTGTGGGCTGTCGGAGCAGGGCCTAAAAGTCTTTGTATATATTGTGTAGGACCAGGTTCAGACCTTTGCTTGGCTTAACCCAGGGGTATCAAACATAAAGCCCGGGGTCAAAACACAGCCCTCGGAAGCTTTTTATATGGCCTTTTGGCTCTCCCAACACCACCATCAGCTGCTGAACTGTGCTGAGGTGCCATTGCTGAAAGGGCAGCATGCCTGATAATTGGGCTGTTCCATATTTTGAAAATATGATCAAGATTTATGTATTTTTTCTCTTGCCATTTGCAGCTAAATGAATTGCAAAGTGAGAAAAAAGTGCTGATTTCTGGCCATTGACTTGATAAATGGCATCACTTCCTGCTTAATGACATCACTTCTGGCCCTCAGCAGGCAGCATGAATTATATTCGTCCCACTGTATGAAACGGGTTTGACACCCCTGGCTTAACCACTTCAGAACACTTTATTATTTATTTATTTAATATAATTTATATCCCCCGTTTCTGCCCCATGGGCACCCAAGGCGGCTTACAACAATAAAATACCATAAAATCAAAGTTTACAATTAAAAATAATAATTAAAAACAACATTAAAAATAATAAAATTTAAAAACAACAAGCCCCGTGGATCCTAAAATATAAAGAGTCTAAAAAGCCAGCCAACCTGTCAACAATTAAAAGCTTTAGACAGGGGTGAGGCAATGCATATTGGAAGACTTGTTTCTCAAAAAGCAAACTTCCTGTACATTTGAAGCTAGGATTTAAAGGACTCTAGTCTTGACTCTGTTAACTTAGCTTTGAATGTGCAAGGAATTTGTTCTTTCATGAAAAAACAGAATATCATACATTTGATCTTCTACCTCTGCTCTGTGGTGGTACAGCCCAGCAGTATCATATGAAGCTGATGTATGTCTTTGGCTTCCAAGACTCATTGCTGTGGTCCTCTCTCCTGATTCCCCAGCGGAGCACCCAGTAAGCAAGAGTGTTGGATTATTTGTGCAACTCTTACAGGGATAGACCTGTTAGTGCCACCAGCCAAGAGGATCCCTCTGTCTTCCCCTCCTGTTGCTCTTAGAGTTTTCCTTCTCTGGGGTCTCTTTACTCAGCCGCTACTGCTTTTTTTGTAACAGTTGTGTGATTCTGAGAGCTGTCAACAACTGGATATGTCAAGAAGAAGTACTTGAACTCAGAATAAGTTCGCAGTTCAACACAGAAGAAATCCATATTATGTCTGACAGCTAGCATGTGGTTATTGATTCCTTCTCTCCTTTTTCCAATTTCCATTTACTTAGTCTTTCTGCACCAACTCAAGTTTTGCTCTTAAGCAGCCACTCCACTACCCCCCAAGTAGGAAGAGCTTCATTGTAGTTGAAAATGTATTTTTACTTAAATCCAACACTTATATCCTGATAGGGAACATGTGTTTATTTTTGGCTAAAGAAAGAATGTCTGTGGTGTTATGTTGCAGCTTATGGTGTTCATTCCTTTCAACAGTTTCCGATATTGTAAAAGAGCTGGAAAACAATGAGAAAATTCGAACTCAGCTTGAATCCAGTAAACCTGAGAAAGATGTAAGTTTATACACTTCGATTCAGACCAGTAAATAAAGTATGTCACTTTATTTACTAATACTCAGTTGGACTCCCCCTGGCCTGTAGTATTGTTCACTTTGAAAATACATGTCTTCCAAGATAACTCATATCCAAATTCTGATCAGGCTGTTCTGTTGAGTGTGATGATAGTACCTTCCTTGAATGGAAATGTGTCCTACTGACCTCAGGGTAGGACAAAGGCTGCTTGTGATTTATGTTTACTAGCACAATCTGTATCCTATTGGCAGTAAGTGCTTGGTGGTGAAGATGAATGTCCTATCATTTAAGTATGAGTATAAATAAATTTTGTGTTGATTTCTATCCCCTTGTTTGCTCAAATAATCTGTGGACCAGGTTTTTCAGAGTGTGCTCCTAGGAATCCCTGGAGCAAAATACAAGTCAAGTCAGGCAGTCACTTAGCAGCTATTTTGCAGCTCGTTCTGAGTAAAGTGACCCACCCTTCTCCCTGGCTTGTGGCTGGTGATTAATCACTTCCGCATTCCATTGTTCAGTGAGCCAGGGCGAGGGGAGAGGGTCACTTTTCTTGAAGTGAACTGCAAAATAGAAATTTTTTGCAATCAAGAAATTGTACACTCAGCTTTCTGAGATAAAATTATTTTAAATGATTCTGATTTTTAAGATCGGAAGGAAACTATTTGGGGGGTTTCTCTTAAATGTAGTCTGTGCAGTTTCAATCAGCTTTCGTGCATTCTGGCCTATATGTATTAGGCAAAAGGTACACAGAGAATTAGCAGTTTGAAAGCACCTAAAAATGCCAGTAGATAAATAGGTACCACTTCGGTGGGAAGGTAATGGAATTCTGTGCGCAACGGCGTATAGTCATGCCGGCCACATGACCACGGAAGCTTGTCCTTGGACAAATGCCGGCTCTGCAGGCTGAGAAACGGAGATGAGCACCGCCCCCTACAGTTGGTCACGACTAGACTATTTGGTTGTGGGGAAACCTTTACCTTTTTACACAGAGAATTAAAAAAAAGAAAGAAAGAAAGAAACCAGAGGAAGACATTCCCAGTCCTAAGGCTAAACAGGGCTTTAGGGAAAATTCAGATTCTCTTTTGTTTCCTTGGAAACACAGAGCACTTTGCTTGACAGTGAAGAAAAGAATCTCTCCTGAAGTTCCCAGCACATGTTAAATACAAGCAGACTGTTTGGACTTGGCAGGAGAGAGCATTAAACCATGACAGCAATAGCTAGGTGAAGGGTGAGTGATGAGAGTGGAAATGTTATTCTGGTTTCAAGACAATTATGTCTTAAAATGTTGGTGTGCGGTTTGATAGTCCCCTTCCCTTTCTTCATGAAAAACTAATGTTTGCGCTACTATTGCAGAGCATGACATTTGCAAAGCACCAGACGGAAAATGAAATAGATGAAATTCATAGAGATTACAGTAAGTAATAAGATTATTTCATTTACATTTTTCTTTTAAAACGAAACGCTCTCTTAGTAATTGTACGCATACAAAATGAACTGGTATTGAAATTATTTTTCTCCGCCTTATAATTTCTCTCCAATATTAGCAGGACAAAAAAAAGGGTGACTCACTAGAGCATTATGGGGCTGCAAAGACACCAGTGGGAAACAAAACTCTGGTGTTTCCACCTCTTGCAAGATTTGTTTATTTCAAAAATGTGTTTATTGAAAAATGTGCTCAATGCATACACAAGTTGATCCCTGCCTTTCTTGGAGTGAAAAACAATGTGATGTGGGTGCATAGGCACTCTGTCTTGGAATCTTGTCAGACCTTCCTTAAAGCTAAACATGGAAAAGAATCACTATTGGGTGATTTTCCACTTTACCTCTTTCGTTGGCTGGTTCAGACTTAACAGCTTCTCTCTGGTTCAGCTTCTGCCATGGGACTAAGAGCAACTTCGGATGATGCAATTTTTGTAAGGATTGCCACATATAAGGGTTATATATGATCTCTTGGCACTGTGGTTCCAATGTGCAGAACCAGCCTTAAGCCCATGTGGCCTGTGTCATCACATTGGACCCAAATTTTGGGGGGGGGGCATAGCACTGGCACGGCGAGTGGATCGCTTGCTACTGCTGCCAACTGTTCGATGTTTCTCTGCCCTGCTCCATAATGTTAATTTGGACCTCTAATTCGGAAAGAGCCTAGGACTCAATCCTATCCAACTTTCCAGCAGTGATGCAGCCCCAAGGAAAGGGAACAATGTTCCCTTGCCTTAAGAAGGTTTTTTGTGACTTCACTCCCATCGTAGGATGCAGCACATGCCCTGTTGGCATGACTGCATCAGTACTGGGAAGTTGGATAGAATTGGGGCCCTAGTCAGTTAGCTTAATCTGCCCTATTGACACAGCTTCATCGACAGAGGAAAGTTGGCTAGGATTGGGTCCTTACTGTTTATTACAATCAAACAAACATATTTTGTTACTGTAGGGTGGAATACAACTAAACAAGAAAGAAAAGTATAAGTGTGGAATCTACCAGCGCCCCATAGTAGATATTTCTAAGTGATAACTAAGTAGTTCCCAAGCTTATTGCGGTTATGAACCCCTTTTGCAGCATCACCATTGTCCAACTCTTCCAAGCATCGCTATCTAGAATCGCCTGAGATCTCATGAAACTTCCCTGTTAATCCTTAAGATTAATGAAAAGATGTTCATTAAACAGTTACCTCAATGATTTCCCACCTGTGCACTGCGGGATGTCCCTGGTAGCCTCATCCTACCTCATGCAATCTTGCAAGGTCTCACACAATTCAAGATGACCCCCCTTGGAAGAGCGGGGCGGTGGCACTGCCGTGACGGGCCTCTGTGATGGTGATATCTGTTATAAGATATTCATTTTTCCCAGTCCTTTCCAGCACTAATTAACACATAAGAATCACCATTGTGTTGAAGGATAGGTCCACCTCCCTGTTTGTTCATAACATTTGCAAGATCCAGGCAATTATATTCCTATTCTTGGAATGGCTTGCTTTTGTCTGGGGAAGCCTTTTTTTTTTTTTTTTTGTATTTTGAGAACTTATGGCACACAGTGTATTTCACCTTTGACATCAGTTGTGTTCTTATACCAGAAATATCTTCTTTTGTCTTATAAAAGGAAAATTGAAAAGGTGTCCTTTTCCCCCTGAGGAAGCTAGTGGCACACAATGTTACTCCTGTCTATGTAAAGTGCCTTAAAGTGAAATGTGAATGATATGGGTTTGAGAACATAGGTGTGATATTGCACAGCCATAAGATTCTAAGCATTTATTGCTTGAGAAAGGAATAGCTGTGGAAATCAGCTTTGCTAGATTTGTTGCATGACTTTTAAGGTACTTACTATTAGTGCAGGGAAATAACCATCAAGAAGCTGGCAGCTATTTTATCTGGATGCCAGATTTTTGCTGAAGTTCTTGGTTAGCGTAGTTAGCAGGATGTTTTCTAAATTCTGGAGCAGCTGCTTGAACATTCCTGGTACCTCAAGGGAGTGGAAGGAATAGGTTTGCCTCCGTTTAGGGCTCTTATGATATTGTGGATAGGATGATAGGATTGGCTTCAAAAACCATCTCATTCATGAATGAGGAACATTCAGTAATAGACATCATGAGCCTCTTAATTGGTATTGCGTACATATGTATAAATCTGAGATTTCTATAAATTAAGGTTTACTAAGCATTTTATTAATATAAGAAAGCCTCCCAAGAAATTTTAGGGTATGCATTTTATCTGGTTTATTCTATTTTTTTTATTTAATATGCCCCGTCTTATAAACATACAAACTCAGGTGGCTTAAATTACTCAATCAAATACAAAATATAAGTTAGCGTACAAATTTCTAAAAATTAAAAATCCAAAACACATTTCAAAGTCATCAGAATAGTCGTAATCTCTATATATAAAAACGGACGTGTGTATGTATGTTCCTTATACACGTCTCCGTCCCTTGACCCATGGCCACGAAACTTGGCACACACGTTCCTTGCAGCCTGGAAGGAATCACTGCGGGGGTCAGACCCCCCTACACCCCCCGGTTTTCGGGGAGGGGGCCCAGATCGTCGGGAACCAAGGGGATTGCATGGGGCTACAGGTCTGCTGCCACCCTGTGGTCACAGACGATTCTGCAGGTTCTGTGGGAGGGCTGAGCCGCTCAGCTACCAGACAGAGGGAGAACAGAAAGCGAAACTAAATGTTTTGCCTGCGTTGCCTGACTGGCCCAGGGTGGAAAGAGCAGGATCCAGGGAGTTCCAGCACCCAGTCGGGTCTGAGAGGGGCCTATGTCCAGGGAGCTCACTGGCCACCTCTGCCTGTTTCTCATACGTCAAGGCTGTCCTGCTACAGGGCCTGCACACAGTAAGGGGGACCTTCAGATTGCTCTCTTAGTTGATGGTGTCCCTGTTTCCTCATTCATTTCACAGTGATAGTGTGCATTGTGGGTTCCAGGTCATCAATACTGCTTTATTTCAGGGACGGGTTCTATATGTCTATATATGCATCGCACTATGTCATGCTTTTGAGGGAGGTTTGCAGATTTGTGTGTATGTTCCACCATTACTCTGGGACGCCTGGAACGCTGTGCACCACACGTGGTACACTCCTTCCTTACGATCTGGACAGATATACTGTGGGGGTAGGGCCCCCAAATGCCCCCAGAGGTGGGGGTGCACTGCAGAACAGACTCCTCCTCCTAATAGAGCCTGGGGATAATTTCTGCCCCCGGGCAACGCCGGGTCACAAAAAGCTAGTAATTTATAAACACATAGGTTTGTGGTAGGTGAAAAGGCAATATGCAACACTCTAAAAATATGAAGGCAGCTTGAAACATACAAATACATGATAAAGGCAACAGACCAGATTACAACAGTCAGCCAATCTCCCAGGCAATTACCAAACTCCCAAAGCTAATGTAAATCAAAATGTTTTTAGACTTAACTGGAAACTATTTACGGAAGAGTGAGATTTTAGATTTTCAGGTAGTGAATTCCATAAAAGTGGTGCCACAACAGAGAAGATAGTTTATGACAACTAGATGTAATTTATTTGATTTACAGCATAAGCCAGTGCATTACCCTTACTGAGAAGTAAGTCCAATGGGTTAAATAGGTCTAACTCCCAGGGACATGCATATATAGGATTGTTGCCTTAATTAAAGTTCCAGTGCTCACCATTCCCCATCCCGCAGGTTGGCTTTTCTAGTATTGCTGCTGCTGTGATTGTAGAAGTCTACTTTGGTGTAGAAAACTTTCACTGATGGGCACAGAAGAAAAAGCAGAAAATGAATATTATGATGAATGGTAATTAGAAATGACTTTTGTGATTTATTACTACCAGACGTGTCCATAGACAGCAGAGTACTTTAGAACACTCTCTACTAGAAACGGTCTATGAGTAAATTGTGATACTCAATTAAGCAGCTGCAGAATGACAGTCCCAGAGAGGTGCAGTGAAGTTAGTTGTATGCGACATGACTACTTAATGCCCTGTTATGGCACTGTGACACGCTGGGTACAGGCTGCCTGTGGTGCTTTGAGGAGGTTATTTTTCAGGATATGAAAGCTCAGAGATGTGTCCCAATAAAAAGTGGAGTTGTCACACGGCTTGGGTCAGAAATTTTAATTTATCAACTAGAAATCTGCATAACTGGTCAAACTCTGGGTAAATTAGCAGCTCCCCATCCTTTGGTTTCAAAGAAGGGGACTTGAGTAGTGGGTAAGTTTGAAAGTTGCTGCCAAGTGTCCCCCCCACCAGCAGACTACAGGCCGTATACTTGTACCTTGCATTAATCCAGTTGAATGCTTTGAACCTATGTGTCACAGGCATGCAACCGGTCAAACTATAGCAATGGTATGTAATTTGTAAACCTGTATCTGACCTTTATTTCCCCTTATTTCCCCTACTCCTTCGTTCTGAAGTGCAAAAGTGCACATTATTACAATAGATTGACCTTTGTTTCATCCCTGTGAATATCATGAAGCAGGTTATGCAATTGCATCAATTTCTCAGACAGGTTCCTATAAATGCCCAATCAGTTCTTGGGTCAGGGTAGAGATGTGAAGGCCCAGAAAAAAACCAGAAAAATTCAGAAAAAACTGGTTTTTTTCTGGGTTTTTCCCCAGAAGCCTTTTTGTTTTTTTCCAAAAAACTGGAAAAATTGAAAAAAGAAAAAAATAAAAAAATTGCAGAAGCAGAGATTGAAACTGATACTGATAATTACAGCTCAGAAAATGATTCTGATTAAATTCCATGCCCATTCCTTGAAACTTAGTCCCACTCCCTTCTATACACTTTCCCCCTCTTCAATTCTTTTAATGATAATGGTTTTTTTAAAATTTAATACTGTGGAGAGGAAATATGAATAATTGTTACTTCTGGATTTTTAAAAATTGTTTTGTGGAGTTTTTTTGTCTGTTCCATATAAACTAGTAAACAGTTCAGGAGATTGTTGCTCCATTTGTTACCATTACAAATATAAAAAAGTAAATTCTGTTTGTAATAATTTTTTGGATACACTATATTTTTAATATGCTAGTTGTGATAATTTTATGCGAAGTCAAATTGTCCATAGTCATATTTTATGTTCCTAAAGTAACAGAATGACTTTCAATCTGAAAAAGAAAAAAAAGTGCTAATGTAGCATTTTTTAAAATTTTTCTGAAAATTTGTTTGTTTTTTCAAAAAGAAACCCAGAAAAAAAAGGGTTTATTTCTGAGCTTCAAAATTTCTGGAAATTTTACATCTCTAGGACAGGGTCTGCAGCTGGAGTTAGTTAGTTCTGCTTCCAGAATTCCACATTATTTTCTTCCAGAAAGGGAGAGATAAAGACATTTCTAATGTAAGTCTATTTTTGAATAAGAACATAAGAACATAAGAAGAGCCCTGCTGAATCAGGCCAAAGGCCCATCTAGTCCAGCTTCCTGTATCTCACAGCGGCCCACCAGGTGCCCCAGGAAGGCATGAGACTACAAGATGCTTGCATCCTGTTGCCACTCCCTTGCACCCGGTACCAGTAGCCCATCACCTTTGTAAGGAGGTTGCACAATCCATCATTGCCTATAGGTCTGGCGGGCTGACAGGTCTGGCGGGCTGGCTGGTTTATTATATCTTATGATCCACTGGTTTGTTGCTTTTAAATTGTACTGTTGGTGGTTCTAATTGTTTTATTGTACTGTTTTTTATATTGTTTTGAAGTGTTTTTAATGTTGGTTTTTATATTTTGTAAAGCCGCCTTGAGCGCCTTTAGGCAAATAAGGCGGGGTATAAATCTAATTAATAATAATAATAATAATAATAATAATAATAATAATAATAATAGCCCACGATGGACCTTTCCTCCAGATATCTGTCCAATCCCCTCTTGAAGGCATCAAGACCAGATGCCATCACCACCTCCTGTGGCAAGGAGTTCCACAGATTAACTACCCGCTGGGTAAAAAAGTACTTCATTTATCTGTTTTAACTCTCCCAACCCTCAGTTTTAGCGGATGCCCCCTGGTTCTGGTGTTTTGAGAGAGGGAAAAGAACATCCCTCTATCGACTCTATCCCTTCCATGCATAATTTTGTATGTCTCAATCTTTGAATCAAACCAATATTTTTTTTCATGGATTTCAATTCTCTGTTTTCTGTGTTTGTCAATGAGCCTAACTTGTTGCTTAATTAAACTGGTGGGAGTTCTGTCTCATCTCAGCCCATGGTGGTGGTGGTTGCATCCAAAATTCTTTAGGTACTTTAGAAGGGATAAAGCCCCAGAGTCATACTAGTATGACTTGCCCAGTTATTCACTTGGGAGCCTAATTAAACAGAAAGGTAAATACTCTCCAGCGGACACCAGGGCCATTTCATGCTTCTTATGGAGACAGACAGTTGCCAATAAAATCTCTCGCTGAATTTGCTATCCCCTGTGAGCAGATGTTTTGTGGCGTTCATTTCCTTTCTCTTCTTGCATACTAACTGCAGCTGAGTATACTATTAAGTTACGATGTGACAATAAAAAAATGTAACACCGAAAAATCCACTTAGTGTGTTGATCTCTTGCTTGTGTTGTTTCATATCTTCTATAGTTGTCAGTCCCTTAAGAAGTAGGGGAAAAAGAGAGCTAAGAACAGCTTTACATTTTGTTCCAAATTAGGGGGCTAGATAAGAGAAATCTTCTTAACCAGAAGTGTGTTTGCCAGGCATTAGTGCTGTGTGCTGCCCCTCCTCCATTGGGCTTTCTGAGTGGAGTGTTTCAGCGCTTTTGACCAATGTTCCTGCAGTCATCCACACAGCCACCTATATGTTGATTAATCAGTTGTCTTCATTTAAGATTGGCATGCCGGTATCTCCAAAACTACAGCCGATGAGGCAAAACCAATGCTGTTTTTTGAAGCCGGGCTCCAAATATATCCAAGAATAGGCCTAACTTTTAAGGCACCAGAACAAATTTTGTTTTGTTGGGCAGTGTTTATTTGAAACTCTGTTCAGATACCATTGAAGTGAGAGTAGGCCATGGTGCAAGAATGCAGGGTGCTTTTATTATTTAAGACACCATAATGCTTGAACCTGTTTCCCTAGTGAATTTGGCCCTTGGTCCAGTTCTCTTGGCCAGTGTCCTGATTTTGGCTGGCTCTTGAGTCCCTTGGTGCTGCCAGGCCAGGTTTTTTCTCCTTTCCCAGCTCATTGCTGAAATTGGGAGTGACATTGAAATAAACAACTGCCTTGGCTTGCGTTTTAAAGTAGGCACTGGAGGAATAAGATAGAAAAAACTGCCCTTGATTTGTAGTCTGATTTTGAGAAGTTCCTAATACATGACTCTGACCTGTGTGTTTCAGAGGCAGATATAATTTTTGTTGGAATGAGATCGCTGTCAAAAAAGTATATATAGGAATTTTTTCAGGAGAGTAAATAACAAAAAAATGGCAATCTTTGTGGTGAGGTAAAGTGAGGATACAAACTGCATAAATAGAAGTTGGGATACAAACTGCATAACAGAATGGCAACGTAACAAAACAGCACCCTTAAAAGTTGCCCTCCGAGTTTCTGTTACTGCTTCAATTTATTGTATGCCTTCCGCTGCCTCATTCTCGCATCTTAGTGGTCGCCTGAAAGGGTTACTGAAGGCTGGTTTGTTGACTTGGAGTAGTTAGCAGCACAAAAGAAGGGTCCCCAGCAGTAGCTGCGCTCATCAGCTCCATGACTAAATTCAGTCAAGGAGTCTGTGCAAATTGAGTGAATAGCCTCCGGATCTGGCTTCTGCACCCTTGGAAGGGTGCAAATCAGTAGACACACCAGGGATGAGCAGTCTAGGGCCATCAAGTTACAAAAGAAAGTTCCTTCATCCTCTCACCCCACACGAGAATCCTATAGATGACTGTGGAAGGAAAAGACATTAAAAACTGTCACATGACCCCACATGTCTTTTATTTGTTCCCTGTTGGCCTTGCTATCATTATGATCATGCATCTGACCTGCCAATGCTGTGTGAAGCACACTCATTCTGGCAGCTACCCAAGAACCACTGTGCCAAGATGGTACCCAGGACTGGTAAATGATGGTTCCCTTCTCTATCCAGTCTTCTTCCTTATTTCCTGCTTCCCAGGTGCAACCAAAAGCTGCAGGGCCAACGCAAGCTGGGCGGCTATCCTTTTGTGGGTTGCCTCTCATGATTCCCCTTCTCTCAGGAAAGCCACTTGGGCTCTCTTGTCCCTCTTCCCTTCTGGAAATCATCTGCAAGCTAGCCATTGGGTTTGTTTTCAAGCCTTTTCTGCCTTTTGCACAAAAGGTCTTGACAACGTGGCTTTGCAATGCCTGCAACACTTTGCTTGTGAGTCTGCAAGAACTGAGAGGTAAGCATGGACCGTGCACAGCCTCATCATCGACTCCTTTCCTTGGTGCTTCTATCATGTTTCCCCTCTGCATAGAATGTTTAAGAACTTTTAGTCTTCTCTCTCAGCTCTTCTCCTCTTTCCTTCCCTCCCTGCTACCACAAAACCCATAGTTTTCCAACTCAGGTTTTCCCCTAGGATTAGGATTACTAGATACAAACTGGGACAGACGGCCTATATCTTGAACCATTGCATGGTTCACGATATAGCGGGAATTTGAGCAGGTGCAGCTCATCATGGAAGGGTTTCAAAAGCTGCACTTGCCCAAATTTCCTCTTCTACATACAGGTTAAAGGTATAGGCACTCTATCCCAGTTTGTATCTGGTAACCTACCTAGGTATCCCTGATTTTCCTGCACCCCTTTCACCCTCCTTGCACCATCACATTCTCTCGTTCCCTGTAAGGATTTCCTCTCCACTTCTCTGCTCATCGGAATTGCTTAAGGTTAAGACCTAGTCATATGGATGGCTATGGAACAATGAATTGCACTTTATTCCTCTTTCCTATTAATCCCAAAACAGTGTTCATTTTGCTTCTCCTTCACCCTTTACTGCTCCTTTATTCTCTGCCGAACCATTGAGCTATGCAACAGTCGTATGCGCGTGGCCCCAGCCCACAAAATACATTTTCCCCATGTGCATGTGTTATGCATGTTCTGCAAAGCTCGCCTGGGAGCATCTGTGATAGAAGAACTGGTGAATAATTTCCAGTAGAGTGTGCATCAATGTCAGGGACAGTATTGTTGTTCGTTTGAATTGTTTGTAGCAGAGTTGGGGGCTTGTGGACC
>JAJKFI010000004.1:21213312-21225740 GCA_029204185.1 Lerista edwardsae | reverse complement strand
ATGCCAGTTTCAACCAGTTCTGGAGTGTGTGGTGTGAAACTGCAACAAGTATGGTAGGTGAAAGACATCACTTAACCCTTCAGAGGTGATGATCTTATTACTTTGTGCCTTGCTATACTGGTCAGTCATTCCTTTTAGCTTTAACCCTGCAACCTGCTTTTAGAGTCTGAACAGCTTCCTCCTTATTGTAACAACTATTGAACTCTGTGGGTATAATTTATCAAGTACACCTTGAAAGGAATGGAGATTGTGCAGGGTGAGTGCTTGGTGAATGGGGCCTATTATTGCCAATTCACTTGCTTTCCCTTTGTATGGTTTATGCATCACTGCAGCTAGAAACCTTGGATCATCAGTATTTAGTCATATGAACAAAAGGTGAAGAGATGATGGTATCTCTCTGAATAGCTTAAAAGTTTGGAACTTGCAGGAGTGAGGATTTTTCTTTTTGTGTGCTTCTTTATCCAATTTGAGACAGAGAATAGACCTTTTTAAATGGCCCAAACACCCAGATGCAATGTGCAGCAATACAAATATAAGAAAATTGCTGTCTATTGGTTAGAATACAAAAAAAAAATTGCCTGGTTAGAATACAAAAAAATTAAAATTATAATTAAGAATATTAACATACTGTGTTTCAATCTAAAAAGTTCACGAAGTGGTTTTCAGAGAAAATCAAATAACCAATGGCTTCTTGTCTCAAAAGGGCTCACAATCTAAAAAAGATGTAGAAGAGACTCCAGCTAACAGCCACTAAGAAAGACTGTGCTGGAGTGAAGAGGGACAATTACTCTCTCTTTGCTGAAGCTAAGAGGAGCACCCATTAAAAAAGTGCCTTCTTGCTCTGTTGGGAGGATAGTTAATGTTACTATAACATTAGGACCCACCTCCCCTTGTTGACAGTGCCAATCTAGACATGCAGGACAACCACACCTATGTAAGTACGGGTGTGCCTTATTGGCTTACAAAGTGGGGTGGAGACTACTCCATTCAAGAGAAGAGGATAGAGGAATGTCCCCTCGGTCTCTTCCTGTTCTTCATTGTGCTTTGCTACTTTTAAGAAGTTTTTCCACAGCTTGGCTCTATCCTGGAAGTGAACTGGACAGAAATTTTGAATGCCCTTCAGGGAGATGGAGTGGGGTAGAAATCCAGCGGATGGCTGGCTGGGAGGGCTCAAGCAACAGAGGGCAATGAGAGATGCTGGGGAAGATGGTGAGCTTCATTGTCTTCTTCCACACCTCCTTTTTGTATACAGTGTAGGACAGTGATGGAGAACCTTTTGGGCTCAGTGTGTCAAAACTTAAGAAAATTGTGCCAAAACTAACCAAAACTTGGCTCTGCTGGCATGTCAACCCCCATCCCAGACAAATGAGAAACAATTATTTTATTCATTGATGTAAACAAAAAATACAGTCAGATCATGTGTAGTGCTGTGTATTACATAAAGAAACATCAAATAATAATAAAAATGAAAAATGAGTAAAACAAATTCAGTTTCTGTCATGCATTGGTGAATGCTGCTGTGTCACCCCAAATGTTGTGGTGTGTCACCTTTGACAGGCGTGTCATAGGTTCGCCATCACTGGTGTAGGACTTCCCCCATGTGTATACGAATGGGTCGGACACCTAAGTAACATCATTGTAGTTGCCTCATGTGTCTATTAGGATCCTGAGTAGAAAGCCATCGAAAACTGAAACTTGTTATTTCAGGATGAAGGTGCAAGCTGCTATATTTTTACTATAAGACAGAAGTTGAGACGCAGAAACTGGCAATTTGAAAAGGCCAGTGGAATACTTGCAGGCTCAGAGTGTGAAAGTCAGGTGGCCTCTGAAGGATTAAGTGAGTTTTGTACTATGACTTTTCATCAAAAGAGGTGGAACTCTTCTTTTCCCTTTTTAATTGTAACATTCATTCTAAATGATCTCAGATTTGTTTTTCAGTTCATGCTTGGGTTAGGGCACACAATTTTCTAATACGTTTGGGAGGTTTTAGCCTTCCAAATGGGTTGGAACTTCAGAAGGAAACTGAAAAAAAGATAACAAATCTCTCTTCAATCAGCAATGTAACTAGGAAGAAGATCCAGTTCTTTCCCTCAAGGCACTTTGCCAACATTTAAACGCGGGAAATATATCTCTTTGGGAGGCATGATGTGTTTGAAAGAACAGTGAACATTTGCTTCTGTAACAGACTGATTTATTTGTTGGCGGTTCCAGAATTGGTACTTCAAAAGGATTTTTAACATATGTAAATAAGATATTTGGATAGAATCCATTCTAGTTTATTTGTAGGCTAGGGCAGGCAAAGTATTCAGCAGGAAGGAGACATATCGCTGGAAAGCTGCAGCTGACGTACATGTTTGTTTACAATTTTCATGGCAATGGTAAATGCTAAACTTCAGTTAGTGGAAATGCTGCCTTCAGAATTTTAAAACCTACTGTAGTTTCCAGGTCCAGTTGTTGCTTCAGTTCTCTTAAAATACTGAGAACTGAGGAAATAAAGCTGTTTATTTATTTTTATGCTTGCATCCACCTGTTCATTTCAGAGCAGCTACCAATTGCATATTGGGTCAATGCCTAAGGGCCTGATCTTTATGGAGTACCGCCTGTGCTTCTGTTGCAAAAGGTGCTGTAAGGCATGTCCAGTGCCAAGCCATTACCGCTGGCACTGGGCAACCGCCAGGCCAACGCCAGCCCCACACTGCCCAGAGGCTGCCAGCAAGCGGTGAGTACACTGGTTGCCGGCATAGTGGCCTTTTCAAGAGGGGCGGGAAGGTATTCCTGGGTGGGGGGAGGAGCGGAGTGGGGGTGGACCCTACATGTGCTGCCTCACATGGAAGCCCTCGCCTCTGTGTCTGCTAAATAGCCAGCACAGAAGCGAGTAGACCCATCACCTGCGCCCCACCCTTACCCTGGAGGAATGGGATGAATGACCCCTTCCTCCAGGGAGCCTCTGGCACCAGCCCAGCACTGGATGGATGCAGTGGCAGGTGCTTGGCTACCGCTGCTGTCGCAAGTGGTAGGGCAGCTCAAGATTGGGCTAAGTACTTAGGATTCCAACACCTGATGGTATCGCACAGTGCTTATTACCTGATATCTGATGGCACAAGAGGGCTGCTTTTTGGCCCCTAATGTTGTTTTATGTCATTGTTATAAGCTGATGGAGTGACAAGAGTCAAAAGCAAGGGAAAGGATAGGGGATAGCCTGATAGCCAGTTAGAGCGCAATCCTATACCTGTGTTGTGCCAGTGCTGTGCTCTTGTGCCAATCCAGCGCTGTCGCAAATATGCCATTAGGCGTGTCTGCGCCAGCGCAAGCAGCAGTGGTGCTCGGTCGGCACAGGACATTGCCAAGGGCGTTCCAGAGGCATGCCAGGGGTGTAATGGGGCATCACAGTGGGCGGCGATGGACGACGCTGTAGCTCCGAATCCTAAGTTCCATCCCCAGCCAAAGTGGCCCTAATTCGGGCCACTGCTGCGCACGTTCACCTGCGCCTGCAAATCAGCAGGTGCAGATCCAAGCAGCCCCATAGGGCTGCCTGGGGCTTACCCAAGTGCAAGGGAGAAACCTCCCCCTGTCCTGCGTTGCACTGCTGCTGCCTCCTACTGGGCTTAGGATATAGCCCTGCTGCGCCGGCCTTGCTATGCCGGTGCTGCTTAGGATTGGGTTGCCAGTCTCTGAGAGTGATTGGATATACCAGAGTTTTTAAATTTTTCAAAATGTAAATCAATTGCAATTTGCAATTTTGGTGGGAGCAGTGACATTGGGAGGTGTTGTTTCAGTCCTTCATCCTGATGCCATTTTCCCAGTTGAAATACCCTAGTAGGCTGATGTTAGCTCTATTGGAGGAAAAAGAGAGGCGTGATATTGAGCTCTCAACAGCAGCTTGGTGGTGGGGGCAATTTCAGCTTGGAAAATGAATTGGGTGGAAATGGCTGCGCGTTGCCACTGCTTTGATTGGAATCTAAGTCCTCCCTCCCCCCTTCTAAGTTTGCTTTTTCAAAAGCAGAGAGATCCAATCAGAGGGCACCCACTTCATGCCTGTTTTGACCCTAAGGATGACATGTTAATAGATTTTATTTTCTTCTTTATTTGCCCTCATATTTTTTGTTCTAGTTTATGTTTTAAGTACAGTAATAATCTATATATATAAAAACGGACGTGTGTATGTATGTATGTTATTTATAGGCGTCTCCGTGCCTTGAGCCACAGCCATGAAACTTGGCACACACGTACCTTGCAGCCTGGCAAAGGACACTGCGGGGGTCAGGCCCCCCTACAGCCCCCCATTTTCCGGGGAGGGGGGCCAGATCGTCAGGAACCAAGGGGATTGCATTGGGCTACAGGTCTGCTGCCACCCTGTGGTCACAGACGATTCTGCAGGGTATATGATACACAGGGAAAGCGAAACCGAAAGCAATTTGCACTGCTGGAGTTGCACAGAGTTGCAAATGATCCAGAGAGTTCCAGCACCCAGTCGGATCTGAGAGGGACCTATTTCCAGAGAGCTAGCTGGCCACCTCTTCCACTTTCTCATACTTCAGTGCTATCCTAACACATGACCTGCAGACACTGATCAGTGAGTATGCCTGCTTCATCTTGCCCTTGTACGTGATTGTGTCCCTGTCTCCTCATTGTTATTCCTGCTCCTGGAGGTGAAACTAGAAATGTGGGTTACAAACAGGTTTTGGGTTAAATTAACATTACTGTGAGTGTCTCACACTGCCACGGGACCTGCAGACATTGATCACTGACTGTGACAATTTCAGTACGCTCCTTTTCTTGATTCTGTCCCTGTATTCATTCCTTCTCCTAATACAAGCTGGGGATACTTTGTCCCCTGGGCAACGCCGGGTAACAACAAGCTAGTAGCATGTATAAAAACATTTATAATGAACATTTATACTTGAATGCTCTCTTTCATCAAGTGGATATTGTTAAGGTTGATAGGATTGATTACATTTCTATATGTTCTTCTATTACTTTTATTCACCAGTATTAATTCTGTAATTCAGCCCTTCCCAATCTTTTGCGGTCTGCAGTGCTCCTCTGTGCTGCAAACACAGTGCATAGCTCCAGGAAGTGACGTGATGACATCATTGCCAGTTAATTCCGAATAGACATCACAGTGCTACAAGGAGTGGTACGTGGCTCAGGGAACATGGGTGGGCTTTTTGAGTGCCCGAAAACCATTCACAGGAGCTCAGCCCAGTGAGCCTTGTACCGCTTGTTGTACCTCTCGTTGCCATGGTCTCACCGTCAGCCAGTGAGTGCCTCGCAGTGTCCTGGAGAGTACTTCCTGATGCCTTAGGGCGCCGCGACACACAGTATGGGAACTTCTGCTGCAATTCTTCTATGTTAAGAAGAAATGACCAAAAATAAGCATTGCATCCTGTGTTTTCACATGCATGTGTGCATTCTCTTTATCATATGGATTACTTTATCATATGGATTAAATAAACTTTGTTATTTAATACTTATTCCAAAAGCAAGAAGTACTCTTCTTGCTTTTGGAATAAGTATTAAATAACAAAGTTTGTACAACTGCTCACAGTGTATTTTATGCACTGTTTGGCCTTCTAAAGTCTCTGGGGATGAGCTGTTTGGATGGAAGACCCATAGGATTGTGATTGTGTGTGTGTGTGTGTGTTGTATTATTCTTCTGCATGAAAAAACCCATAGCTATCATCTGAAGGTTTCAAGGGTGTCTTTTAAATAAGTTGCCATGAGCTGCTCCATCATTTCTTATCAAAAAACTGTAATTAAGCCAAATCAGTATCACCAATTTCTGTCTGCATAGGGGATAGTCATACAGTCTGTTCTTAAAAATGAGTGCACTATCATCTCATTTGTATGCTGTATTAATGTAAGTTAATTTTAATATGCTAATAAATGTTCAGAATCAGAAAAAATTTCTGTCTGAGCCCCCAGCCCGTTTCAATGGATTTCTTAGCAGTGCTCTCTCAACCCTTCTTATGAGGCTAAACTCTTATGTGTATTCCATATTGTGCATTGTGATTAGGATTCTTTTAACTTCTATCCAAGTCTGTTCTAATAAGGGAAAACAGGCTTCTATTCCCCCCCCCCCCCGCATTCATGACCTGTCATTTCAAAGATGTTAGTCTCACAGGCTCAAAAATGTATGCTTTGCTGTGTTTTCTTTTAAACCAGCCCTTGGCATTTGAACATTACATACCTAATAAATCAGTCAGAGAGTACAATTTGTACACTAAAATGTCCATTAAACTTTATGGCTTCACTGCCCATGGCCCTATTAAATAATCTTCTTCCCTTGTAGGAGGTTAGATAATATGTTATGATGGGATCTGGAAGATAGTGTCCAACCATTAGTCTTCTGTCTGAGCACCTTCTCAGTTTTCACTCTTTAAGGAGGATTGTCCAAATGAGAGGAAACACTGCTTTGACAGTATCAGAAGCTGGTCCTATACAAAGTCATCATAAGCACACTTTTAGCTTGGCAAAAGTCGACAATCTGAATCAAAAGTTGATCTGAATCACCAGTGATCAGAAAATACTCACATAGTTTTTATATCTGAACTAACAGATGCATCTTGCTGGAAATGAAGCGTTTGACAAGAGATCTGCTACTCTCGTAAAGTCCTCTTGGCGATAAAGAAACGTGGGTGGGTGAAGCAACAAAGATCATAGACTTGTGCACTGGGTGTTCTAATTAGAATGGAGATGCTGTTTAGAGAACGGGACAGTTCTGGAGTATGGTATGGGCTGTGTAGGTGAATCTTCTAAAAATTTTCACTATAGATATTTTTTATTTACGCAGGTTTCGTATTTTGTCACTTGTCTACTCACTTGTTGTAACTAACTTTCCCTTTTGGCTTGAGCACCTTCTTGATAAACTGTTGCTTTCATGCAGTTGGGGGCATTTTTGTGCCTCTGAGCTTATGACATCTAGCACTTTCCCAAGTGGTGGGTCATGAACCACCACCCTGGGAGGCCCTGGGCTATGCCTCTTTAAGGGGCGGGAGAGGGAAAAGGCAGCAGCATGATCTCCAGGATCGTGCTGCTGCCTTGGCCAGAGGGGCCGATTTCAGGCTTACCCATGGCAGTGCTGGATTCTGGGGAGGGTCGGAAGCCCTGGGGACCCCCTAGCAGGGCTCCCCAAGCCACGGAATGCATTCGCAATGCAATCACGACCTGTTTTGCGATGAAGTGCGGAATGGAACCCCAGCGTTGATACCAAGTCATTACATACCTATACTGTATTGAGGGACTCCATCGTAGTCCTTATTATAGGTTCTGAACCATGCACGTCATGACTTCTGACATAGCAATGTCATGTGAGGCAACCTTTGAAGCCTCAGTTGGAGGCATTCATCTCCTACTATGGTAATAGCTTCTCCAACATTCCAGGTGACCAGTCTTATTATGCAGGTTCTTCTCTGCAGTGCTCTGTGAATGTAGGCTGATTTACAGTGTTCCCAGTGTTGTTAAGTATCTGTACAGACGGCAGTTGCTCACCCCTGCTCCAGTAACTCAGCTGGTATTCTTGCTTCTTTCCCCGTGGCAGAGTTGCCCAAGGTGCCTCTGTCTGCCCATGACTGATTTGGAGGATAAGAACCATCTGTGCAAACACCAAAGTACTGTGGTGAACAATGTTCAACTTTGTGGAGGCTCCTCACACAAGCCAGTGCCCTTGGCTGATGAAGATGCCAAGTTTCCATTCTGGTACTCATTATTGGACAACTGCTACTCACCACATGGGTACTAAATTATATGGTTCTGGCTGAATCCCAAAGACGAGTATTAACATGTACACAGATATATTATGCATCGACTTTATGGATTCAAATTCCTGCTGTGCCATGAACAGAACCTCAGTCTCTCAGTCTTTCCACCACTTTTTTTTTTAAAAACAGGGCTATTAATTGCAAAACTCCACTGACTCGTGCAATTGAATTACTGTGTATCAGTTTAAATGAAAGTGCTGTAGGAATGTTAAGTGAATGGATACAGTAATTATAGGCATCATACTATGTAGTTGATCTTCAAGTCCTTGTTGCCGTAATGGTATCTTTATGCGTTCAAATTTGCTTCTTATGTATGAGTGTAATTTGTTGTTTTCAGGGAAGAAACACAAAGCCGAATTTCAGCGTTTAATTGACCAAGTGACTAAGCGGAAGAAAACAGCAACTAAAATCAAAGCAGAAAAGAAAGGGTTGGAGCAGGAAGAAGCTGAAGACGGACCAAGAGAGACTGGTATGGAATGTTAAGATCAGTTTAATGATAAATGCTAACATGTAGAATTTCATTGATAAAAGAAAATCCTCAGTTTCCATGAGTCTCACTAGTAGGCTTCTTACAGCCCAATCATATGCAAGTCTGCTCAGAAGAAAGCCCCATTGAGTTCTGTGGCTCTGCGCCCAGGTATTGCAGTCTTAAACACACGCCCAACTTCATTTTGTGTATTAATTAATACCACACTGGTTGTCTAATATAAGGCCGTCTTGGATTCTGTGATCCTTAAATCGGTAGGGATTGTGTATACGAGTTTCTTCTGGCAGCAGGATCTGCCATTGGTAGCATTTCATTATAATTCCTCTCTGTTGACAAAAGTGAGCATGTTAAAGTGCTGGCTTGGATTCTTAAGTTGTCTTGTTAGTCCTTTAATGGGGCAGGCAGTTCTGACGCCTGCTCCCTGTTGATGGGTCATAGTACAGTTTACTACAGAATTTAAGACTTAGAAGAATACCCAGCCCACCCCTAACTTCATGCTCCATTGTTTAGTGTTGAGCAACAATACCTCCCAAGAAATCACTGCAGAATCTTAAAGTGTAGATCGTGCACTTGTCAGCTGGAGATGCTGCATTTGGATTTGGGAGTGGCTAAAGTAGTGTATGCACATTAATTAAATTATTATTTTAGTGCATTTAAAGAGTGTGTATCTTTTTAACATTTTACTGCCAACCAAATCAGACATAGTCCTCCGTCCAGTTGCCTTCCCCACCCCAGAAACTAAGTAAAACTACCATTGAAGTTTTTTTTCCTTTCCAAAAATTGTTTTGGCTACTGTATATCTGATTTCTTCTGTTCCAATTTTTCTGTTCCAACTTCTCCTTGCTTGCATCTCAATTTTTAAGCTGCTTGATTCCAGCTTCTGCTTTTCCTTCAGCTTGCACATCTTTCAGCCAATTTCTTGTCGTAATCAACATCATGCCAAGGATTAAGTATCACTAAACCCTTGCATGTCCTGTTCTTGGTTTTAAGGCACAGCCAGGCCATCCCAGCCCCCTGTGCAGGGTTTTGTACAGGTGATGGCCTGTTGATGCTCTCTGTGCTTTGGTTAAGGAAATGCTGGGTTTGGAGGTAAGAGCCAGAGGCAAAGCCACCTTTGAGGAAGGAAGGATGTCGATGCTTCTGGGCGCATTACGCAGCAATTGCTTTCTGAAAGCGTGAAATTGTGTGTCTCAAATTGGTGACAAGGATTGGTTTGCACAGCACTTGTACACTCTCCTGCCCCCCACATCACATTCCCCACAGTGGCGTAGCTAAAGCATCTGCTACATGGGGTCAAAGAAGACCCTGGTAGCCGCTCCCGCCACGATGAAATGAAATTTAATTTAATTACATAAATAAAAAAATGTTTCTGGTTAATTGGGCATAACTTTTGATAAAATACAGATGTTCCAAAGTGGTTTGTTCCATTGCATTCTGCATTAAATTACCTTTCCAATGATATATAACATGATGGTATTATTCATACTTACCCAAGTTTTCACAATTTTGGCCACTAGTGTCAAGCTTAGCTTGTTGTCTCTCCCCCACCCCCACCCCCATAGCTTGTTGCCTGGTGCAATTGCTCCCCTGCGCTGCCCTAACTAGGCTGCTGCATCCACATGGGTGGAAAATTGGCCTGACCATCACTCTTCTGTGTAACATGAACAAGAAGGATGAATAGTTATTATTTTTCCCTTCATTTCAGGATAGGCCATTTTGATGGCATCTATGGAAGAATTTCCTTTGTGCTTCTCATGCTGGCCATCAGCATCAGCTACTGTAGGTTGTCTAAATCCCAGCTGTTCTCAAGTTAACAAGATTGCTTTCTTGGGCTGTCAGTAGCTCTTGACCTGTTTCCTTTAGAAATGCTCTTGTGAATTAAAATAAATAGAAATACCAAGATGTTTTTTGAACCACACTGTTGACATCTTACACAGCTCTTGAAGCCAAGCAAACTTGACATGTTTCCAAGAGTCCAGGTTTCTGCCTTTAGCCTGTCTTGCGCTAAAGGCAAGTTGTCTTCCTTTGTATTTCAGAAATCCAACTGGATGGAAAAAGACCAAAGGGGCAGCAATCCAAACACACCTTAGGGTTGACACAAGCGGCCTGATTTGGGTCGTGTAACTTGCTCAGGCCTGCACCTGCTATATAGCAGGCGCAGATCCGAGCAAGCCCATCAGGGCAGCTGGTGCCTACCCCAGGGCAAGGGCACAAATGTGCCCTTGCCTGTGAAGGCTCCAGCGCAGTTCCGATCTGCCAGCCTGTGCTTTTGGCGCAGGTTAGGATTGCTTCCTTAAATGAAGTACAGGTCTCTATCTCTAATCTGGATCCAATTGTTCTACAGAATCAGAAACCTATTAACATAACATTGTGATTAACATAACATTGTGATTGTTTATCACGTATGTGTAGTATTGTATGTATGTAGCCGGTGGCCGTATCAAATTCCAGGTATAGTTTATATACTTGGCCAATAAATTATCTTATCATATCTTAACATGAAAAATCAATTTGTATAAAGAAACCATGGGGTCAAAATGATCCCATTTCCAATAAATTGCATTTGATGGTAAAAAGTGTTATGTGCTTACACTGCAGTGATGGCCACTTCCGCAGCTTCTTTTGGTCTCATCCAGCAAAGCTCATTCAGCAAAGCTATTTTTATGCTCAAAAGACCAGGGGTGTCCAGAAACACCCCTGTCCCTTGCACTGCCGAACCCCATTGCTTGACTCACCTTGCTCTTGCGAACAGAGGCCTTCTTGCTGGCCTGCATGCATGGCCACCAGCAACTGTGGTGGCAGCTTGATGTGCTCCCTGGCAGAGGTGGCCCATGCAACTTCCGCCAGGATCCTTGTTCTGCAGGTGGAGTCCAGCAGATAGGATTGGGCTGCATGTGTTTATTGAAAAGCTTTCAGGCTCAGTGACTTTTGGGCTCAGTGATTGCAAGGTGAATAATACATTCCTAACTGAGCAATAGAACTTCTGCTTCTTGTAGACCTGCGAGGTTCTCTCATATAAAGGGCCATGTTGTGATGGGAAACACATTTCACTTGCAGAAGTGCTCCTGTGCAGTGCTTTCTCTATTTAGCCATTTTTCCATAATAGAGAAAATCCATTCCTCGTAGTTTTGTTGTTGTTAATTTCAACTCTCTGTGTTGCATGGTGTAAAAAACATCAGATAAATGAGACAGTTGTGGAAGTCTGGCTGAAAGTAATTGCAAAGGGTGGGTTTAAAAGCTGTGGAGTGTACAGAAGCATCATGTTTGCTTAGTGTATGTTTAGTGTATATATACAGGGGAACACAAGTATCTTACACTATGAATCATTTGAAACCTAGCTAAACCAGTTAACCTTTGGGTTGTGCTGTTTCTACTAGGAGAACAAATGAGTGTCAAAGAACACACAGACAGGGAGTACCTTAAAAATCAGTTATGCAAAACAGAAGCCATGGACTGTGGAAGACACCAATCTCTTGATTTGCCTGAAGTTAGGACAACACAGGAACTACCCCTCTCCCAGTCACCTGAATCTTCATACAGGTTTGTTAAGTCTTCTTAAAACCTTTCTGGGGTTCTCCACCCACCCCCACTTTTATTATGCCCTGTGGTGACAAAAGTATAAAGAATGTCCAACGGAAAATGCAATTGAAATGCCTATGTATGTGATGACAGACTCTTAAACTGATTATATATTTTCTCCTGTCTGTGTGTATATATAGTAACTTCATGGACATGTGTTTGCTATGGTCAAAATAAAGCCTAATCTCAGTATAGGAAACTCCATGATGTTGAGCCATTACAGATCTGCATGGCATTCTCTTGGTCTTATAATTCACTTAGCTCCTTCCAGCCCCTCTTGCTTACATCTCCTTCACTTGCCTAAAACTTACAAGATGCAGCTTGATCCTGATTTCTGACTTTCCCATCATTTGCGCCTGTTGCTCTCTTCCTGCCTTTCCTCACCTGGGTGGGGTGGGGAAGCCAAGAGGCTCACTACACTTCTTAGGAGTGGGTCCCCGCAACAAGATCTCAAACCCCTCCCCTTGGTACCTGGAACTACTTGTGCAGTTCTTTGAATTTCAGCCTTTTTCTATTAGGAATGGATAAAAAGGCCTGTATATTGGGGGTATAAGTACAGAAAATTAAGAAGTTCCTCTGAAAGCTGGAAAGTGCTTAAATTT
>JAJKFI010000004.1:21196211-21212912 GCA_029204185.1 Lerista edwardsae | reverse complement strand
TAAATTTAAATCCCCCCAATTAAGATAATGCTTGAGCAAATATGACACTAAGGGGTCGTCGGTTTAGAGGGTTAGCGGAGGTCTTTTGCATTCAGTTTTCACATCTTTCTCATGGGTGCATGTTGCTCAATTAGCCCCTGGTATCTTTAGCTGGACGCCTGTCATGTACGCATGATTGCTTCATTCACAATTCATGGACGACCTTACTTTTGACTTCTCCTGTTTGTTTTCACAAAGGCACAAATAATGAAGCAGATAGGCACTTGAGGATGTAAAGTATGCAAAAGAATTTGAGGGGAGTGGGGGGAAATTGGCAGCCTTTGGTACCTTCTGAGAACAGCTTTTGAAAATGTCAATTTTCAGCATGCTTAAGGAACAGATGTTTCTCATTGTTTCAGTATCTCTTGCTAGCAGAACGTTAGTCCCTGTGCAATCAAAAAACTGACCATTGTTACAATATTTTGTTCAAAACGCACTTTGGCTATTGGTATGAAAAAGTTTTGCCTCAGTGCCCATGCTTGAAAATTCAAGTATATAAGGTGACTAAGGAAATACTGAGGGGGGAAAAAAAAAGAAATTTCAGCCATTCTTGGTTGTTTCTATAGTCACAAAACTAGTGTTCTTCAAACTGTGGGTTGGGACCCCAATGGGGTCATGAACTCTTATTTGGGGAGTTACTGGCAACCTTTCAAAGCCTGAGCAAGAGAGGGCTAGGATCCAATTCAATCATGGTACTGCCTAATCAAAACTGAGGGGCCAATCCAAAGCCTGTTACACTTGTACGCTTGTACTGCCTGGGCAACTGTTGCACATGGTGCCATAAAGCGCCTCCAATGCCAGCAGTATACCACTGGCACTGGAGTGGTGCCATGGAAACGCCGCCCATGCATGCCCTGGAGGGAGCACCAGTTGCTAGCGATCAGTGAATTTGCCATTCACCAACAATGTGGCCTTTTGGGGTGGGGCAGGAAGGTGTTCCTGAGTGGGGGAGGGGTGGAACAGAGGCCGAACCAGCGGTGACCTCTGAGAAAGTTCACAGCAATGATAAATTCACCTTTTATTTGTGATTGGGCCATTTTCCTGCATCTACATTAGAAATATTTAGATGACGGAACCAGGCTTGACACAGATAGTAGAATTACCTCTCCTGCTCCCCTCCTCCCCACTGTGGAGTCTGAATTGCCTGGAGGAGTGAATCATGCAGAGAGGCAGCAGGCAGCATCTTCGATCGACCGATTGCTTTGGGCTCATGAAAACCTATATTTACTTACTTCCTCATGCTGTTTCAGAAATTATACCCTTGGTATTACTTTTAAGC
Organism: Lerista edwardsae; assembly: GCA_029204185.1. Taxonomy (NCBI): domain Eukaryota; kingdom Metazoa; phylum Chordata; class Lepidosauria; order Squamata; family Scincidae; genus Lerista; species Lerista edwardsae. Next base: position 21,211,594 of record JAJKFI010000004.1, on the reverse strand, counting down.
CTTTGTTTTCAAAAGCTGCCCTAATCCAGTTTTCTTATTTGACCCTAGGTTTTATTCACTGTTAAATGGTTAGTGGTAATCTTCTTGCTGTGAAAAAATTGTTAACAGAATAACTTTCCAACCCTAAATTGACTCATACTTCAGTTTATGCAGTTGGACAGCAAAATGGCAATATTAACTTTCAGAGCAAAAAATAGCAGCTGTTAAGCAGAACAGAACAACTTGAGACATAGACCTTTGGGAATGAAAGATTGGTTATCATGCAAGTGCTGAATTTCTTGTAATTTAATTTATGCAATCAGTCCTTAATCTTTTTGTAAACTATACTTGATGATTATTCCTGTTTGGAAACATTTGAGGTTTTCTTTGACTGTGGTGATGCCCTGCAGATAAGCGACTTCTTAAATTTCCACATTGTTAGAACATTTGCTTATATTTATAGATACAATGTCTAAATGTGGTGTGTTGAGAAGGAAAGAAAGAAGTTCATTAACATATGAAGCTGCCAACCTTGTTTCCTGATTTGATTTGAACAGTTTATGGATGCCTTCTCCTTTGATTGTGTCTGTATCGTGTTCAAAAGTGTAACTACTCAGTGATAATTTGTTTTTCTTAAACAAGCATTAACTAGTGTATGTTCTATGTCAAAATCAATGGCTTGGGTCCAAATTTATAACTCCACTTGTGGTAGCTCCTACGAATGGAAGAGGTTTGTGTGTGAGCTAGAGGAGTCTTTTTGTGAGTGCAGCTCTCCTTCAATGTATGAAAGGAGGCAGTGTGAGCATAATGGTAAATCTGGACCTGACCAACTTATGTATGATGCATATATGACTGTGCCGCTACCAGGAAAGGTGAGAAGGATGGCAGACAGGAATAGGGCCTTCTCGGTGGTGGCCCCCCGACTCTGGAATACCCTCCCCTTTGAATTAAGAACTGCTCCCTCTTTGGCAATATTTCGGCGGGGGCTGAAGACCTTCTTATTTCAACAAGCTTTTAATTGTTGACAGGCTGGCTGGCTCTCTTTGTATATTTTAGGATCCACGGGGCTTGTTTTAGATTATAATTATTTTAATATTGTTTTTAATTATTTTTTTTAATTGTCTGACATTGTGATTTTATTGTATTTTAATGTTGTAAGCCGCCTTGCGTGCCCTTGGGGCAGAAAGGCAGGGTATAAATTAAATAAATAAATAAATAAATAAATAAATAAATAAATAAATATACAAGGGAAATCCTCTTCCTCTAGTACAAGGGAACATGGCCTCTGATTGAGGGCGCAATCCTGTAAGCACCATTGGGCTGACAGTAGCACTTGCGTTGGCCCAACGGCACCAGTGCTGATGTGAGGGGGCTGACCAGCACCCTTGCATCGGAGCTGCTGCAGTTGGGCTGACACTAGCAGCAGCAGCCTAAGGGCGCTGGCCGAACTAGGAAGGTGCAAGAGCGATTCTGGGCAGGGGGAGGGAGGAAGGAAGGAAGGAACTTGGTGGGGGTGGGCAGGCCAAGAGGTGAATGTGCCCTTGTCCGGGGGGGGGGGGCTCCTGAGTGCTCCCAATGTGCGCTGCATACATCACAGGCCCTCAGGCCTTGCAATTCCAGCGCAAGTTAGGATTGCGCTCTAAGAAATGAAGGCGCAAATCCTATCCAATTTTCCAGCCCTGATGCAGCTATCCCAATGGGCTGTGTGCTGCTTTCTGTGGAGTCAGGGAGGCCTCCTCAAGGTAAGGGAATGTTTTTTCACTTATCTTGGGGCTGCATTGCAGCTGCTTTGGCCCTGGATAGGGTTGGGTCCTAACTTATTTTGTTTTGCTGAAATGTTGTCCAACCCTTTGGTGGAATTGCCTCATGTTTATCAGCCAATAATTCTCCGGGAAGAGGAATAGGGGGGGCCATTTGAGACCTCTGGGATGCCCCTCCTACTCCAGGAGGCATGGCTGGCTGACCTTTTGAGGCACCTCCCCTGAGGGGGGCTTCCCGTCCGCAGTCCGGCCCTAAGGGAGAGGACGGTTGTTGCGGAGCTCCATAGAGCTCAGTGTCTGAATGTTGAGGCCTTTTCTGTTCTTTCCTTCCATCATCGTGTTACCTCACCGCCTCTGCCTCCTTCGTCCTTCGTCTTCCCTGTCTGCCTTCCCTTCCCTTCCCATTCCCCTGGAAGATTGGCAGCAGTTGGGGTAGGCCCCATCGGGTCGCTCCCCAGCAGAGGTTAGGGACGCAGCCGTGGCTTCATAGGAGGAAAGAGGAGGTGTCTTTTTCGCGGCGAGTAATTTTCCTCCTGAAACAGTTTTTCAAGCTGCTGAGCTTCTTTTTCACAAAGTCTTCTCCAAATCTAAGCTGCATACTCTGAAAAAGACATTTTACAAATAGGAGCTCGTACCTTAAACACATTTTCTAGGAAGCCCTGTTGATTCTAGAAGAAATGAATGAAGACTGCCATCCTAGGCACATTTTCCTGAGAGTAAGCCCCACTTAGCACAGTGGGAGTTATTTCTGAATAAGCGCATATAGGATTGCACTGTTTGGGTAGTCTGTGTCTAAGCATATACGCGTAAATGCTTTTAGGATTGAGGTGTCCTGATAAATCCTTATACCAAAGTGTTTCTAAACTTTCATTTTTATCTAAAGTCTTCTAGGGATCATGGCCCTATCTTGCCTAAAAGCAGGCCTATCCTAAATGTTGTAACTTAGCATATACACATCTAAATTCACATAAATAGGTTTTCTAGCTGAGAAGCTTATATAAACCAACCTTTCAAAGTGGCAAAATAAGGCCACTTTTGCCTTTGCCTTTGGACTGTCAATCTTTTTAAGAGGTACTCTATGAATAGACAGTCTCCTTGGGTTTTTCATAGAACAAGGGAGCCTGTGTATTGCAGCTGTGTTTCCAACTTTGCCAAGCTTTAAGCTAGAATTCCAGATATTTTTTTCTTTCATCCAAAGGAGTCCGTCTTATTAAGGCCAGTGTCTGGAACCACTTTGCACAGTCCTCTTCTTTGACATTCGCTTACTGCCTCAAAAACATGAGACAGTATGCGAATGATCTGATAGCTATTTATACTGATCTAATGTGATTTCAGCCTAGTATATAGGTCTGTATCACAGAAAATTGGAAGTGTGTTTTGATTTTTAGTCAAAAGTCCAAGAAAAGAAATGTTGAAATCTAAAACTACCAATTTAACTAGGTGTTGGCATTAGTGATTTGGGATGTAAGCAAACATGTGCCAGAACTGAATGTTTAATGACACAAAATTTACATGCAAATTCTCATTATTGTGTCTGTAGCACTGTCAGTGTTTAGAACATGGAAGTATACTTGCATTATTTTGCATTCAGATAACAACAAACACATCTGATAGTGAATTTGGTGTATTTCAGTGTAAAACCCAACTTTTCCAGGAGTTAAATACGGTGCTGGCTTTTGAATGGTTGCAGCCTGTTCATTCCCACCCCACTTCATACCTGAACAACAGCAATTAAAATAGCATCTCTGAAATATAATTCTTCCAAAACCAACAGAGCTATAAACACAACTTTCATGCAATTGATGTAATTCCGTCTAAATAGATTCTCTACGCGTGTGCATTGTCTGGGCTGAGCGCCACGTTTTATCCGTTCTACTTCCACGATGAGTAAGCCAGAAACAAGACCCAGGAGATGATGACAAGTCAATTAGTGAATGAGCTGTGAATGGTACAGTTTTCCACCTTGACCAAAATACAGTTTATGCCCATTTTTTCACACAGTTTTCAGGTGGGTTTAGTTCCATTAGTTTCTGTGCCTCAGCGTTTCTCAGTGTATGAGACAAAGTCTGTTAATGGGAGATGGCTCATGTATGAGTATAATAAGGAAGTGCTGTCATTTGTGCCTTAGGGCGCCATTCTAACCTGGAGTTAGGCCAGCACAGTTAGTCCAGCAAAGTTTGGTCGGCACAAGGGCCACCATGAGCTCAGTGAGGATGGCGCACGTCTGTGTTCTGGCCTCTCTGAGAGTGATCCAAACACGCTTTTCGGTGGCCCTTGTGCTGGCCTAACTGTGCCTGCTTAACTACAGGTTAGGATTGCGCCCTTAGTGGATCAACCAAAGGCAAAGCTGCATAGGTAATGAAACATGATCACGTGAGAAGGTATAAGCTGATCAGAGAGTTGTGTGGTGGTACATTGCCTGTAAAAATCTCTCACATTGCACAATAATGCACCAGGATCCAAGTGTGATTGGCACACTAGGGGCAGAGTAGGGAGGAGACAAGACCCCCCTTTCCTTCTTTCTCTTCACAACTGCTTGCCACCACCAGCAGATACTTTTGGGTTTGAAGGGAAGGGAGTTGGGGAAGGGTGGGCAAGAAGGAGTTTTGATTCCTTCTTCACAATTCATCTTCAGCTCTGATTAAAATTGGAGTTGGTGAAGGACTTGACCCTTGGAATAATACAGAATCTTTTGGAATTTGCTTCAGAAGCCCAGAAGCCCCAATGCTTTGAGTTTTACCAGCATGCTGCAGGATGCTGCTAGCCCCTGCTAACTGGGGAAGAGGCATTTTCCATGTGGTGTTCCTCTTATGTTTAGCAGGGGGAGAGTAATTGTCCATCTTCACCCCAGCTCAGTGTCTTTTCTAGTGGCTGTTGCTGGTGGTGTTCTGCATTTTTTAGATTGTGAGTCCTTTTGGGACAGGGAGCCATTTAACTTTATTATTTGCCTGTAAACTGTTTTGGGAACTTCATGTTGAAAAGCTGTATATAAATACTTTTTGATTGATTGATGGGGAGTAACTTTTGAGTTTATTGATTTACATTTGTATCCTATCCTTCGTTCAGGAAATGTTCACTGGCAGCCTGCATCATCATGTTTTAAATTTAGTGGATGTGAATTGGACCAAGAAATCCTGATGAGGTTTTCCCCAAATGAGCCCCAGGAATGTTCTGACTTATCTCAGTTTAGTTAGATCTGGCGATGGTTTCCTTTGTATTGGCTGAATTACTGTAAAACACTCCGTGTGGGACTGCCCTTGAAGACCATTGGGAAACTGCAATTGTTTCAGAATGTTACTAAACAATTCTTGACTGGGGCCAGATGCTGTATTCCTGTCATTCTGTAACTACATCAACCACATTGTCTTCTGGTCTGTTTCTGGATGTAAGTCGCTAGTCATTACCTGTAAAGCTCCAAATGGCTAGAACTAGGGATTCAAAAGGTCCTTCTACACCCCCTCCCAAAAGAACAGCTCATCCCACTCATATGGAGGAACCACTGTTGGAAACTCAGTGTTTCATCAGTGGAAGATTGCAGCTGAAAACCCTCTTTTTAGGATTGTTTATGAGGCTTTCTTTTTCATTGTGTGTACATGTGTAGTATATTTATGTGTTAATTGGCAAGCATTATATCTGCATAAAATTGGGGATCTTTTTTTCTGTTTTCATGTGGTATTTGATGTTTTAATTGGGTTTTGTGGTGGTTTCCCCCCCCCCCCCTGTTTGTATATGTAGACTGTAAGCTGCCTTTGGCAATAGCCTAAGAAGGCAATAGACAACTGTGCCCAAATACTGTCATGTAAAAGCTACGTGGGCGCACACAGAGAGCTTTGATTGAGAACTTGCTATCCTATTAAATGTCTGGGAACAATAAGTTGTGTTCATTGCTGTGGTACGTTTGCAAGGCTTTCCTTGACATTTGTCGGCTTCTTTTTATATGGACCATCGTGTTAGCTTTGGATACCACAGGCAGATCAATCAGAGTTCAAGTCTATGAGAATATTGGATCTTGAAATAATATTTCAAGATGAAGTGGCATAAGGAGACAGAGCAAGAATGGTGGATTGTGATGATGGGATGTGCAGAGAAGCATACAAATTATGCAACGGAGAAAGAATAGTTGGAAAATCTTAGTGCCTGAGAATCTTTTAAGAAAATGGGCTCCCTGGTTGGATTACTTCAGTCCTTCACGTCACAGTACTTGCATTCATAATCTAACATTATGTTAGTGTCACTTCAGGTGCTTGGCCCAGAACTTTCTGCTTTGATTGACAGCAGTTCACTGAGATTTCAAGCAGAGGTCTTACCTAGACCTGTTTCCCGAGATCCTTTTAACTGTAGGTGCTGGGGATCAAACCTGGGTCCTTTTGCACACAAAGCCTATGCTGTGTCACTGATTTCATCAGTAAGGCAGCGATTTCTTGTGTGACACGGAGTTTTAGTTATTTGCAAGGTGGGTTGATTTAAATCACCAAGGGGAAGAAAAGATGACATTAATAAATCATTGGTTTAAATTGTTTCAAATTTTGAAATTCATATGCTTCCTTAACCACTGTGCATGTTATAAATAAAATATATTGCTTTGCCAAATGAATAGATTACCTATCCTGGGGACATGCCTGACAGCTCTCGTTCACAGTAGTATTACTCCTGCTTAGAGACCCAAGACTGCTTCCTGCTCCGTGATGTCTGCATACCTGCGAAGATACTGAGCAAATCATTTGTGTGAAAACAAAGGCTGCAGTCCTATGCAGGCTCTTTTGGAAACCCCACTGTACAAGATGGGACTTGCTTCTGTGTAGGATTATGCTGTAGTGTCCTAAATGTTTCCATAAACTGGGATTGGTTGTTACTGGGCAGTGTAGTTTTTCTCCATAAATCCATGCTGTTTGGTTGGTAGAGTCAAACACATTCCTAATTTGAAACTGTACAGATTTCAGAGCTCTGGTTGTTGTAGGACTTAAAATAGTAGCACAAGGTCAACTTTATCAGCGCCAAAGATGATTATGGTGTCACACAGGATGGCTCGCTGGACTCTCATCTCAGTAGAAAGCCTACAGCAAATACAATACAAAACAAATACAATTCAACAAATACAATACAAAAGATCTTGTATAATTTTTTAATGCCTTATCCCATGTCGGACATTTTTTCCCCATAGTTCTTTATATTAAAAAATAACTTTTTGCACAAACTGTTGGATATTTGTAATTCAGTTTTAAGAGCTTATAGAGGAATAATGTGTAAAAAAAAATAACCTGGTTTAACCGCAACAGTAATGTTAAAAAATCAATATATTTTGTAGTTTGACAATTCAGTCCTGTCCCCTCTCAGGCTATAGCATGCAGGTGCACCATAAAAGTCCGGACGGGATGGTCAGAAAAATGGGGGATAGGATCCAGTGTGCATGACGTCCTCCAGATCTACCCCTCCAACCACAGGACATTTCCTACTTACTCCTCCAAAATGCTCCTTCATCACACTCATGGCCTACTCCTCCCAATAACTCACCGGGGCTGGCAGATCTTTCCAGAGCCACTGCTGTGCATGCTGCACCACTTGCCATGTGTGACAGCAGCCTGGCTTTTGCGCCATTGGAAGGTGCCCTGTGCTGCCAGAACATGAGTTCTGGCCCCTTGGCCCCTTAACTTGTTTGCATTCACTTTTTGATATCCATTTAAACAAAATCAATATTGAAAAGAAATGCTTCCTGTCCAGTTTAAAATGTCCAACTTAACGTTTTAAAAAACATATTTTTGGAAGGTACGTGGAATTTTATCCACCATGATTATTTGTCAGATTCAGTGGCATCATGGAACATAGGAGATTCTGCCAAGTACAAAACATGGAATTGTTGACTGCATTGGCAAGAGTTTTGCAATTTGAAATGTGCTTGTGTCGTCTCTCCATGGGATAACCACCAGCTGTAGGATGAGGTCGGCCAAATGCAGCGACAAAGTCCCAAGTGCAGGGAAATCCCTGAGAGGGAATTCAGCTGCTTTTCAGGCAAGCAAAACAGGGTCACCTCCTGAACATCCTGCATGAAACAGGCACTTAAGAGTCTGTAGAACTGCTGCACCATTACTTAGAGCTTGAGTATCAGGTTTAAAGTCAGCAACGTGAATCAGGACTTCATTTTCAGAGGCAATAAACGAGGGGACATAACTCTGTTGGAAATCACTATGGAGACTACATGAGGTCTCTGGAAATTTCCCGCACTGAGAGCAGTCGGATGCCTCTATCAGTAACCTGGTCCACACTCAAATTCAGATTCAAATGTTCCATTGTAAAGCTGGAAACTGAAGGCAGACACTTATTGTAAATACAAAGGTTACACACGTTTAGTAAGGTTTTGCCTCTCTCTGTGTGTGCACGTGTGCACATGTGTGTACTTGCAATCATAGGTTGCAATCTGCACACAACTTCTGGGAGTCAGATGCAATCAGACTTGCTTCTGAGTAAATGGGGATGGGCAACCCAATCTATGCCAGGGCAGTGCTGGCAACCCGCACGCTGCCCTGGTAATGGCTGTCACAAACATGACAGCTAGGAGGGGAGAGGTGCAGACAGAGGCTATACCACTTGGTGTGGGACCTCTGCACTGCTCAGATGGCTGGCAGGAGCCCATGGTGATCAGTTGGCCACCAAGTGGCAGGGAGGCGTTGTGGGGGAGGGTGGTGGGAAAGTGGGGAGGGGAATGAAGCTGGACAGGGGGAGGTTCAGGCCTGAGAGGGGCTGGGACAGAAGCAGAGGATGACACCAAGTCTTATTCACCTTCCTGAGCCTCAGAGGAGTTCCCTTTCCACGAGGAGGTCTGCAGGATATGGCAGCATAAGAACATAAGAAGAGCCCCACTGGATCAGGCCAAGGCCCATCTAGTTCTTTTCCTTCTCTCACAACACCAGAACCAGGGGACATCCACTCAAATTGAGTATTTGGAAAGTTAGAACAGATAACAGGAAATACTTTTTTACCCAGTATGTAATTAATCTACGGAACTCCTTGCCACAGGAGGTGGTGATGGCATCTGGCCTAGGTGCCTTTAAAGAGGATTGGACAGATTTCTGGAGGAAAGGTCCATCGTGGTAGTTAGTAGTACGATACTTCAGGTGCAAGGGATTGGCCACAGGATGCTGGCATCTTGTTGTCTTGTGCACTCCGAGGCATCTGGTGGGCCACTGTGAGATGCAAGAAGCTAGACTAGGTGGCCTGATCCAACAGGGCTCTTCTTACGTTCTTATGTTTTGGCCTCGCTGTACTACGGAGCACCAGCCATACCAGGGATAGGATTGGTTTCTCTAAGGCACAGAAACCAGCAGTGAGCTTGGTGGAATTTAAATTAAGGCAAATAGATCCAGTTGTTTTTAAAATCCTGAAAATGCAAAAATTATATATATAAAGAACGTGTGTGTGTGTGTGTACGTATATACCGCATAGGCTCTGAAACGCCTGGACCGATTGGCACCAAACTCGGCTCACGCATGCCTTGCGGCCTGACGACAAACGCTGCGGGGGTCAGGCCCCCCTCGCGCCCCTGGGGGTGGGGGTGCGCAGGGCCCCCCGCATGAAAATGGCCAAAATCGATGTTGAATCCATCGTTTCCAGGATCGCTGGGACGAGCGGTGACGCTCCTGACGCCGTTTCACTCCCGGTTCAGCCCCCCTTGGCTGGGGGGGCGAGAAGGGGTGTGAAACAAAACGTCCACACTGACCCGCTGGAACGCCTGGAGCAATGGCCACCAAATCCGGCACGCGTACGCGTTACAGCCTGGCGACAAACATTGTAGGGGCACGACCCCCCTGGCAACCCCAGGGGTAGGGGTGCGCAGGGGGCCCCATGTGAAAATGGTCAAAAACGGCCAATATCGGCATCAAATCCGTAGTTTTCTGAGTCACCGAGATGAGCGGCGATGCTCCCGACGCTGTTGGACTCTGGATTCGGCCCCCCTCGGCATGGGGAGTAAGAAGGGGGACAAAACAAAATGTCCGAAATGACCGACATTACTGTCAAATCCACAGTTTGCGGGGTCGCTAAGCTGATTGATGACAGTCCCGATGACATTTGTTACCTGGGCAACGCCGGGTACCAAAAAGCTAGAATGATAAAAGTAGACATGAAGGTGAAGGATGGAATAAGAAGCATCTCATTGATAATATTCCTCCAGAATTCTTACCTCTGGTTATTGAGGCAGTGCAATTTCTGGAATCTGTAGGGAGCAACGTTTTACCATGTGTATGGATGTTGGTCTTGTAGACACGCTTTCCTTTTTGTTCTTTCTTTCATTCTTTAATATAGTAATAAGTTAGTCATGGAACAAGTGAAAAATATATTTGGTTATAGTGCCCTCACAGCAGCAGACAGAGGCATAGGTTCCTACACGGAAAGTAGTTTTACTTTCTTAGGTAAGCTCTTGCTGAGAGCTGGTGCCTCGTTTAAGGTTCCCCTCCCCGGGGAAATATTGCTGGAGGACACTCAATGAAAACACCAGTGAGTAAAATAGGATTTCATAAGGGACCAGATAGTAGGTACTGGAAAAATTGAATGCTGATGAATTCAGCAGAATTTACTAATTGCTTTTGCAGTGGACAGCAAAGCAATTTCTAACCCTATCTGTATCTCCTTCCCCATGATTCTGAAGTAAATCTTTGTGGTTTTCCTTCCTATTTAAACATTTTTCCCCACTAAAGCCAGAAGGACTGGAAGAGACAACAAGAAGGGCTGTATTTGCACCTTGATATGCACAAAGGACAAGATCTAGATTTGTTTTGATGGTTTTTGGAGCACTGCATTTCTAAACCACTAATACCTGGAGATGATTTCTCCTGTACAGTGTGATCATTCTGCTATATTTCAAATCCTTTCTGCCAGAGGGCTGAGGGATACTTGGAGGTACACTGAGTACCTGGAGTGACATGGTTATATGATTGACCACCCAATCCTAACCAGCGCTGGCATATCTGGCTCACCGGCGCAGCAGGGCTGCATCCTAAGCCCATTAGGAGGCGGCAGCAGCTCAGTGCTGGGCAAGGGGATTTTTCCCCTTGCCCCCAGGTAAGCCCCAGCCATCCCTATGGAGCTGCTCGGATCGTTGTCTACAGATTTGCAGGCGCAGGTCCACATGGTCAGCAGAAACCCGAATCTGGGCCGCCCAGCCTGGGGACGGGGGATTAGGATAGGGTGCAACGGCTGTGGTTCATCTCTGCCCACAGCGCCACCCCGTTGCGCCTCTGGCAAGCCCTTGGCAAAGTCCTGCACTGGCTGAGAAATGCTGCCGCCTGACCGGCATAGCTGATGGGTGCAATGGTGCCCGTGCCCCAGCGCTGCTGCTTGTGCTGGTCCAGCAACCGATTCCGCGGTGCAGACACGCCTGATGGCACGTTTGCAACAGCACTGGTCTGGTGCAAGAGCGCTGTGCTGGCGCAATGCCACTATAGGACTGTGCTCCGAATCTTCCTTAGCTATCACACCCTACCATGCCTCTCTCGTGTCCAGATATGCACCTAACCTTTTTTGTGCAATATGGCTTAGCAGATGGTGAGCCATAAAACTCCCACTCGACCTAACTATCTTTCTGTCAAGGTTTTAACAAATTGAGTTTCTGTTCTTATTTTCAACAAGAACATGTATACAAAGGAATTGCCTAATAAAATCATGGACACCATTCTGGCATTTCCTATCAATTCTCATTCTCAGGATGACTTGAAAATTTCAGACAACTATTCATAGCACACGTGCTGTGTTGTGTATTATTTGAGCATATGCCACTTAATTTTGTGACAAGCTAAGCCAAAAGTCTTTGTGCATTAAGCTATGAACTCAATTATAAACTTCATTAGCTCCTCCCTGATGCAATTCATTTCCTACTGTTACTATGTACTGTTCACCGCGAATGTCTTTGTAAGTAATCATAAATTCAAAGTTGAGAGCAATGATAGTGCCTAACTACTGTGTGATTCTGAAAAGTGTGTATTTGTGAGGCCAGCTTTGGGGTGGGCCAGGAATCATTGAAACTTCACTCAGATCACAATCCTAACCTGGAGTGAGGCTGGCACAGTTAGGCCAGCAAAATTTGGCAGGTACACCATAAAGTGCATTTGGACCAGTCTTGAAGTCAGAGATGATGGCACAGGTCTGTATGCTGGCCTCTGACTGCAAGAGTAGTCCAAACACGCTTTATGGTGGCCCTTGTCTCTTTGTAGAAGAATACGAAGACCAAAGGGTTCCTATTTGAATCCCTCGCAGTAGCATCTGCAGAGTGAGGAGGTGTGACAATCCACTGAACATTCCTGTGACCAGGGACCAGGCAGATCTGGGGTTGAAACAGAACCAGTTTTATGAAAAGTTTGAACAACAATAGGAGATGAATGGTGATAGGAACTTGATGGAAAACTGAGGAAAAAGACTAGAAATTTTGCTAAAGATGCCGTTACCACTAATGCCCACCAGATGGGGCTTCTATGTTACTCAATCTGTTTGCCTCACTGGGGAGATGTTTCTGCTAGCCAGGAGGACTTTGAAACTTGGCTGAAATGAACCAGAAAACCTGATGCAATCAAACTAGATATTTTCCCTAGCTAAGTCACTTTGCCTGAAGGAATCTCCAGCCCTTTTAACTTGCTGTTTGGCCAGTGGGTGATCCTTTCGGAGCCCAATGAATGGGTTCTCGGGCTGCTGGAAAGGAACTAGAATGACTTTCTACCTGGTGAGAGTTTTTACATTTGCTGGAAGGACCACATGACATTCCCTGGTTGGAGAAGTGGAACAAAACAGATAGGATGTGAGCCAATCATCAGACACATTCCAGTTCTTGGTGGGAAAAATCAGGGAAATGGGAGGGGGGGATTTATCACACATTTGTTTGGAGTTAGAGAGTGCTCATGCTTTCTTCTTCCATGTTTGCCCTAGTTCCTATTTGCTGTTGCTTCTGAAAAAAACTTAGGTGACCACTTGATGTCATGTTGTGGTTCAGTGGCTGGAGCTACATGTTAGGGATAATTGAGGATACAAGACTCTGGGCTAGATAGGGCAAGAGGTGGGATCAAAAATGGGCAAGAACATCACTTCTGAAATATAATTATGAAAAACATTGGATTGTTCGTGTTATGCTGTGTTAAAATCTTGGTTTTAGTTGTTGTATTTATAATGATGCATTTTGACGTAGTTTGTTACAATTTGCTTGCCCACTCCTATTGGGCTGCCATGCTGGTGGACCATTCTGCTTTTGCCCGCTGCTAAAAAGCAGCCGTAAAGCGCTGGACGCCAGCGCAAGCAAGTAGACCTGGGAAGGCCTGCTGGAGTAGGTTAGCCCAGGGCAAGGGGTGGGATGGGTGGGTTGGGCCTGGGAGAGGGTGGGTTCAGTGGCAGCAGTGCTTGCCAAATTCAACCCCCCTTCCATGGCCTGATCCGTTGCACAGATCAACTCAGACTTGCCCCAGCTATAGAGCTGGCACAGATCCAAGATGACCATAAACTGGGGCAAATGTTCCCTAGCCCTGAGGAGACCTCCAGCAGTCAAAACTCCCCCCCCCCCAGGATACAGCAGAGGCTGCGCCATAGCTGCATTGGGAGTTTGGTAGGATTGGGCTGAAGGTGTTGTAAGCCCGCACTGAAGGCTCTTCAGAGATTGCAGGATATAAGCTGTAATAAAAACAAACAGCCCAAGAATCATGCTGTAAATGTCGGCTCGAGTTATGAGCTTTCAGCATTGCTCGAGTGCTGAGACGGGTTCCTTGTCTTTATTGATTGACATGGCCGTAGTTAGTCATGAAGCCAGAGTGACGCCAAAAATCTCAAGTACACCCTGCCCTGGCACTGAACCGTCATCTGACGTTTAAAGGCAACTTTCTGTTAAGAGAACTGGAATTGGAAATAGAATTTCAAAGGTTGGTCATAATTGATTCCCCAGGCTTTCAAGCCCAGTCATTGAAAACTGGGTTCAAGCTGCTTTTTGAAATTCAGCAAATTGAAAAATGTTCAGATCCTACTATTTCTAGGCTGCATTAAAATCCCCAGGAAGTATTAGTCTTTCTGGCAAAAGCAGTACATATATTCCAGCTGCTGTAATCACTACATTTGTTGCCTATAGGTATTGTATGATGATAACGTAGAAGCAGCTTACAGCTGTGAGGCTTGGAAAGGCTTCAAGGTCGCAGAGCTCCGGCAAGGAATCACTCAGACAACAGAGATTAGGGTAGCAAGAACCTGTATTCTCAGAAGAAGGCTTCTTGCAGCAAAGAACAGCAAACAGGTAACAGGTATAGCAAAGCTCCTCCAACAGCAACATTTACATCTCCAGCAACTAACCACAGGTGTTTCTGGTCTTGATTAAATAGTCCCCAGCACCAATTAGTCCCTTTCATGGATCACTGCCTTGTCGTGGCGAAGGGGCTTGAGTAGCTCAATGAAGCTGTGAGCTATGCCATGTAGGGCTACCCAAGATGGACAGGTCACAGCAGAGAGTTCTGACTAAATGTGGTCCGCTGGAGAAGGAAGTGGCAACCCACTCCAGTACTCTTGCCAAGAAAACCCCATGGATTACAGAACAAAAAGGCTAAACGATATGACACTGGAAGATGAGACCCTCAGGTCGGAAGGTGTCCATTATGCTACTGGGGAAGAGCAGAACACGAGTACTAGTAGCTCCAGAAAGAGTGAAGTAGCTGGGCCAAAACTGAAAGGAAGCTCAGCTGTGGATGTGTCTGGAAGTGAAAGGAAAGTGCGATGCTGCAAAGAACAATACTACATAGGAACCTGGAACGTCAGATCTATGAATCAAGGCAAGCTAGATGTGGTCAAACGTGAGATGTCAAGGCTGAACATCGACATCCTGGGAGTTAGTGAACTAAAGTGGACAGGAATGGGAGAATTTAATTCAGATGACCATTATATTTGCTACTGTGGGCAGGAATCCCTTAGAAGAAATGGAGTAGCCTTCATAGTGAACAAGAGAGTGAGAACAGCAGTACTGGGGTATAACCTCAAAAATGATAGAATGATTTCCATTCGGATCCAAGGCAAACCTTTCAACATCACAGTAATCCAAGTCTACGCCCCAACCACTGGTGCTGAAGAGGAAGAAGTTGACCGTTTCTATGAAGACCTAGAACAGCTTCTAGAATTAACACCCAAAAAAGATGTCCTTCTCATCATAGGGGATTGGAATGCTAAAGTAGGCAGTCAAGAGGTAAAAGGAATAACAGGCAAGTTTGGTCTTGGAGTACAAAATGAAGCAGGGCAAAGACTGATAGAGTTCTGTCAGGAGAACACATTAGTCATAGCAAACACCCTTTTCCAGCAACACAAACGGCGACTGTACACATGGACTTCACCAGATGGTCTACATCGAAATCAGATTGATTACATTCTTTGCAGCCAAAGATGGAAAAGTTCCATACAGGCAGTCAAAACAAGACCTGGAGCTGACTGTGGCTCAGATCATCAGCTTCTTCTTGCCAAATTCAGGCTTAAACTGAAAAAAGTAGGGAAAACCGCTAGGCCCTCCACGTATGACCTAAATCAGATCCCCTACGAATATACAGTGGAGGTGACAAATAGATTTAGGGGCTTAGATTTGGTAGACAGAGTGCCTGAAGAACTCTGGACGGAGGTCTGTAACATTGTACAGGAGGCAGCAACTAAAACCAT
>JAJKFI010000004.1:21174430-21191211 GCA_029204185.1 Lerista edwardsae | reverse complement strand
CCATGGGGTCGCGAAGAGTCGGACACGACTTAGCGACTGAACAACAACAACAACAACAACACCAATTAGAGATCAGATGATCTCATCCCCAGGTTGAAGCTAAGTCACAATGACTCAGCACTTTACTGCTGGTCTGCTAAGCCTGAATGATTCAGCACTTTACACCCTGAGTCGGCCTAATGTTAGACCTTTCCCCATTCAGGCCTGTAAATTTCCAGGGACTTCCTTCAATATCCCAACATTGTATATGAAGAATTGCAGTACTCTGGGAAATAAAATGCAAAAGAAAGTTAATTTTTTTTATTATCATGATGAATATATTCTACTACAGTTTATCACAGCCCAAACAAGTATGCTGGACTAGTTAATATTCTGCAATTCGTGATCTAGCAAGATCCTGAGAATTGCAGGAGATACTGCTGTAGGATTCCAAGCCACATTGTTTTTTGGAGCTGAGCTGCTGTAATTAGCTCAAGGCCAGGAATGTCGAGGTGTTCCTTCAGACTTCTAGGCACTGCTCCAACGGCTCCAATTATTATTGGGTCAATAGATGGTGAGAAAAAATGCTTTTTCTTGGCAGGAAAATGACTGTCACCTGTTTCTTAGGTATCCCATACATATGTCTGGTTCGCCTGAAGGAGCTTGCCTTACAGTGATGAAAGTTAACTCAAATCTAGGTTTCTGCAATTTGTGAGTGAAAAATCACAGCTGCTGCAGCTATTGAAAAGGAAAGATGGCATTGAATGGTAATTGGTGTATATTTCCAATAGTATCACACATACTTTCTACTCTTTAGACAGCTGTATGTATGGAGGGGGGAAGACATAGGAAACAGTATTTGCTAGAATGCTCAAAACAAGGAAAATTCACAACAAAAATTGGTGTAATATGATAAGCTGATACAGCAGAGATGGCTGTTTCTTGGTGATGGTTCTTTTTTCTTAGCATCTTCATGGGCAAGCAGAACTAACAGCCCAGTCCTCCCTAACTTACTGTGCAGCAATGCAGCGATATCAATATATCCCATAGGGGAGTTCCAGCATGTTGAGTCGTCCTCCAGGTAAAGAAACATTTGTTCCCTTGTCCTGGGATAAACCCCTCCTGCTGCCATGAATGTACTCAAACCTGCGGCAGCAAGATCACTGGCATAAGTCCACATTGGCTGGTGAAAGTGGATTAGGCTGGGAAAGGCATGGAGGCGTGAATTAGACAGGAGGTGTGGTCTAGGCAGAAGGTGTGGTCTGGAGGTTGAGGTGTTGCCCTGTCTGAAGATGCCAAGCAGGATCAGCCATGGATCAACCTTGGATGGGGGACCAGAAGTCACTGACTAGTCACTGCACTCACAGTGGAATGTGATGAGTGTGGAATGTGGAGGAGGTCAGCTGACAAGAGACAGATAAAATCGTGAGACCCAGCCAAGGTGTGATCTGCGGCTGCCTGTGAAGGCTCTGAAGGTGCAAGAGTGCAGCCATGATGATGACCACACTCTAAAAAAAAGGAAACATCTGGAGAAATGGAGGGTTCTGTGTATTGTACAATAATTGTAAAAACCCCACTTGGAAAAATGGGGTTTATGAACAGCTTGCCTATGTAAACTGCCTTGTGTCCTGAGAAATCTTGAAAAAGGTGATATAAAAATACCTTAAACAAACAGACAAACAAACAAATAAAGGATGTTAGGATTTGGTGGGTTTGACACTGCTTAATCTACCCTATTCCGGGGCATGATCCACCCTCCTCCCCCCCCCGGTTGGCCCCCCCCCCCCCATTCTGCCCATCCTGTTCCACTTCAAGACCCGTGCATGGTCTTACTGTCAGTGGCAGGCACCTGGTGTCTGTTGTGCCAAGCCGGCTGCTTGCAGTGGCAGCCAAGCCATACTTCCTGGCTATATGTTTGCGACAGCCATAAAGTTGTTTACACCACCGGAACACTTGTTCTGGCGGTGTAAATGTTTCATTAGAATTATGCTTATATCCATAGCGTACTTTGAATTAATGTGTTTATCAGTCTGGTTTTGATGTTCAGTACAGACGGGTGTGTGAACAGTTAACTAATCACCATGGAATGATTTTCAGCATGTTGATACTCTTCAGTGTGCAAAATGAGCTATTGTGGTGCAGTGAATAGAGCATTGCAATATACCTGGGAGAACTATGCTTCCTGTCGGACTGCAGCTGAATTAAAAGTGGACAGCCCCAGCTGCCCTTCTGCAGAAAGAAAATAATGAATGATCGGCCTGAACACTGAAGCCAAACTTTTAGCAAGCTGAAATTTAAAAGGGCCGTATAAATGATTAGCGGTGCAAATGAGAAACAGAATTAGGTGTTTTAAATAGCCGGCAGTTATGTATCAGAAGTTGGTCATTCATAAATAACTCAGATATTCATGAAATTGGCCCCCATTTCTCTAGCTGTCAGAAACAGAAATGAAAGATAATTTCTCTTCTCTGTCTTCACTTAGGAATCCGGGCTTTTAACATGTTCCTCTTATTTTAAGGGAAGCTGCCTAACGTTTCCCAACTGTTTGCAGATTAACTTTGCAGCCCAGGCCTTGGCTGAGACCTGCAGAGGCCGCTTGAGAAACGATCCGATGAGCCCAGCGACAGCAGCTTTTCTGGGTGTGGCGGCAGCCCTGTTAAATAGGTTTATCCATATAAGTTGTTGCCAAGGTCAGGAGCACAGCCATAACAACCCTCGTTTGAGGGGAGGAGAGAGAGGGGGCAGTGAAGAGCTGCTTTAATAACAAACATGTTTTTGCTGGACATTGGAGGTCGAAATATTGGGCATTCAGGAGAGAAACAGCCTCCAAGCAAGGAGAATTAAAAATATTCCTGTTGCTGTAAGTAATAGGGTATTGTTGTTTTTCAGGAAATCTCAAGTGTGGAAGTTGCACCTGTGTCTACATGCATTTTTGCACAAGCATGCACTATTCCATGCATCTGAGTTCTTACAGGCAACTAAGTTGTCTCTTCCTTTGGATACAATGTTTTATTTATCCAATCATTAGGTATAATTAGGCACACCAGATGCAGTGACACTTACAAGCAGATGGCATAGATTGATCATGTCAGTAGTTGAAATTGATGTTTGAGCTAATTTTTGGTATTTCCACCATAATGCCATTAAAAGTTGCAGCCAATTCATACTGTGCCAGCATGCGCACATGCTTGCACCCACACACTCTCCTCTGCAGCATGTATTCCAGGCTAGAACATCTCTTTTGCTCCACATCGTGGCAAACTCCAACAGTAATTAGATTCTGCAAATTCTTTTGTCTTATACCAAAAACCATCACAGAATGAGACCTACCCTTTCTAGTATAGTTGGGCTGTTAGTCTGTTTTTAGCAGTCTAAGAATGTTCTGTTGCCAGAGAGAAACACCAGTGGCTAGCCCTGGCCAATCATCTTCAAACAGGAGCTGCTTGGAGGGGGGTATTGGGCGGAGAAGCAGGTGGAGGGAAAACAAGGCACTGTCTGCAAAGGGGGGGCACTGGCATTGTTTACTTGCTAGTGCTTTTTGCTTAGTGTAGGCAACAGGCAGCACTAGACAAAGTAGGGAAGGGCTAGTCTCCTATCCCAGCACCTCATATGCACCTGCCCATTCCTGGGAGCACTTTAAAAAAATCTTTCCAGCAGGCAAAGCAGGGAGAGAGGAGAGCTAGTCTCCTATATCAACTATCAACAGTCATGCTGGCCACATGACCACGGAAACTTGTCCTTGGATGAATGCCAGGTCTTCAGCTTAGAAACAGATGAGCACCACCTCCTATATAATAGTCGGTCACGACTAGACCATTCGGTTGTGGGGAAACCTTTACCTTTATCCATGTGTCATAGCAAATTCCATGGTTTTTGGCTTAAAACTTACCCTTGACTTATCCATGAGATCCACTTATACACGAGTATATGCAGTAGTTTTCTTTACATATTCTGTAGTAGCCATTGACTCACAACAGAGCTTTCCAGCTGTAGACATCTTTAGCTATTCAAAACTGCTATGCACAATTTATGCATGTGACTCTTCTAGGGACTAGGCAACATTAGTTTATCTCCTTTATTTTTCCTCTAGCTGTTTCATGCACCCAGTAGTATGCAAAACTGCACTTGAGTGAGACTCACAAATATTTTCTGTTGTCTGCTCAAGGGAATGACTTTTTATGGAACTGGCACTTTACCTTTGTGGTTCAGTCTGTTTCCCAGAAACGTCTGAAGACCTTGAATAACCTATTTGCTTTGGTATGGGCTGAGATTAGAACAAAGGAGCAGCAATTATCTTTTGGCTTTTGTTTGGTATATGTGTCTTTGTGATGGGAACTTGGAGAGATGGCCAATTAGGGCCCAATCCTATCCAACCGCAATGCAATGCAGCCTCAGAGTAAGGGAGCAAATGTTCCCTCAATTGAGGAGGCCTCCTTAGCCCTGAAAACTCCCCCCCTTCCCTCAATGGAGTCCCCATCCCCATTCTTCTTTACGCAGATGACGCAGTGCTGTTGTCAGTTACTATACTAAATCTGGCCTTCGTCACCTGCTATCTTCTTTCCAAGAATTCTGCCTTTCCAATGAACTTTCAATTAACTCTGAGAAAACCAAAATTTTGGTTTTCTCGAAATCTTGGACCCCAACTGTTTGGAAGATTGGTAACTTATCATTTCAACAAGTCCAAACTTTCAAATATTTGGGGATCACTTTCCACTTCCGGCGCAGCTGGCTCCCCCACTGTAAATCTGCTATTTCTTCAGCTTTGTTGCATTTAAACACGATAGCCCGCTTTCATTTCAACAGCGGCAATCAGTACATCCCCGCTGCCCTCCACATATTTCAAATCAAAACCCTTTCCCAGCTGTTATATGGTGCCCCAATCTGGATTGAGGCTGCAAATCAAGACCTTGACAAAGTAGCTGCCTCTTTCCTTAGAAGGATTCTTGGGGTCCCTAACCTAATCAGACTGTCGACTTTGGTACTCGAATTAGGCATCCACCTCCCTTCCACCACTGCTTGGTCCCTTACCTTTAAGTTCTGGCTTCGACTGCCTCTCAATATCCACCCTGATTCCATACTAAACGACCTATTAAAAGACCCCTTCTTATCTAAGTGGTTCAAACTTCTTGAAGCCAAGCTTTTATTCCTGGATCTTTCCCCTGAATCTCTTACAGATACTAACCTCCACAGAGCGCATCAAATTATTAAATCTAACTCTGGGAACAGGAACTCTACTACTCCCCAACCTAAACCCTACTTGTTCCCCCCACTTCTTTGGCCTCTCCCCCTCACTTGGCCGCCCCTCAAACTATTTCAGTAAACTAATTAATCCCAGCAAGAGGAGAGCATTCATGCTCACGAGGCTAAACATCTTTCCATCAGCTGTTCATGTTGGCAGATTTTCTAACATTCCACACAATAACAGACTTAGTCTTTTTTGCTCATCTGAGCCAGATACATTAGACCATATACTACTCCGTTGTCCGGCTCATCAATCCCTACGAAACAAAATTCTTGAACCCTTTTTGTCTTCTCTCTCTGCCTGCTTTGCTAATTCTCTTCCTATCCTTCTAAGTGACAACTCGGCGACCATTTCTAACTTGGTAGCGGATTTTTTACTTGTGGTCTCCAAGTCAAAGCCCCTCCCCCAACCCCCTATCCCATTACCCTCCCAGACTATACCTCTATGACTATCCCCTTTTGTTGGTAATATTATGGCACCAACTGATACTGTTGTACACTTTTTCTTCTTTTTTCTTCTTTTTTTTAAGGCCAATAAAGGTTTTATAATTGATTGATTGGAGGCCTCCATGATCTCTCTCTCTCTCTCTCTCTCTCTCTCTCTCTCTCTCTCTCTCTCTCACACACACACACACACACACACACACACACACACACACAGAATGCAGCATGCACCCATTGGGGTGGCTACATCAGGGCTGGAAAATTGGATAGGCTTTGGCCCTTGGGCATTCTTTCAAGAATGAAACAGGATGAATGAAAGAATGAAACCTTTCTTGCTTCACCTGCTTCAAATTAGCTGTTTGAGTTGTTGTACAATAAAAAATTCAGTCCCCTTTTCCCTTTTGTCTCCTAAATAACGTTTACAGCTTGTTTGCTTGATCTGCAGCCACCCTTATCTGCTGTGAAATATTGTGCTGCTTAACCTCAAGACACAGCGCACTGCCCATGCCACCCCCATTAACCACGTTAGGCATGTATATGGATGAAAGGGCCACTGTTATTGATAATGTAAATACAGAGGGAAGCTTGAGACCTGCAAAAGCTTAGGAGAAGACAGGTTGGAATGCAGAGGCCAGTGCTGGAGAGGCATCGGATGATAGCCTGACCCCCTAAGCAGGCATTCTCATTCTTACAAGGGGCACACAAGCTTAACATTGTCAACCCTGCAAGGAAGGAGGCAGAGGCCGCAAAAATGCAGAATCCCACCCCATGCTGGACAGTTGAGGCAGGCCAGGTGATTCAGGTTGGGGCTACCCTGCCATCCCCTCACACTGGGAAACGAATGGAAGTGGGTCTTGCCCAACCTTTGTTGACCTCTGGACGCATGCCAAGACCCTTTGTGCCTGTACTAACCTGCAAAACAAAAGTGACCATGTCAGTACAGAGAATAGAGAAATCCCAGTCCTACCCACAGTCTGAGGTAGGCAGAAAAACCTGCTCACCAACAGCCAATTCAGCGAGACAGAAAAATTCCTACCTGGCCCTAAATGGCGACCAGCATGGCCCAGATTGGATCAGCAGGCGAGTGGGATGAGATCAGCAATTGCATGCAGCTCATGTACGTGCAGAATGGCTGTCGAGGGGGGCACAGCTAAATAAGTAGGCATATTCTGTATCGTCACTTGGCCACTAATGTCCCAAAAGAACCTGATCTATGGGGATGGAGAGGCCAATCAAATTCAATCCCCAGGCTCAAAGGAGGCAGGGATTGGGATAATCTGCTTTTTCAAAAAAGTACCACTGACAAAATGGGGAAGGGTTTACAGTACATAAAGCACTAGAGGAAGATATATGGCAATATATTTATAGAAAAGAGGGCAAAGGAATATTAAGGCTAGTGACAAAATTGTTCAGTGAGATGCTGCAGGTGCAAATACCAAGAGATTCAAAGATATGTTTCTTAAGCATATACCAAAGGAATGCCAGGAATCCGTCTTACATCTTTTAAGTGCAGCTCAGTAAACAAGTAAAACATTGGAAGGCTACTAAAAGGCCTACAATAGTGATTAGAAGTGCTAATCTGCCACTTTAGACTTCTAAAGCTCAGATTGGAGAGAAATAAGTTTTGTTAGCCCTCCTGTAAATGTGTTTAGTGGGATGCAATTCAAATTTTGAGATCTTTTGAGATCCCTGACTGTACCCTCTGTATTATTTTCCTATCATAGAGGGTAGGATTGCATTTAGATGGCTAATTTTCCCCTTGTCACCCTACAATACAACCTCCCTAGATTTTGTGTCTCATTAGTAATGGAATAAAGGGAGGGGGGTTCTGTTTCTGCTGTTACTTGTTACAATAATCACCAATTTTAATTTTAGATTTTTGCCCTATAGTACTGTTACACATAATGCAGTTATTGAAATGTTCCCTAGGTTGTATACAGTTCAGGGGGGAGTCTATTGTCTGCACAAGACTCCTTCCTTCCCCTCCACAGGTGTTCTCTTTTGTATGTGACATTTTTATAAAGCACATAAATCAGTATAAGTGTTAACACAGCATGCTGACCTTCTCTGGTTGCTTTTGCCACAATGCTTGTGTTTTGTGGCTTCTTTTTAAAATGCATCCATAATGTTCTTCTCTGCTGTTAATTTCTAAATAAGATTTCTGCCTGTAGGTTGAAGGTGAGCAATAAGAAGACATGAACATCCTAACTGATAAAGAGAATCCATCTTCAAAAATCTAATTTTTTGGGGAAAAGGACAGACTCCCTGCCCCACCATCTCTTTAGTGAAAGTATTTTGAGATAAGCATGCAATTATTATTTTTTTTGGTTTTTGTTTTAAATCAGGCAGTACATAAGACACTCAACCTACAGTATTGCCATAATAAGTTATGTTAAAAAAAATTCCATAGTTATTTTCCATTTTAGCACAGCTAATGTCTCAACACTGTGCAGAGGATGGGGCCAGTTTAGGCTGGATGCCATGCATCAAAACAAAGCTGATGAAAGAACAGTCTAATGGAATTCCTGTTTACAGGGAATTACGTGACTCTGACAATCCAGCACCATCACTACGCTTGTGGTTCTTGATGTCATGACATCCTGCCATGAAGCGCAATCCTAAGCAGCACTGGAATGGCGAGGCTGACGGGGCAGCGCCATATCCAGCGCTGCTTAGGAGAGGCTGGAGCCTCCCTGCGGCAAGGGAACATGCGCTCCCTTACCATAGCACTTTTCGGCAAGGGAACATGCGTCTCCTGCCTATGCAGCTTTTCAGATCTGCACCTGCTAAACAGCAGGTGCAGATCCAAGGAGACCGCGCGGCCCGAATTGGGGCCACACAGCCCTCCTGGCGGGCTTAGGGTGCGACCTTATGGCTGCCTCCCAAGCCCGCCCACGTTCCACCCCAACCTCCCCCCTCCCACCATACCAATCCCATGTCCTTATGGACACAGCCACCCTCATGCCGGCTGGCTTCAGCCGATGCGAGGGAGGCTATGCGGGAGCGCCAACAGGACCAGCGCTGGAGGCAGCGCCAGTCCCATTGCTCAAGCGCCGACACGTCAGCGCTGAGGCCATCGCATCGACGCTATGATGTTGTGTCGATGTGACAGGCAGCCTTGGACTGCGCTGTAAGTGGATAAGAGCGCAGTGCAACACAGATCAGCTATGTGTATGTGTGACGTGGGCTGATGTGACATTGCCATAAATTATAATTAGATCATCATTGCTTCCTTTGGCAAATAAGTCATCAGAATCTCTGAAATGGGGCTTTGCTTAAGGAAGAAGCTCCTGTCAATACAAAGATTTGGTAATTATCAGAATTATTCGTAATTTCATGTTTAAACTCCTCAATTTGAATGTTTTGGTAGAACTAGGTACCATTTTAGAAATTTTCCTGAAAGGTTCAAGCTGCTTTTGACATAACGTGGCAAAAACCAACGTACTTTAATATTTGCTTCATTATGCAAAATTGTATCACCCATTAGTTCTTCAGCATTTATGTACAGTGATACGCAATAAAGAAAGAGCAAGTTAATCTTATTTTGGAAAACCATTAAAAATGCATCCAAGATCTGGTAAATAGCTGCTGTCACAAGTTTTCTATTTGATGTGTTACAAAACCAAACAAAAAATCCCCAAATTAGTGTTTGCTTGAGATTTCAAGCCTCTTGAGAATAATAGATAATTTCAACACCAAAAAAAATACGGTAATTACTGGGCACAAAAGAATTTCTTTAAATACATTTTTCTTTTGTATCCTAATGAGGGACATAAAAGAAATCACATGTTCAAATGTGCAGTTTTCAAATCCTAAACACATATTCAAATGTAGTTCATAAGTATAGCTCTTAACAAGGATAAAGCAGCTTGAAGTCTGACCTAAATTCTGCGGACTCCCTTGATATTTATGACTTTTTTCAATGAAATTGTCATTTCCTACCAGTTTATGTTCCATGAAATAGTTTTCAAAAATTCAGGAAGTTCATTATTTGAAGAAAAATAACCCATCAGACGCTTTTTTGAATTATTAGCCCTTAAAATCCTCATGTCTACAATGGCCAGTTGTACTGAGATGTCTGAAGGCTGACCACCTCCCAAATGGACTGGCTTATCCCCTAAGATAGTCAGAGAGGGTCCTGCTTGTGTGCCTCTCTTTTCAGAAGTAAGGGTGCAGCGGTGAGAGGATGAGCCTTCTAGGTGGTGTCCCCTTTCTCTTGGGCAAATTATAAAATCAGTCCCCTTTCTGGATGCTTTCTGATGGGACTTGATTTCAAATGGTTTTTTGGTGGTGCATAGGGTGGGGAGAATAATGTGATAGTTGGGGTAGTGGACTGCTGCTTTTAGGGGATCTCAGTTTTAAATATTGGTTTTATTCTGTATGTTTTTATCTTTTATGTTGTAATCCACCGTGAGGACCAGATTTTGTTTACCTAGGGAAAGACAATATAGAAATCCCCAAATAAATTTGGAGCAATGTGACTTGGTTCACTTTCTCAAGTGACATCCTAAACTTCAAATTCTCTCTGTAAAATTAACAAACTGCCGAGAGGCCATTGAGGCTATGCCCATGCATTTTAATGGAAACCACATACCGTGAGGTTGGAATGTCATACTCAATCATGAAGGTGAATTTCTGCCTGGATGCTCCCCAGCTGAAAAGCCAGGTCAATGTGACAAGGAGCCTAATTTATATAAGACTATGCAATGTACAAGACCACACAAAATTTTTATGGCTTATTTGGTGCAGAAATTAAGGTGATCCTTTTAACTTTCCATTTTTCATTTTTCTTAGAGCTTGAGGGAAAATACTGTGTTGTATTGGTATTGTAGAAGGTTTGTTATCTGGCATTCACAGGAAATAAGGGTTGCTACTTTGTAAAATGTATCAGTTACTTGAACTTTACACTGATAGTTCATGAATTTTTCACCACATGCAAAAATGTTACACTAAGCCTTTCAACAACTTTTATCATTGTGTATAGTAATGAAATTTACTGCTTGTCTACTCCCTGAGGGTCACCGATATCAGTAACTTGTAGTGGATGTTGATAGCTCTGGACAAGATAGACAAGCTGCAGAAATGTTTTGAAACCTCTTGTGGATATCTGCCTTTTCTTGATGAAATTGTTGTGAATAATGTGCAGATGCGTGACAGCTGCATGAATAAGAAGACTGCTTTTCAGCAAACTTCCCTGCAAATTTCAGGCACTGCACCAGCAGCCCGAGACACTTTCGTTTCTTCACCATTATCTTTCTCCTATGAATCTACTTCAGTGGTTCCCAAACTGTGGGTCAGGACCCACCAGTGGGTTGCAGGCCAATTTCAGGTGGGTTGCGAAGCACCTAGAGCAGCCTTTTTGAAAATCTGGGAAGGTGAGATGCTGAAAAGGGGGAGGGCTGTGTGGTGTTTTCTTTGTGCCAAGGTTGTAAATAGGCTTGTTTTCCCTTTCTGATTCACTTTGCTATTGGGAAATGGCTGAGAAATAACCGTTTCTGTTTATTGCTTCATTCTTGGAAAGCTGCAGGTTCTGGCGTCACAATGACGGCACTTCCAGCCATGATATCACTTCTGTTGGGTCCCGGACAGATTGTCATTCTAAAAAGCGGGTCCCGGTGCTAAAAAGTTTGAGAACCACGAGTCTACTTCATATGCAGTACTTCTTTCCACATCGACTACCGTTTTTATAATTTCAGTGTCTGTTACAATTTTTGTGACATCGAGATCATGATGGACATTTACGCACCCTTCAATTCTCTGTCTTTCAGTTTAGTGACTGGGTTTGTTTGTCATCGTTTTGAAGGATATTTTTACTGCTCTCCGTTTTGGTTCAGAGTTGGAAGACCCCTCCACAAATATCAGTCCACCATCAGAAGGCCCTCCACAAATATCACTTCTTCCCACAGTTTTTTCCATGCTTTCTTTAAGGTTCTTTAAAGTCAAGCGTATAGCAAGCCAGGCACGTGCTACATTGAAGATCTCAACCTTTATGCTGTACTGCGACTAGGACTCCTTGTTTGTCCCTTCAAAGTTGAGCAGATTCTTCATAAAATCCTTTCTATACGTAGCTTTTAGGTTTTGAATAATTCCCTGAACCATTGGCTGAATAATTGAGGTGATATTTGCAGGTAGGAAGACTGAAAATATTGCCAAACACAAACTGTGCTTTAGAAAGGTGATCTTGACAGTTATCTAAAACCAGGATAACCTTTGTTGTCGTCTGGTGCTCCACATTGCTGCAGACGATCTTTTACAGAAGGAAGAAAGATATGTGTGATCAGACAAATAGAAATACAAACGTTTTTCCTAGTCCATTCACACTTCAGTCTGTGCTTTGTATTCCACCAGCAGATGGACTTGAATGCTCTTGGCAGCTTCATTTTGTGTGTTCCAGCAGCATTTGCACACATCAGCACAATGTTGCAGTCCTTATTCCTCTTGAATCCAAGTGCACCAATTTCATCTGCACCAGCAAGAGTTGAAGTCAGCAGGCAATGTTGAAAGAGTTCTGTTTAGTCAGCATTGCAGTTGTTCTCTGAGGTTATGCATGCTCTCCAATCAACTTCTTTAAAAATGCCCAATATGCTCTTGCAGCCTCATGATCAGCAGACTGAGGTTGCAAACCTAACCCCCTTGGCACCTGTGGTATGTTCATACCACCAGCACCTGTGTCGCAAAAGTGCTTAGCGCTGGTCGTATGGTTATACGACCAGCCCCGGGCCAGCACTAGTAGGTGCTCAGCCCCAATGCCAGGAGGAATGGTGCAGTGTCTCTTTGTGGATGGAGAAAGGTGGGGGGGAGGGCAGAACTGGGCGGGGGAGGGCTGGAGCGGGCTCAGGTAGGGGGTGGGACTGGCGGTGGCCTCCACCACCATTCCCTCTCCTCCCTCTCCTCTGTGTCAGGCTGCGCAGTCTGATTTGGAGGGTCTCAAAGCTGCGCTAGTAAAATAACGTGTAGACTTAATGAGGCCATTGAAGGGCCGGCGCCATTCCCCTTTAAGAGTCTCCCATAGCTCCCATTGGATGCAGCGGTAGCTGTTTTGGCACCGCTGCTCCTAAGGGAGCTGGGCAGCTTAGGGCAGTTTAGGATTGGGCTGTGATTCTCTACAGAGACTTCAAACCTTCAGGTTCTGTCACATCTTCAAGTTTGCTGAACAACCATCTAAAAAAAATGCAGTCATCATGAGGTTGCAAGAGCACAAAAATGCAGTCTCAGTCATTGCCATCTACTGACAGAACACCTTATTGATCAACATTGGACCTAGAGAATATTGGACCTCGGAACTGATCAACAGCTCCTTCAGAATTTAAGAAAAAGAAAAGTATGCTCCAGTTTTGGTTTGTGTAGCATACATTTCTCAGTTGCTTTGCTTGTGTCAGTAGTTGACACCCATTAAATGAGCTCTGTCAGAGTTGGAACCCAAATGTCACAACGTTTTTTTAGGATATAGTTTCCAGAATGTGCAGTGCCTGGTGTTTTTACAGAAAAGCTCTTGTTGATCAGCTGTCCGGTTTTAGAGGGAGTTTGGGATCATCATGATATTTTGTGGTGATTCACATATTTTTATGATGGTGAAAACAGTGATGTTATTGTAAGGGTAGAATTGTATGGTCACCTATAACAGCTGCTAGTTAAACTAAACTAGTTAAATTTCTGGATATTAACATGCCAGATAACAAAGCTTCTATTGTACTTTACAGATCTTAAGCTGAAGGTTTTTAAAAATATTTGTAAATAGTACATTGCTATGAAAACTACTTTCTAGGTAATATGTGAGTTGGTCTGTACTTGCTGTAGTGGATCTGGGTGAAATTTGCAGAAGTCAAGGTGTGGCACGACTTGTCACATACTTTCATTCTTTCTTGCAGGACTTGGAAAACTAAGAAATGGCATTTAAAAGCTTGCATTAGCAGGACTTGTGTGCTCTGTGCGTGAAACGTTTAAATGTTCTGCATTAAGTGGTATACGTTTGTGAAATGTTTAATTTGAAAGGTGGGGTGTGCATCTTGAAAATGCATCATATTTTTGAACATAATATTGGTATAAAAAGTACATGTTGTACTGTTTGGCTTATGTTGCCAAGCCAAAACCAATGCCATGTGCCATGAAATAAATCTATTTGATGCTAGGAACCTCAAACTTTGGAGACCAAACCCACATTCTTTGATGACAATAAATTGTACACAAAAATCAACGCAGTTCATTTTGATTCTGTGAAGGAGTAGGAAGAAGCAGAATTTGGAATTTATTATTCCAATGTTCCTCAGATTGTGGCAAAGGAGCATCTTCTAAATACAGTGTGCCTAATCATGGCCAGGAACTACAGAGCCTGCCAACTATTTCAGCTTATCTTACACAGCTTCATAATCTACTGATTTGATCCATCCTCTTTCCTTTTCATTTTTTCAATGCGTTTGAATTTGTAAGCAAAAATATGAGTCCCACTAATGCAAGTGTATTAAACAGGTGAGTTCCCCCCCTTACCACAGGGAGACTGTTACAGGGAGACTTAATTAGCTGTTGCTTTCATTCCTTTCTACCTGGAGCAAAGATTTCTTACCTGGAATTCCTGACTTCTCAACAAGTAGCCTAAAGATAAATCTTAATTCACCTTTCAGCTCCAGTTCAGACATCCTAAGAGATTTGGAAATTGCAGGGATGTGTCCAGACTCATCAGATAAGTAAGTACGGTACAAAGTAATCCTTTTTTCTGTCATAGCAGTTGTCATTGATTTATAGTTGTCACTTGGCTAACAGGGAACCTGGAAAACTTGCTAAATATCATAGGTTCCTTCCCCTGCCCCCACCCTGCTTGATTTTTCTGTTTTGAATTCTTTTCATTCTGGAGCAAATTGGGGCCTATGAGGTCTTGCTTATAGAAGGAAGTATTTGAATCAGGTATGACTCCAAGCAAAAATCGTTTGATAGAAAATGTTCAGATAAGGGTGTGTGTTTGAATAGCATGGAAATGAACAGATACAAAATCTTTTTGATGGATATGAGTTCTCTGCTTAAGATGCCATGTTATTTGGATTGGTCCTGATTATACTATTTCTAGACCAGTGCTTCCCAAATTCTTACACAGTTGGGAGCACTGTAAGTGTGTGCGGGGGAGGGGTTAGAACAGCATTGTGACCCCCAGGATTGCACTGCTGCAGGAACAGAGGTTTTTTTTCTATTTACCTCTGCCAGTGCTAGCCTCTGGGGATGTGTGGGGAGTCTCCCAGTTGCCTCTGCAGGGCTCCCCAAGAACAGTTAAAAAAATTGAAACCCGAAGTGGTTTTCAATAGCTTTTTTTTTTTTTTTTAGTATTTTGGAGGGTTGGGGAGCCCTGCAGAGGCATCTGTGGTGCTCCCCACACACACCCAGAGGCTGGCACTGGCAGAGGTAAGTAGAAACTGGGGATGGCATTGTTGCCTTATCCCTCCCCTTAAAAGGACAGCGACAAGTATTTCCATAATGCATGTTTGTCTTCAGGTGGAGATAGTTCTGCTTGAATGGTAACTACAGAACTGCAAGCATGTTCCACCTCAGTTAGAAGCTAGAGGTCTATGTTGATTGTTCCACCAAATGATTGCACAGAGAGAGAGAGAGAGAGAGAGAGAGAGAGAGAGAGAGAGAATATCCCAACCTTACCATGAATAATCTATCAGACTTGATAATGCAAAAGTGTATCGAAACATTTCACCAGGTTTGACTGGTGAATTGAGCCTAGCAGATGAAGGCAGAGTTTCAAAATAGGAATTGATAGACATTGGGGCAGATGACAAATATAATAAAAATTTGGTAGTGTTTATGACACAAAGAAAGAGAAGTGGTATTTGCAATGCTGGGCTCAATTTGGATTGATTTTCAAATTCATCTTAAATGGTTACATTTGAGATTACCATGGCTCTGTTGACTTGCAGTTCTTTTTGTGGAAACCGTAAATCAGCTGTAAGGTTTTATCACCGACAGCATAAAAATGCCATTACTAGTTGTGCATCAGATAAAGACCCCATAGTAGTGTATGTTTGGTGCATATCTTGGTTGAAAAATGGCATATAAATGTAACTAAATATTCACACTTATTACATTTCAGACATGAAGATTCAGTTGTAGTTACACTGGTAGCTGATAGTAACTGGGAAGTGATGTCTTAAAAATTGTTGCCAGTCTGGGGAGGTGGAGCGTCACCCGGCGAAAATGGATGCTTGGAACGGGGGCTCCCAGTTCTAGCTCCTTATTCTCTTTCTAGTGTGGTCTTCTGGGCTTGGGAGACCCTCAGATCGCTAGGAGAAGTGGTCTGAGGCAGGAACGGATTTCCTCGCCGAGATTTGTGGCTGCTGCTGCTGTCGAAGCGGGGGAGAATTCATTGCATGGGAGAGAGAAGCGCTGACAGCCTGTCTGTCAGTCTAGCCGAGGTGCTGCCTACGACACTGCAATGTGTTGTTTATACAAATAAATACTTTCATCCTAACTTCTAAGGACTGTGAGTAAGCTATGGTCATATTTTGGAAACTCTTAAGAATTATTTAGAAGCTAATTTGGAGCGGGATACTGGAAAGAGGAAGGGGGGTCAATGACAGGGGGAGAAGCGCCAGAGACGGCTTTAAGACAAAGGACATTTAAACATTTTAATACAACACGTTTGGAGCTATATTGCAACTCTTAAACCCCCACATTAAAATAAAAAGACATTCTACTTTCTGTATTGATGGTCAGAACTCCCCCGCCCTTCACTCTAAAGAAGTCCCGGCTGGAGGTTTGAAGAGAAGGAAGTAATGGCTGCCAAATAAAACAAACAGGATATATGGCAGAAATATCATTAGCACTGATTCAAGATCTGTTTTATAACAAATTAATTGCTGAAAAGAACTATTACCTTAACGGAAGCATCGTGGGAGTTGCGGAGGAGATGGGCGGAGAAGAAAAATTTAGACTGTTTTTGTTGCAGAGGAAGCAGTGGGATACTAGCTACATTCGAAACTGAGAGCAATTTTAAACGTGTCCGGAGTTCTGAACTTTTAAAAGCGGTGAAGATTGGGCTGAAGCTGGTGTGGCAAAAGGGATATATTATTATTATTATTATTATTATTATTATTATTATTATTATTATTATTATTATTATTATTATT
>JAJKFI010000004.1:21154127-21174420 GCA_029204185.1 Lerista edwardsae | reverse complement strand
TTATTATTATTATTATTATTATTATTATTATTATTATTATTATTATTGGATTTATATCCCGCCTTTCTGCCCGAAGGCACCCAAGGTGGCATTACAACACAACAAGACGCAATAAAATACAAAATTTAACATTAAAAAACAATTAAAAAACAATATTAAACATACAATTTAAAATTTAAAAAACAAGCCCCGTGGATCATAAGATATAATCAAGATATAAAAGTATAAAAACCAGCCAGCCTACCAACAGTTAAAAGCATTTTGAAATAAATATAAATCCGTATAATAAATATACGGATTGAACTATTACAAAGGAACAGTTAATCATCGTAAACAGAACTGACTGGAGGTTGCAAGGGAAGGGAAAAACACTTCATTGAGGGGGACTAGACTTGCGGAAGGACATCGCGGAGGGTTTTCTTCTTTGTTCTGGAACTGCATGGCGAAGAGAGAGGAAGAAATAAAGTGCGTTTTACCAGATTGAAGTATCGAAGATGACCAAAGAGACACTGTGTTAAATGAAGTGTTAAATTGTCAAAGACTGTTGAAATTGGGTGCTCAAGCTTGTGGTTGGATAACAAAGGAGGGAGGAAGGGAATTTGGAGAGGAGGAATGGGGTGGTTTGTTACGGAATGGGCAGAGGGATATCGTAAACAGCCTCGTTTGCTACAGCTATAATCCTGACGTATTGACGTATGAACGTACTGATGTAATGAGTACCTAGAGCGAGTATAGAGTGAAAAACAAGAACTCATGGCTCACTTTTGAGTACTAGATCTATTTAATTAAATGTGCAAAAGTATTGGGAGAGATTGATACCAGAACTAATATACATTATAAAGCAAAATCAGTGAGTATAATTAAGAATTGTTTTAGAGACATTACTATTGAATATTGAATGGTGGAGGAGGCTGACTCTGAAGTGAAATAACAGTTATTATTGGAAGAGATTGGGAATTGATTGCAAATACCGTATTTCCCCAAGTATAAGACGCACCTTTTTTCCAAAAATAGGGACGCTAAAAAGTGGGTGCGTCTTATACAAGGGGGTGTGCTCCCGCTTGCCTTAAAGAGCCGGCAGCAGCGCTCCCGCTTGCCGGCTCTTTGAGGCAAGCGGGAGCAAGGAGAACCGTGCTCCCACCTGCCTTAAAGAGCCAGCGGGTTCGTGCTCCCGCCTGCCTTAAAGAGCCGGCGGGAGCAAAGCAATTGGCAGAGGAAAAGAAAAAGAAAACTTAATTTAAATTAGAAATTATAATGGAACATCGACAGATTAAAGCAATATCTTTAAACATCAACGGTTTGAACTCCCTGAACAAACATAAAAAGACTTTTAATCAATTGAAAAGGTTAAATGTAGATATTATATGCTTGCAAGAAGTACATATTAAAAGAGATCAAAACAAATATTTAGAAAATAAGAAGTTAGGAATTCTTTTCTCGGCATTAGACATGACAAAAAAGAAAGGTGTGGCAACCAAATCTTCAACCAGAACTTAAATGGAGCTCAGATGATGGAAGAACACTCGCCGTACACATTCAAATTGATGACAGGAAAATAGTGATTGTAAACATTTACTCACTGAATGAAGATCAAGAAAAATTCTTTAAATATCTGCATCAAAGACTATTAGAATACAATCAAATGGAAATTGCTATCTTAGGAGACTTTAATGTGATATTTGATAAGAACTTGGATAGAAGATCGAACAGCAAATTAAGAAAAGGAGGAACTCTGCAGAGATCTTTTTTAGATGAGTGAAGAATTTCATTTGATAGATGCATGGAGAACTTTGAATCCACAGAAAAAAGAGTTCACGTTTTACTCGGCCAGACATAATTCATGGTCAAGGATAGATATGTGTTGGATATCAGCATTGTGGGCAGATAGGCAATTTGAGATTGATATTCTTCCAAGCACATTTGCAGATCGTAACCCAGTCTTACTGACTATAAATAAAAAAATAAGAAGATGGACATGGAAGTTGAATGCCTCCTGTTTGGACAGTCAACAATTTGTAGATCATTTAAAAAAAGAAATGGAATGGTTTTTTAAATTAAATGCTCAACCAGGGATGAAATAGCAGACCATTTGGGATGCAAGTAAGGCCTATTTTAGAGGCCTAGCAATCAGTCAGATGAAAAAACAGAATTTGGACAAATGGAGAAAGATGAAAGATTTGTGTTTAAAATTGAAAAAAGAGGAAGAAAATTCACAAGATAATCCAACAAACTTTAAAATTAGACAAAGAATTAAAAAGCTACAACATGAAATTAATGTTATACAAACAGAAGAAATGGAGAAAAAATTGAAGATGGCAAAACAAAACTATTTTGAAAATACAGATAAACCCGGGAGGCGGTTGGCATATAAACTTAAGAAAGAAAGACAGAGAAATATTATTAGACGCTTGAAAGATGAAATGGGCCAGGAAAGAACATCTTCGAAGGAGATCCAAACCATTATGAAACAATTCTACAAGAAGTTATATGAGAAGAGTTAAACAATCTAACACAAGAAGAATATATTGTAAAGACTAATAGACTTAATTTGACAGAAGAACAAAAAGAGGAGACTTGTATAACTATTAATGAAATTACAGAAGCATTAGTGAAGCAAAAACCAGCTAAGGCTCCAGGCCCAGACGGCATATCTGCAGAATACTATAAAAAAACTAGACAAGGTTTTGATAATACCATACAAAAAACTGATTGATGGTATTTGGACATCGGGAGAAATACCTGAATCTTGAAGAGAGGCAATAATAACTTTGATACATAAAGCACAAACGGAAAACAATGAAATTAAGAATTATAGACCCATATCCCTTCTTAACGTAGATTATAAAATCTTTATGACAATTTTAGCTACTAGAATGAAGAAGATTTTGACTGCCTTGATACATCAAGACCAGTCAGGCTTTCTTCCAAGAAGACAATTAAAGAAAAATCTAAGAACAATTATTAATATCATAGAATATTATGAGAGACATTCCACAAAGAAATTAGGACTGGTCTTCTTAGATGCTCAGAAAGCATTTGATAATGTGAATTGGAATTTTATGTTGAAGCAATTGGAGATGATTGGCTTTGGATAAAACTTTATAACACCAGTGAGAGGGATTTATACTAAACAAACAGCTAGAATTAAAATAAATGGAGATTTGACTTATATACAGATTCAACAAGGAACGAGACAAGGTTGCCCACTTTCACCGTTACGTTTCATATTACCGTTAGAAATGCTCAATACAAAAATAAGAGAAGATAAAAGGATTAAAGGATTGATAGTACAAGGAGAAGAATTTAAATTACAAGCTTACGCTGATGTAGTATTCATTTTAGAAGACCCTAAAGAATCCTTGAATTATTTGATGGAGGATTTGAGAGAATATGGTGAAGTGGCTGGCATGAAAATTAATTATCAAGCAGCCAAAAAGGACTGGGTGAGAGCACAAAGCTGGCCAGCCCTGACCTTTCCGGCTGCCACCCTGGAGCTTGCAAGCTCCTGGCCAGCATGTGTTCGTGGGAGGTGGTTGCTTGAAACATCACTGGTGAAAAAAACATGATGATGGAAAAGGAGTCTGTGCCATTAATACCCCTGAGCCATATTGAAGCTATTGAGACATTTGTCATATGCTGTTAACCCTTGGTAACAGAGACAGCATGGAGTCTTCAGGTGTTAGTCCACTGTACGTTTTTATTAATAGTAACACTGCACCAGAGGTACGAAGACAATATAAACAGGTTCCTGCTAACAAGAAACTTGCAATACGAACTAGATAGTGCGGAAACAACAGAGGAGAGGACAGACAAGTGTAGGAGAGAAGAATGTGAGCATGTTACATATATGTAAAGCTTGGTTACCATTGGGATTCAGGCTGCAAGCCAAAGCCAAGTCAATTTTCTCTTACATTATCAATAGAAACTGGATAAAGAACTGGACTAGAACCAGTGATGTCATACAGGGGGTACGCGGGGGTACGCGAGTACCGGTTCCTAGGATTACAGCTGGTCCCGCCCATTCGCCTGCCCACTTGTCGACTCCGCCCTCTGCAACGTTTGAATTTCCTGCATGTTTGAGTTGCCTGCATGTTCTCAGAGCCAGGCAGGCAGGCAGGCAGGCAGCGAGCGGAGCCTTTCCTTTCCTTGCCACTGAAAAATGAGTTGCTCTGGGGTTTTAACATGATGCCAGGCCTCCTTAACATGTTCTGGGTGTGCTGTGGAATACTGTTGCAACTGTTGGGTCAGTTTAAAATCATCTGAGGCCTCAAAAAGGGCTTTTTTCATGTCACTTCCTGCCACGACATCACTTCTGGCTTATGACGTCACTTCCGGTGGGCGGGTCCCGACACGTGCCAATCAAAAGTGAGTACCTGTTCTTAAATCATTTAGATGACACCAGTGACTAGAACCCTTGTCCCACTGTTGTCGGTTTCCTTTAATGTGTGTGCATATTTAAAAATGCTATTCCCTATCTGCAGTCTGAAGTAATACAGCCTACTATTGTGGGACTCTACCACCATATTCTGCGATATAGAGAGACACCAGGTAATAGTTTGTTTCTACATTGGGCAAAAAACATTGACAGCCTCCTTTTGGTTGAGATTCATAGTTTTGCAATTAGATCAATTTTGAATACTAGGGCAGTCTGCTGTATGTTTGGGTGTGCTGCTCTGGCATTGCATTTTATGTGTATGTATTTATATTGTCCTATGTGATATAGTAACTTGGGTCTAGCAATTAATTTATCCAGCAAGCGGCCACTAAAATCTATTCAAGCGAATGTGTAGTCAGAGCACATTCCTATTCTAGTTTGATGACCCTTATCTAATAGGCAGCACAATCCTAGATTGCGTGTAGCGTCAACGAAACGTTGTTGCGTCGATGCTACGTGCTTAGCGCCGACACGGGGGGGGGAGCGACACCCCCGTGTCAGTGCTAAAGCTCTGAAGCCGAAGTTACTCGTAGAGGGCGGGCTCGGGAAGTGGCCATACAGCCACATCCTAAGCCTGGCTGATTGCGCCCTAAATATCTCCCAAAAATGACAACGTATTTCTCATTAGCTGTAATCACACCTGCAAACTTTTGGGCATACTAGGAAAGATCCCACAATGAGACTGTTTTGATGCAAGGGATAATTGTCATTGATTAGAAATGGGACATCTGAGATGCAAACAATAACTTAAAGAGAAAAACCAGAGGCATTGGTAGGTCATAAGGAAAGATGTACAGTATCTGTTCAGTCTGTGCCTTTGTTGCCAGGAGGATGGGTGTAATGGAAAGAGGAAGAAGGCAATGCCAGGCATAAGGCATTTTTAGAAGGAAAGATAAAATAGATGTTTCAGAATTAATACATTTATCTGAAAGAAATAAACCATGCTGTGCTGCCAGAATGCAAGTTCCTGCAGTCCAAATGGGGGGGGGGAGAGCGGATTGGGAAGTTAGGGGAGCTCAAATGATCGAATAGGACAGCCCTCCTTCCAAGTGTTGTAGGTTTCTGTCTCTTGATTAGAATGGATGCCCTCCCACTTCAGATGAGATTATGGCATTCTTTCATCATTGAAATAAAAATGAAAAGCAGTATTCCAAACAAGAGAAACCAGATCTCTTTGGTAGAGAGGGAAATGATTTGTAGTATAAAGGGTATAAGTGGCCACTTGAATTCAAGGCAAAATTAGCTGGTGTATGTTGTGTTTTTTGAGCAAATTGCCTCCTCTCAGAGCTTTTAATAAGTCATATTTCAGATGCTGCACTTACTGCTTGGTATTTTTTAACATACCCAGGTTAAGAGTTAATGGCAAAGCTGGGCCTGAGTATTAGTGGTTTTCCTCCTTTTGTACTATATGTCACGGTTTGTTTATAGATGAAGCTCTGCAAGGGGAATGTAGCAGACAATTTATTTCTTTTTCTTTCCGACTAAAAGAAAAAGAACAGCAGAGCTAGGAACTTCCCTGAACTATATCCATGCAGTTTGTCCAGAGTATTTTATGTTGGTTTATTAAACCCTTGTAAAAATGAAATAACACTCAAAATTCACATTCCGAAGATGACCTGCTTTTTTTCATGAAAACTTCAGAACATGACATAAGAAGACCCAAAGGCCCATCTAGTCCAGCTTCCTGTATATCACAGTGGCTCACTTAGCAAATCATCTGACATTCAACTGAAGGTAAATACAGTATATCTTCCAATCCTATCCACATTTCCAGCACTGGTGCAGCCACAATTCACCCCTGAACATTCCCTTACCTTGAGGAGGCCTTTTTGACTGGATACCTCCATAGGATGCAGATTATACTCCATTGGCATGGCTGCATCAGCTCTGGAAAGTTGGATAGGATGGGCCCTAAAGCTTCTGCTTGCGTAGTGTTTTTGTGGTTTGCCACTGGGTATTTGCAAATCTGAATTAACTAGAAATATCTTAGAACCCTTACATACTTTTGGATATGGACATATGAATGAAGACATGGATATTGCTCTATTTCCCTTCAGGGTGATCTGTTGCAAAGTACCATTTATATATGCTATTGTGAGGCTTTGTCAGTTCTTCCGGGATATGATTACATTTCTATGAAAACAAGATCAATGCTAAAAGAGTGTCTAAATTGTGGCTTTAATTACCATTGGGACCTACTTTATTTGATTAATAGCTAATTGTCATAAGCAACTAAGCTGGATCATTGACAGGTGAGACTTGCAAATTTGGGGATCAATCAATATCAGTACTAGTATTTATATACCGCTTTTCAACA
The DNA here is from genome assembly GCA_029204185.1 of Lerista edwardsae. Lineage (NCBI taxonomy): Eukaryota > Metazoa > Chordata > Lepidosauria > Squamata > Scincidae > Lerista > Lerista edwardsae. The sequence continues at coordinate 21,167,668 of JAJKFI010000004.1, read as the reverse complement.
CAAAGTTCACAAAGCGGTTTACAGGCAAATAATAACATTAAAGTTAAATGGCTCCCTGTCCCAAAAGGGCTCACAATCTAAAAGAATGGAGAACACCACCAGCAACAGCCACGAGAAAGACACTGTGCTGTGGTGAAGAGGGACAATTGCTCTCCCCCTGCTAAATATAAGAGGACACCACTTGAAAAAAGTGCCTCTTGCCCAGTTAGCAGGGGTTAGATGGAGTTGTACACATCAAAATAGCTTGAAAGCCACTTTTGAATACTCCATGCATTTTGAAACGCATACATATTCAGGATGCACACTGTGTCCTTATAAGTACTTATTCCCTTTTATTAGAAAATCTCCCAAAGTTGCCCTTCTCTTATATGCAAACAAGTTTCCAAATTAGCTTGTTAAATAGATTATTCAGTGGCTTTCATATGTTAGATGTTATTTTAAGTGTACACTTTGTTCTAAAATGCTGGTGATTTAAAGAAGGGTCATCAGCAACAATTAACACTGGATTGGAGTTGTCCATCACTGCACTTGAAGAGTAATAGATTTCAGTGACTCTGGTTAACCCGAATTGATTGCTAAAACTGGCAATTCTCTGTGCTTGAAATGTGCCATTTAAAAGAATTGATGGAACAATTACGTTTTTAAACAAGTGACGTATTTAAAAGTTTGTATTTTCCTATTTTTTAGATATCAGTTGTATATTTATATACCACTTTTCAACAAAAGTTCACAAAGTGGGTTACAGGCAAAAATAATTATAAAGTTAAATGGCTCCCTGTCCCAAAAGGGCTCACAATCTAAAAAAATAAATAAATGCAAAACACCACCAGCAACAGCCACTAGAAAAGACACTGTGCTGGGGTGAAGAGGGACAGTTACCTTCCCCCTGCTCAATGTAAGAGGAACACCATTTGAAAAAGGTGCCTCTTGTCCAGTTAGTAAGGGTTAACTGCTAAGTCAGCTGGGATTGATAAGCACAATGTTCCAGTGTATTCTGGGATCTGTTTGGCAAACTCCACCGCAATTCACCCTGAATCTGTTGCTCTGTGTGTGTGCACACGCACACACACTTATAACAGCATCAGTCACAGCTGTTTTCTGGCTTGAGATGCTTACTCAGTGTTCATGAGGGAGAGGGGTGCCACAGGAGTGTACATGCTGTGATTCCCTGTAGGGTGTGAGAGCATGGTGGCATTAGCTTACTATACCCTCCCCTTGGATGCTAAAGTGGGACCAATGTTCAGTCCCCTGTGGCAATGATGCAGTCCTGAAAAAGGGGATTCCAATAAGTGTTTGGCCAGCAGGAGTCCCTGTTATGCCCCCAAAGGAAGCAGAGACTTCCAATGCTTAGCTGTTGCAAATTTCAGGGATGCAACGAAAACTGGAAGTGCCCATTTTTTGTTAAGTTCGTTAAGCTCCCCAGTACCCCACTAGACCCACACCCCCAGGACTGCAGGGCTGGCTGGAGGTAAGTGAAAAAGTCTCCTGTTAGGGGAAAAAAAAAAAGTGGCGTTACTGCCTTCCCCAGCCCCTTAAAGAGACAGGGCTTTCCTGGTTGGGGTGTCGCATCAACCTCAGTTTCAGAAGCCCTGATCTAAGCTGCAGTCTCCCTGGCTATTGGAATAGGTGTGCTGTGATTGATTACACAAAGGTGTCCACTGCCGAATGTAGTCTGTATCCTGGGCTTTGTCACAGGAAAGTGGGCAAGGCAGAGCGTGGCAGGAGCTGCAGTTGCCCTGTTGTTCCTTATGGAGTTACTGCTATATCATGCGCTAGCTCTGTTGTTGATGTAGCATTTTTCCAGAGTCAGGGATGTTTCCATCATCTAAAGGGGATTAGGATATGATGTGAGTTGACTTCTCATCCCTCCCATGACATGCCCCATTCTCCTCCCTGTTTTGGCCTCTCCACTGGTCAGGTTGCGTCGACATCCACATCATGTCCAACCATTGTTGGTGCACCGTTTTTGGTATTGTGCTGTTGTCCATCCCTGGTGAAAATACTTGTTCTTCAACAGGGCTGTTGTTGCACCAGTGTACGTAGGGATATGCTGGGGTATCTCAAGGGTAGGACTGAGTCTGTGTAAAGATCTTCAGAACAAAATACGTATATTGTGCTTTTAAGTGTAACAATGAACAAATTTGTAATACTTTACCGTTTGCTTACTATCAATCATGTATTAAAATCTGTTAAGAGATGTCATCTGTGTTGTTTGATCTCTGTAGAAATATACTGGACGTGCTTCAACTTCTTGCAATTACTGAACGTTAATCTGCCGGCTTTTCAGAGAAGATTAAGCTCTCTAGTGATGACAGTTAAGTTATTGTTCCAGAAAAATTGGCTTAGCCTATTTAATCTCAGGCTGGGTTCCACCAATAAAAAGTAGCTCTTAAATTAATCTCCAAACATTTCAACAGAGCCAATCCACCAACTTGTGAAATGTTGGCACCGTGACATATGACCTCCAGGGTTCACTTTGAATTTTTTTCCAAATGCAAAGAATGTAGCAACATATTAGGTTCCATCTTTCTGAGTAGGTTTATACAAATAATTCAGTAATCTCTTCGATGCATTTATAGAGGTTTCTGGTGCTGGGAAGCATTGGAGCTCTCATTGATTTAATTAGTTATACTGGTTTACAGGGGCGGGATGATCTTGTTTTAGCTATCTGTACTTTTATTCTTCGGTGATGGCATTTGCCCCATCCCACCCTGAAGTCCTAAACCATTAAGTCTTTAAAAAATAATCATCTCATATTGAAAGGGCTAAACAACAGTGTTGGGAACGAGTCTTAAAATTCGAGTCAATTCAATTCAGGAGTCTCTGCCCCCTCGTGAATTGACTCGTGCACAAGTCCTAGCTCATGCCCATGGTGAGTCCACCCTGGAATTTCATGAGTCATTTTCACATAAGAAGAGTCTTTTCATGGCAAGCTATGGAATGTGTCAGACGTGTGTGTGTGAATACAGATGTTTGAAAATGGGAGGTAAGGGGGGTCAGTCAGAGTTGTCATTTCACATTTACCATTAACTTTCTGGTGGGCTAGTGATGCATTGCTGACCGCACTTCACTCCTTCCACCAAACCACCATTTCACTTACATAAACAAAACACCAAAGCCAGGCTGACCTGTAGCTGTTACTCGAGCAAGCATGGAAACCTTCATCTCCATACGAAATCTCCATGCCACAATGAAAACTCCTCCTCCCTCCATTCACATTGTAACACAGAAGAACAGAAGGAAAAAAACAGTCCCAGCTGTGGCAGATCATTCATTCAGTGAGACCTTTTTTACCACCAAAGCCAGACTGCCCTGCGGATGTTACACGAGCAAATACGAGGTTGCAGGAAAACCACGAGCGGCTCTATTAAACCAGCTGCCATGAAACCTCTTCCCCCCATAAAGCAAAATCCTAGGCCTGTTCCCCAGGCCGTACAGTCTCCTCGGATCTGCCCCTGATGTTTAGCAGGCGCAGATCCGAGGAGTCCGTAGGGAGGCTGGTGCTTCCCCGCATGCAAGGGCACAAACGTGCCCTTGCACCAGGGAGGCTCCAGCCTCCCATATCCTGCGCTGGATATGGTGCAAACCCACCGGCCTTGCCATTCCGGCGCAGTATAGGATTGCACTCTGAGGTAATGTTGAACAATAGCACATAGATCTTCATATATATAAAAATACCTTTTTGCAGCTAAGCATGAAAGGGTGTAGCTTACATAAGGCCACCTACTGAGTTCATGGCAGCGGCAAGATTTGAACTAGGAAAGACCTGATTCACAGCTCTGTCAGCCACTACTCTGCACTAGTCCCCAACCTGCAAGAAGGAAGATGTTTTCCGTATGAACAATTCCATCCTCTGAAATTATCTGTATGAAGGCAGATTTACATATGATGACGGCTAGGTGATATGTATAAAAGGCTCTTAGAACCATATGCTTGCAGCATCGCTTCAACTGTTTGCTGTGCCATCATGCATTAACTAGATCAGTGGTTCCCAAACTTTCCAGCACCGTGACCCATTTTGTTCTCTGCAGTGGGTTGCAACGTGATTCTCCTGGTAGTGCCAGAATGCCTTATTTGGGAGGCCCCAGGTGCCTTTTCCAGGTTGCACCAGGCCCACAACCCACTCTGTTGGCCTCTGCTGGCCTCAAAATGGCTCATAGCCTGAGCATCGCATCGTGATCCACTTATTGGGAAATGCCACACTAGATGTAAATGCAGCAGCACGTGGAAGATCAGCCTTTTAAATTCCGTATATGAGGTATTGACAGGAGCGAAGTCTTTTTGGCAGCTGCCTGATGATTGTTGCCATGCCTGCCATGATTTTGAGGCTAATTACTCAACAGTGCAGATTTTCTTGTGAATGGAAATCTGTAGCTTTAAACTTAATATTTCAGGTTATGCAGCAGTACGCTCAGCGTTATCAGCTTGAAAGCAGAAATGATATACACCACCCGATCGTAATTGATGTGAACAAAGAGCACTTGATTGCTGCTCTTGAACATGCAGGAATATGCAGAAGCATCTTGGCACACTGTTGCTACCAGTAATAGCATTATCTTTTTATAAATAATGAAATGGTCAACTTTAAGTGGAGAAGCAGGCGGGGACCGGTAGGTTGCAAAAACAGGATCACATTTCTGCTTTGAGTGCCTCATCTTCCAGTGGGCAACAAAATCCTCTGTTGTTATTTGCCTGGACTCCCAAGAAGCACCAGGCTTTGGTTAAGCCTTTGGAGGACAGTGTTTTTGTGACACAAGTTTTGTTCTCTATCCAATTTACCTGCAGTTTCTTGGCCTACCATTGAGATACGTATGCATACGTATGTATTCTCCAAATACAAACTCATATTCTGTATTTTAGGCCTTTTGAGCTCTCACTTGACAAAGCATGGGAAACCACTGCTGAACATTGGTTGCTTTCTATGTAATCCCTTAGAGAACAATTTAACATAAATCGATAATCTCCATCCTGACAGAAAGTTAAATGCATCTCCCAGGCCGTTTATTAAAGATCCAGCATATTCTAGCATTTCTGAATTAAATTGATTCGATTGTCAGGGATGTTAAGGGTTGTACCTTTTTGTCTGCAGATACCATGCAGTCTTACAATATAATTATATTGTTATATTGCACTGAGGATGGCAGCACAGACCCTGTTTCTCTATTTCACACACGTGATAATAACAGGAAACTTGCAGCCCTCTTCATTTATACGTATGCAGTATTTATATGATAATAATGGACAACAGTTTGTTTTACAGAAACAGCTACTGAAATATTAATATTTAGATGGGTTTTTTCCTAACTAATGACAGCCCACAAAATGGGCACCCAGTGAAGAAAGAATGTTATTCAGTCCTTTTCCTGCTCCAAGAAGTGGCTATGGCCACCAGCTTAGAAGGTTTTAAAGGAGATTAAACAAATTCATGGAAGCTGGCCACTGATAAACCCACCAGCTGTGGTAGCTAAATATAATCTCCAGATTTCACAGGCCCCTGCCCCATACCAGCTGGAGGGAGCTGAACAGCAAGTTAAGCCTGTTGCCCTTATGCCTCATTTGTAGGCTTTCCAGATACATATTCTGACCATGGTTGGAATCAAGATGTTAGATTAGGTGGACACTTGGCCCGGACCAGCAAGATTGCTCTGAAGATCTTGCATTCACATGTGTGTGAGAAAGGGAACTTGAGAAAGGCTTGTTGGGCAGCTGTCTTCAAAAGGGCAAGTCTCAAATCTCTCCTACATTCATGAATGTTGTCACACACATCTTTGGACTCTGACTGATGATTATAAACAAAAGAAGAGCCCCGCTGGATCAGGCCAATGTCCCATCTGGTCCAGCTTCCTATATCACACAGTGGCTCACCAGATGGCTCAGGGAGGTAGCCTACTTCTAAAACCAAGAGGTTGCACACATCCATAAGAAGAGCCCCACTGGATTAGGCCAAAGGCCCATCTAGTCCAGATTCCTGTATCTCACAGCGGCCCACCAGGTGCCTAAGTGTGTTCAGTAGACAACAAGATGCTTGCATCTTGTTGCCACTGCCTTGCATCTGGCATTCTGAAGTAGCCTACTATTAACATAAGGAGGTTGCCCAACCCATGATGGCCTCTAACCCACGATGGAGTTTTCCTTCATAAATCTGTCCCGTTCCCTTTTAAAGGCATCATGGCCAGATGCCATGACAGCCTGTAACCTGTGATGGACTTTTCTGCCAGATATTCAATCCCCTTCTTAAATGCATCTAGGTCAGACGCCATCACCACATCCAGTGGCAATGAATTCCACAGACTAATTCTATGCTGGGTGAAGAAATACAGGCGTGCCCCAGTATCCACTGATTCGGTATCCACAGTTTCTGTTATCCACAAATACCATGGATACTGAAAAGTTTATTAAAAACATAGGGGAACATTAAACAAATCTCTTTTTTTTACCTTTTTATAAATAATGGTTAAAAGTACAAAATGACTGATGTTCCCCTATCTTTAAAAAGGCATCCATAAATAATTTTATTATTATTACTATTTGCCTGTAAACCGCTTTGTGAACTTCGTGTTGAAAAGCGGTATATAAGTACCTGTTGATTGATTGTTGATTGATTGATCCACAGTTTCAGGTATCCACAGAGGAGTCCAGAACGTAACCCCAGCAGATACTAGGGCTGGGGTCAGCAACCTATGGTTTTGGAGCCGCATGTGGCTCTTTTAGCCGTCTGCTGCGGCTCCGGAGTCCAGGTGAAAGTAGCAAAGGAGGCGCCCAGCATTGGCTGCGACCGCGGGCTCGCTCTCCCTCCTGGTAGGCTGCACTGTGCTCAGGGCTGCAGGTTGGGAATCGCCCCCTTTTCTCCCCTTCCTTCCAAGCCCCCCGAGCCAGGAGCTGCTACCGAGAGCGCCTCTCCGCTCGGCACCAGTCCCGCGCTGCACGCTGCTCCGGGAAGCGGGGAGAGCGTGCTGGCGGCAGCGGCAACTGGGCTCCCACTCGGTCCGTGGATAGCCTTGTGCAGAAGGCAACCCATGAAGCTCCAGAGCTGATCCGCCGGCTGGAAGGGTGTGTGGCTTTTTGTGTTGAATGTTCCATGTGTTTGCATTGCTTCGCACGCAGAGCTGGGATGGAGCGTGGCGGGGGGGGGTGACGGCGTGCAGCAGAGAGCCGGTGGGGAAAACTTTCTGGCTCGCTCTCGGATGGGTTGCAAAATTGCCCCTGGTTTTGCACGCATTGGGGCAGCTCCCGCTTACAAGCACGGAAAGCGCCGGGTCTCGCAGTTGTGTATGTGTGTCCCCCGCCCGTTTTCCAGGATCTTTTGCCCGGTCCCTCTTTCTGCAACGTGGAGGGATTGTTTGCATCGATGGTGTGCAAGTTGCAAAAGTTCCTGTGCACGAGCCTGGAATCCCCCTTTTGCAAACCTAAAAATAAAAAATCCTCCACCGTTTTGAAAAACAACAACAACACACCCCATAGTGGCAGCAGTGGCACGGGCAGCTGCTCGCTCGGCTCTGGGGTCTGCCCTGCCCGCCCATCCTGCTGCTGCTTGTCGCATGTGCTCTTTGCAAGCAGGCAATCCGCCGTGTTGCCCTGCAAGGTGCAGCATGGTGGCTGGTTTTTGTTCTGCCGTTCGTTTTTTTACGCGCGATCGGAAGGCTGTGGAGGACTGGCAGCAGGGTTGGGGGTGGGAGAGAAAGAAAGCTGGAGACAGCGAATGACGAATGTTGAGACCCGATTTTCAGCCGCGATCGCTCATAAGAACATAAGAAGAGCCCTGCTGGATCAGGCCAAAGGCCCATCTAGTCCAGCTTCCTGTATCTCACAGCAGCCCACCAGGTGCCCCAGGGAGGCATGAGACAACAAGATGCTTGCATCCTGTTGCCACTCCCTATAGTTTTTTTATACATAGCATAAAGGTAAAAAAAACACTATATATGCAGTATTATCTTCATTTTAGATGTCAAAAGGGTTTTGTGGCTCCCGCGGTTTTCTTTTCTCCAGAAAATGGGTCCAAATGGCTCTTGGAGTGTTTAAGGTTGCCTACCCCTGTACTAGGGCATGCCTATATTTTCTTTGGTCTGTTCTAACTCCGCCTCTCATTTCATTATAGTTTGTATATTGGGTTTTGCGTTTTTTATTATTTGGGGATCAAAATAGAGAAATGTCTTTTGTTGTTGTATTCAATGTCAGTTCTTGCAGAATGCTGTCAGATATTAGCCGTTTATCTAATCTTCTAAGCCGTCTATTTGAGCCCTGAAAATGAGAGTAGTTCCACATTTTAAGATATAGCAAGATTTACACTATGTTTTGATTATTGTATCTTTCAGGATGTTTGCCTGCACCCTCTCCCTTTCTTCGGATAAGTGAGGATGACTAGGGAGCATCATTAATTGGGGATGAGTATTATTATTAAGAATGTATACTGCTTTTCAAAAGTAATTAAAGTGGTTTACATTGTAAAATAAATCGATAAATGGTTCTCAGTCCCCAAAGGGCTCACAATCTTATGTAAAGATGCCATCCTCATATGAAGAAGAACAGTTGCTCTCCCCTTGCTAAATTTAACAAGGTGCCACTTTGCCCAAAATTGTGGGGGACCCTGCTTGGAAGGCATAGAGAACGTGAATATGAGCAGAAGCTGAGAAGTCCTTCACCTACAGTATCAAGAACTTGGATGGTCTGTGGAACTTGATTGGTAATAGATGGAAGGAAGCAGTCTGAGGATGGTGTCAGTACAGGCGTAAACTGCAAGACAACTGATGGCAGCCGATGTTCTGTTGACTAGAGCTGGTTATCACTGTCAATTCCTGCACCACAATAATGGTTGTCCACTTCACTATCACCAGCAGGCAAGGTGAAGTTTAGATGTGATAGAATTCCTCCTCCTCCTCCTCCTCCTCCTCCTCCTCCTCCTCATTATTATTATTATTATTATTATTATTATTATTATTATTATTATTATTCCTGCCCATCGATTCTCTCCCATTTAGTAACCTTTCTTAATGGCCTTTCCCTTGGAGCAACGTTGTTGTTGGCTGTTCTTACTGTCTGCATATATAAATTCCCTCTAACTATGGGTAAAGAAAGCCGATGACGTGGTTTTGTTTTGAAGCACTAAGTAGTTAAATTTACAATGGCCTTTTCTTTCCAATTATGGTAAGAGAAGCATTTAATGTAGTTCTATTGATTTGGGAGTACAGTGGCATAGTCACAGTGTGTTTTATGGAACAATATTTTTATTATGCAATAAATTATCACCCTTAGAGAAGATTAATACTGTGAAACTTGCAGCTTTGGCAGGCAGGGAAAGGGAGAGGCAGCAGTATGGACTTTATTGTGCAATGTAGTGTAACGGCAGTGAGGTTCAAATCTTTCTAGTAATAGCTCCAGAGAGCAGTAACTCTTGGTCAGCGCATCTTCCTGCTTTCAGGCAGTGCTTAATTTATCGGGCAAAGATTATTCTGGAATGGGGGTTCTTAGTGTGGACAAGTGATTCTCAAACTTGATTCTCAGAGTCTCCTTTGACCTACTGGGCCATTGGCCGTAGTTCTCTATTAGGGCTGCAATCCTATACATTGGAGTGGGTGGCAGGTTTTTTTAAGGATTCCGTGGCTTCCCTGACTGGCTTCCCTGGGGAGTCACAGCTCACAATTTGGGAACCATTAGCATGGAAAAAGGCCCTCTTCCTGACTCCTGTTAGTTTTGGCTAATCATCACTTCCCTCCACTGCTGTCCCCCTCGCCCTGGTCATTTTCTTAAACAAGTTGCTAAATGAGTCTTGCCTCCTTGGCCTGCAATTCGTATACACACTTACCTGGGAGTAGGTCCCATTGAACTCATTGGGGCTTACTTCTGAGTAGGCATGGATAGGATTGCACTGTTAGTCTGATGGTTTAGATTTACGTTTTCCTTAAAGAAAATGTTGTATTGTAAAGAAAAGGAATGATGTGTTGGCAATAGGAGATGTTTGTGTGTTGTGTGCAAAAGAACAACAGTAGTGAAATCTTATAATTGGTAGCAAAATACTCTGCATATGTGAAATGCAAATTTACTGCATAGTAAAGATCATGGGATACTGCCGAACGTTTGCTGATGTACTGTACTGCTTCAGAATGCCCATGTGCTTGGGAGATGATGTCCTTCCCTAAGCACATGTTTAGCTCTTAGCTTTATTCAACTGCCCATTGGTTTTCAAACATCATGACCAAAGAGCTCAGGCAGGAGGTGTGGACTGATGGTTTTGCTCCTGGTACTGCCTGAAGCTAGGCAAGAGAATCTGTGATCTATTTTTGGATGGGAGATGGAACACCAGGCTGTGATAAGCTACAGTACCTGTGGTGGCAGAACGGGATCACTGTGGAGCTGATTAGTCAGAACGGGAATGTTGTGAGAAGGCCAGCCAGCACAAGAATGAGTATGACCTTGAGGACCTGTCCAGCCTGGACTTACGATCACCTGCTGAAACTTGCTGTCACACGGCCAGAGGAGAGAACCACACTGTGAAGGCTACATCTGGGACTGAAGATTCAGTGAATCGCAGAATACTGTATATTTGTAAAAAAAAAAAAAAAACACCATTGAAAAATGGTGGTTTAGACTAGCCTGCCTATGTAAGCCGCCTTGGGCATTTGCTTCCGCATGGGAAAGGCAGGGTATAAATTCTTCAGAAAAATAAAATCCATTCTCCATTGGCTTGTCTTCTAAAGAAACCCTCAGAAAGTGTTGGGACGTATTATAGGTCCCAGAGTCAGTTTGCACAAGCTGCTGCTCAAATCTGTTCAGTACTACCATTGCTGTATGTGAACTGAGACCATACCCAGGCAGTGCTACTTAGGGTGCTACTTTCTACTGAGTTGGGTGATTGATCCATTTAACTCCTTGTGGTTGATACTGACTGTGGGTCTCCAAGGTTCCGGAGAATGTTTCTCTGCCCTACATGGAGGTTGCCAATATGTGATCTGGGACACTCTGCATGCAAAGCAGATGCTCTTGCACTGAGCTATGAACTCTCCCTAAGGAAGCTTCAGAGAGAAGCTTGAACACCACATGATTGACTTCTGAAGAATTCGAGAAAACCTGTTTGCCTTTTGCAGAAGATGGAATCAAGACATGGCACATTGGATTCCATCGTTACAGTCCAGGAGTGTTGTAGTAGTCCTGGGACACGAATTAGAGATCTTTTGAGCCTCATGCACAAAGTCCACCACCACCACAAAGTCTGAAAGAGTGATGAAAGAAAAGTAGATTCCACTTTGAAAATGCCAGCTAATAATTCCAAGGCTAAAAAAGATCACCTGGGAAACATTTTCTGAGCTCTAAATTAAGAGCAAAGCCTGAGTACGAGCAAAATTGCTTTTTTCCCCCTTTTCACATTGCATGGCAGAAAGATCATTTTATGGAATGAGCATTTGGATTTCATATCTCTGGCATGCTGCAGAATGCCGCACCTTGAATGATATTGAGAAATTGGAAGGGATTCAAGAGAGAACAAAAAAAATGGGCAATGAAAGGATTAGCAGATAAGGAAAAAATTAACAAAACATTAATCTTTGAGGAAAATAATTGCTTGTCTTAGCAGTGATCATGGGAGCTTGATAATCGCCTTCAAACCCATGTAAAAACTTTTATGAAGGAGGAGGAGAGGTTTTATTTATTCGCTGTACTGGAAATTGGCCGTAAAGCGGTGGTGGAGTACGTGCTCTATATGTAGAACATGTTGGGTACAATTCTTGAATTCTCCAGGTAGGAGAGAAATGAAAATGCTTTGTCTGAAATGCTGGAGTACTGCTGCCAGGCAATGTAGACATACCAAGCTAAGCTGGGCCAATGGTCTGACTCAGAATATGGCCACTACATATTTTGCCCATACCCTTGATGTTCCATGCTTCCCCTGAGGTGTTTGGTCTAGTTCACGGGATGTGGCCCTTGGAGAGCCTCTATGTGGCCCACAGCAAGCCTCTGATCCCCCTATGAGCTTCTGGCCCTCCTGATCTTGCTGGCATGGGCTGCCCCCGGCAAGCTGTGCTCTGGTTTGTATGGCAGTTGTTCTAACAGGCAGGAAGTCTGTGAGCAGCCTCCCTGGCCCTCAGAATGCCAGTGAAAAGCAGAAAATACTTTTTCCAAACACCCGGAAGTGACATTTTGAGTGTTTTGCTCTGGGTGTTTCCTGTGATCTGCTGTTTCTAAGATATTTACTCCAGCACATTAAATGCTTATGGAGTGGGGCAGTGGTGTCATTCAAATGATTTAGGAACCGGAACTCACTTTTGATTGGCACTTCTTGGGAACCTGGAACCAGCCACGGAGCCCGTTAGGATCCAGAACGCCCGTTCTGGTCCGTTCCTCCTGAATGACATCACTGGAGTGGGAGCACTGGGAAGCTATTAAAGTGTGTGCTATATTTCTGTGGTGTGTGTTGGTGCTTGGAGGAATCCTAGAACTTTGAGCCTGTTCGTTCGTTCGTTCATTCATCTGTCTCTAATGCATTTATTTAAATTTAATATTAAAATATTTTTATTTATTTTTTTGGCCCTCGCCACCATGCCAGATATTGCGGCCCTCCGGCTAAAAAATTCAAAGACTCCTGGTCTAGTTCACTTCTGGTTTCCAAATGGCCTCTCCTTTGTGAAACTCCAGGCTCCTTACCGAGCCAGTTCTGCTTCAGCAATAGAACTGCACTGCATGTTTTTATCCTTTTACCAAAACAAAAAACAAAAAAAAACCCAAAAAGAAAGCAAGGAAGCAGCCACAATATCAATTGACAGTTTGGAGAGAAGGCTTCACTCATTTCTGTTTCTCCTCTTTGGTGCTCTAGACTTAGAACTTGTGCAGACTTGTGAATTCCTCATTGGCTGTGGTGAGGAGCTGTGAAAATGCTTTCTCAAAGCAAGAGCCAAAACTTTCACCCCTTCTAGTTTTGATCATGTGGGCTCTTTTTCTCGCCCCCTCACCTTTTCAATTTTCAGTTAAACAGCATCTCTGTGATAAGTGCTGCCGCGGCAAACTGGGGCAAAGCAATGCATTTAGTTCTATTAATTTGTTTTATTGGACTTGCTGGTTGGAAACATCAGCATATGATCCATTATTTCTCCACGAATGACCAGCAGAGCCTTCTCCTGGTTGGCAGAGATGGATTAATTCAGTATAGATACTTAATGGGTTTTGGGAAAAAATCTTTACTAACATTTCTGAGCAGACTATTGATTCCGTTAAAAAGTATGAAAGTTGATGTTTTTTAATTGAGCCAGTGCTTGCTGGTAAAGTAATTCACAGCTGGGTTTTGATATCCAGCGGGCAAAGGCTTTTACTTGACATATGGTCCAGTCCTATCCTAGAAATACGCTAGTGCAGTGGTTTCCCAAACTGGTGGATCATAACCTGATTTTTGGTGGGTCGCCAATGGGTGGTGGAAAGATCAGGGAGCACTTTATGCCAACTTGTCTTTCACAACATATAAGGCAAAATATTTGGTTAACTCTTGTATTCTCAGAATTCTTAATGCAGGTATTAAGGACCGCACGGTGACTTGCCTGCCTGGTGCGAAGGTTGCGGACATC
>JAJKFI010000004.1:21098504-21149127 GCA_029204185.1 Lerista edwardsae | reverse complement strand
CCTTGGCCTGATCCAGCATGGCTCTTCTTATGTTCTTATGTTCTTATGGAGGGCTCCAGTCACCCAACTGGTGCCTCACGACCCAACAAGGATTCCCACAGGGGAAGTGATTGACAGCAGTCTTTTTTTTTTCTGAGACCTTGTGGACCACTTCTGAGACCACTTGGAAACCAGTGCTTCCAAGGTCCGAGTGCTATAGCGTCCTAGCCAGATGTTCCTGCTTGCATTAATGCAAGGTTTTAAGTACCGCGTGAGATACTCTTCACCTATGTGGGCTGAGTGGTGAGAAGGCAACATTGTGGATTGGCCAGTGGGAGTTCTGGACCAGGCTCCCAATGCCATGGGTCTTTCTGGACGGTCATGCTAAAGGTGAGTGCCTTCTTGAAAGTGGCAAGCCCATTGGTTGGGCTCAAATCAGTCTTGCTTGGAGCACAAAAGGCTTGATATAAATCCGTATATTGCCGATCTCCCCATATTTCAAGCACATCAATGAATTTTGCAACCAGAGAACACAGAGAAAGGCTTTAAATGGAACACAGGAAGAATTCAAAATTATGGATTTGTAAAAATGATTTGTAATACTGCTCAATTATCAAGCCCATAGGGCCCGAGGTGGTTTTATTTCTAGTTATATACTTTTCAGTGTGTGCATAATGCTTAATGCCTTTTCCACTTAATGATATTCATAAATGCCCATCCTTCCACTTGCAGCCATTTTATTATGTCATGAGAATTGTGGCAAAATTCCCTCTTGGCTTTGATAGATGTAAAAACAGTTTTTAAAATTCTCACTTTTTAACATTCCAAATTAATCTCTTAATAATTTGCTTCTTAGGCAGTAAGCAATGCTCAGTGAATACAACAACAGTCATAAATGAAACTGCCATTGACATAATTTTAGTTAAGTCACCTTTAAAACAATTATTCCTGGATGCAAGTGTTTTCTTTAACCATCACATTCAGTTTTGAATGGATAGGTTTTTTTTCCAATCCGCCAACACTGTGTGTCCAAATTAGCATCCAGCTTCATTTATACCGTATTGGAGTTATGTCTTTTGCAAAAGAAAAAGAAATGGCTGCTGTTGTGCCTTATGTAACAGTGAGGCCAAAAATCAAGCCTTGAGGTGGGCTAGTGTTCCTTGACTGCAAAATAAATCAAATTATTGGTTTGCTTGGTCCAGGACCCATGAAACAAACATGAAAACGGACCAAGGGTCGCACATCCCATGTGGCCACACTGCATTTGATCCTGCATTATGCCTCGCAATACATACCATTGTGCTCAGTGGTTGAGATGCTGCTTCCATCACTCTGCTGTGAATTCTCAAATCCCAAAGGACCTTTGGCCATCTCTGGATTATATAGTGCCCCATCCTGTTTGTTTGTGCCTATGTGGACGAAGCCTCTATTAAAAATGTTTATTTGTGGCACTCTGAGTAGTCCCAAGCTTGACTCCAAAGGGAAGAGGCTTCCATTTATGCAAGTGGGCTGAGACTGTGGCAGTAAGGAGGGCAGAAAAGTTCAGTTCCAGGAGCACAGGTTTACTCATGGAAGTCAGGGTACAGGTGCCTATGTTGTAGCTGTTAATTGAAAGCCTGAGGTCAGGGCTGACTGATAGCAGTTACATTTTAAGTGCATTCAGAAATCTTTGGTGGTGATGAAAAAGTGACATTGCATGTTTTTTTCTTAAACAAGAAATGTGTGGGATTTCTTGCTTGTGATCATTATCATCTATGCCAAGCATGAATAACTTTTCAATAGCTTTTTCCAGATGGGTGAATTCTATCTCATTCATGTCAGCGCTACATGCGATTTCAGGCTGTTGAATTATGGAACTCAGTTGCCTAACAGCAATAGCGAGTGTCGTACACTTCACTATGTGTAAATGAATTGTGTTGGGGGATCATCTTGTTGAGTTCCTTGTTCTTCTTGCACAATGTTCCTTGTTCATCGTAATGATGATTTTCACGGATCACAGAAATGCTTTGCCCAGAACCTTATTTTCTGCCAAGCTAACCTGCACTTCTTTTGACATTTGTGCTCTTACATTAGATTTTTAAGGGCTGTGTGTGTGAGTTTTCCCTACTTAGTTTTATAAACTAAGTTACTTTATAACTTGGTTACTTCACTAGAGGCCTTATGTGTATCCTATCCCTGGAGGAGGTAGTGTGGTTTTTCTGAGTTGTGTTGTCTGCTTTGTGGAATTCCTTGCCCAAGGATATGTGGTAAGTGTCCTCATTTTCTACTTTAGACTCTAGGCCAAGACAGCTGCTGTTTCAGTGTGTCTTTGGCCTGAGCCAAACAGTGGAATTTAGTCCTGGTTTTTGTTGAGTCTCTTTCAAAATGTTGCTGATGGGTGTGTTGCTTATGATTATGACTTCAGCAATCCTTGCGCCTGCGGAAGGTGTCGCAGAAGCACTGTCAAGTGCTTTGCGCCACCCAAGTAGGCAGTGCCAGCAGAGTGGCCTACATTGTCACGCCAGTGCTGCATCCAGCCTGACGGTAGCTGGCGCAAACAGGTAAGGCGGTGAGCAGCACAGGGGCTGGGATAAGGTAACGAGAGGGAGTTTCAGCGGCAGGGGGGCCCTTCTGGGTGGGGGAGGGCAGAATGGGGGAGGATTGAGCCTGGGAGGGGTGGGATCAGCAGAGGCCTCCTGCACTGTATCCTATCCCCTCCCCTGGGACAGCTGGCCTTACCCCGGGCTGCTTGGACTTCTGCCAGCTATATAGCTGGCAAGAAGCCGAGTAGCCCCATATGCCTGGCTAGGGTGTTTCTTGTGGCAATGGGAAAAATACCATTTACCGTGAGGAGACTTGCAACCATGTCCTAACTTGCGCTGGATACCCGTGGCCTTGCTGCACCAGCACAGGTTAGGACTGATCTGCGATTCTTTTTATCTGTTTCCTTAAATCGTAAGCCACATTGAAGGTCCATGTAGATGGAGAAGTGAGGTGCAAATCTTTTAATAAACAAAGTCTGTTTGGAGGTTCTATTGGTCAGGCCATCAAAAACTATCCTGGGATTGACGACAAATTATGCTGGATGAATTATTCAGTTGTATTGCAGCTATGTTGGTTCCCGTGTTTAGACACAGTCAGTAGCAAACTAACAAATAACTGGGTTATTTTAACAGTAAAAACAGATTTTAAGCCACCAATCACTTTCTGTGGATCTAGAATAACAGCAACCACATACATTGTTTCTGGCACATTTTTGCATTTGCTCTACATTTTGCCAATGTAATTTTCTCTAAAATGTTCCACCTATCATTATCCTCCTCTTAAGTGTTGACAGTTCCATGTCACTTTTGGAGTTACTGTACATTCTCAGTATGTCAACTATTTAAACAAGGTATCTAATGATTGTGGTCTAAAATTTGCAACTGTGGTGCCACCAACCCCTTAATTCTCTAATGCAGTGGTTCTCAAACTTTTTTGCACTGGGACCCACTTTTAGAACGACAATCTGCCGGAGCCTGCTGCTTTCCTGAAAATGCAGCAATAAGTTTGGTTATTTCTCAGTCATTTTCCAATAGCAAAGTGAAATCAGAAAGAAAAAAGCCTATTTACAACCTTGACACAAGCAAAACAATCCGCAGCCCTCCCCCCTTCCAGCATCCCATCTTTCCATCTTTTCAATATGGCTGCTCTAGGTGCTTTGCAACCTACTTGAAATTGGCTCAAGACCCACAATTGGGAATCCCTGTCCTATATAGTATGTGATTGGGATCTTAAGGACTGTTTTCTCCCATATATTCCTGCACATCTCCTACAATAGTTCGATAAGGCCCTCAGGATACTGCTGTCATGTAAAGCCCATGGGCTGGCAACAAGGTGCATGGCTTTTTCAATTGTAGCACCATGTCTGTGGAATCAACTCCCAGATGATCTGTGGATTTCTGGTTTGGTTTAAAAACATGCCTATTTTGGTTGGCTTTGGAAGAGGGTGGATGCCCCTAGGGGCCCCATTTAAAAATTGATGTATGTAGGCTACTCTGCTGTTTTTACTGGTTTTATTGTTGTTTTTGTAACCCACTCCTGTATTGCTTTTAATTTTTTAAATTGTATTTTTATGTTTTGCCCCTCACCCTTTAAATGCTATCTGGGTTGGTAAAAGTACATGCAAACCAAGAAGCAGTCTCTTTAAGCGTGTTTTTGTGGGGCCTTTGAAAAATGGTGCAGGTCAGCTTAAATTGACCACATTTAGAAATTCAGCCAAAATAAGCTGTATTGGCATCTCTCCGTTTATCCAAACTTGAGTTTTCCAAGTCCATCATTATTTCAACCTGCAGTGTGTTCATGCGGCCATTGACAAATGGTCCCAGGTCTGATTTTCTATTTTAGGCATAATCCAGGCAGTTTTAATGAATGTTAGATATTAAGTTCTTCTTTGTTACTATTTATTGTGTTACATGGACTTTTCTTTTAGAATAAATTGGTTGCCCTGAGTCCCATTTCCTTTTCTGTATTTTTTTTATCCACAACATAAACCTTAAACATCAGTCAGGTATGGTTTGAGTTTTGCTTCAAAGATCCTTAAAACATTTAAAGATCTACTGTATTCTTAGTATCTCACTTTTCATTATGTGACTTGTTTGCCTTGGAGACTTGGTACTCTAAAGGTGCAATCCTAATCTGGAGTTAGGCCTGCAAACTTTAGCTGGCACAAGTGACACTGTAAAGTATGTTTGGACCACTCTTGGAGTCAGAGAGGCCAGCACACAGATGTGTGCCACCCTCCATGACTCTGAGAGTGATCCAAATGTGCTTTACAGTGGCCCTGGTGCCAGCCAAACTTTGCTGGCCTAATTCCAGGTTAGGATTGCGCCCTAAGTATGTTCTTTGGAATAAGTCTGATCTTGGAGTAAGTGGAGTAAGTGACTAGGGCTCATCTGATACTGGAGAATGACTGGTATGATTCCGGTTCTTTGGTGCTTTAAATTGACCAAGCTATATGTTATGAATGTCACATGATGACACAGTCTTTCTTTTGTGTAGCAGTCAGATCAGGACCATGATACAGAAGTAGTGGGGAGTATATTACCCCTTTGCCTCTGTGCCATTTTCCTGCTGAAAATAGTACCTCTGAAGTGACTATTTAACTTTTAAAGTGCCATAGTATAAAATGGCACTAAGAGGTAAATAGGCATTTTGGGCAGGAAAACGCAAAGGCACTATGTGCCATAGCCCCACACAGCTACTACACAAAAGTAGTTTAGAACATTAGAAGGATCTGAAATTCCAAATCCAAATTCCAGGTTAAGCTGCGTGAAAGACTCTGAATGCATAAAAGGCGTCAATGTTTTCCAGGCTACACTGTTTATAATCAAGTGAAAACATTCATTTAGATATCTGTGTGTTTTTCATTTATTTAACCACCATACCGTTTTGTATGTGGGAGATGGGAGGCGGAAGAACTCATTCCTTTGTAAAATTAAAATCCCAACAAATGTGATACTTGCAATTGTCTTTTCTATAGTAATAAAAGGGTGACTCATAAACAAAGTGAAAGGTTAACCAATGAAATTGGAATGTAACATTTATTGAAATAGTGAAATTACTCACAGACCTTGGAAAAGTTCAGCTGAAGGAAGATATTAGAACAAATGAATTCCTAAACAAAAGTTCTGGGAAGTTCAGTAATGCTACAAGAGTTGAAATCCACTTTGAGGTCAATCATAGAATGAAATTCTTTCATCTTAACTCCACAAGGATCTGAGACTAACCTGACTCCAGCAAGAAGACTTTTTTTAAAAAAACAATTGCTTCAAACATTTTAAATTGCTTTAATTTTAAAACTGACTTTTGTTCAGTGAAGTCCAGAGTAGTCATACAAATGGTCTGTCTGTCTTGAATAATTATCAGGTAAGGTTCTTTCATGACTCTCTTTCTTTACCTTGTGTTACGCATTGGCTAGAAAACTGAGGGCGCAATCAGAAGACTCGGAAGATTGAGGAACCTGGAGTTGGGTCGTCACAAGTCCTGAGTGGCCCAGGAGTGTTGCCAGTGCACCGGAAGGCATGTTTGGACCACTCTTGGAGTCAGGGAGTATAGCGCATGTCTGTGTGCCAGCCTCCCTGACTCCAAGAATGGTGCAGGTGCATTTTGTGGCATGCTTGTTACACTCCTAGGCAGGCACAAGGGGCTTGTGCTGGACTAACTCCAGGTTAAGATCGCCCCCTGAGTCGTATAAATCAGGATTTTCTTGTTTTGAGAACCACTGGGTACGACTTCCTGGGTGGCCTAAAGCACTTCTCTCAGTCTTGGCTGCCCAGCCACAATATGGGGATAATGTGTAGATTACAAAGTTGTTGTAAGGTCTGTTGTTCAGTGGCCAAGTCGTGTCCGATTCTTCGCGACCCCATGGACACGCACACCAGGCCTCTCTGTTTTCTAGTAGCTTCCGGAATTCACTCAAATTGTTGTAAGGTCTATATCTAGATAATACATGTGAAGCACATTATATGCTCCAAAAGCACTACAGAAATGCTAAATATTACTAGTTCTTACCTGTTAAAGTGTATTCGGATCAGATAGCATTAAGAAGAATACTGCTGCTTACTTTAAAAGTAGTCCATTGACTAACACATGTATCTGTTTCATGGCAGTTTCTCATTAAAGCCTAATTGTTAATTGTTCAAAATTTTATTTGAACAATTAAACTAGCAACAAATTATTATTATTATTATTATTATTATTATTATTATTATTATTGCTAAAAAGAAGTATCTTGCTAAAGCATTTCCCCTTTTCTTTAAACTCATGAGAGGTGGATAGTAGCAACACTATCTCTGGCATTAATTCTGCTGGTTTCTTTGGTTAGATGGTCTTGAGAAATAGAGCAAAATAATATTGGCAATACATCATAATGTTTTCGAGGAAGTGGGCCATTCACGTTTCCCTGGCTTTTTGTCTGACATTCCATCCCATGGAAAAGTCATAGTGACATGAAATAACCCTTTGGAAAACCATTTGAAAATGATTGATGTAGTTGTTTTGCACATACAACCAAAATGGTGATTGTAACAGCAATACTTTTTGGTACTAAGAGAAGGTGGAATTTTCACAGGAGAACGGAAGGAAGCCTGACATGTGACTGTAGCCTTCTGTGGAGTTCATTGTTTTAAGTGGCTTTTTATAGTAAATAAATATGTCTACCTGTGCTTCAACCATTAACATTTTCATCAGTTGAAGGTCTGCAGCCCTGATTTTCATTGGGTACTATATATTTATGGGACAGGAAATTATATGTCTGCACCTAGTCCCCTTTATGTAATGAAGGAAGCCATTGCTTTTAATTCAAATGATGCTCATCATGTAATAGGTAGGGGATCACTGCAAGGAAGTTGGCTCCTGCCTTGCCAGACACAAGCCCTATGCTCGGAAAATCTTGCATAAGCAACTGGGCCTTCTTAAGGGGCCATGATGCGTGCTTGGGGGCAAGACTAGCTCAGTGGTAGAGCACATGCTCTGCATATAGACATCTCCAAGTTCAGTCCCTCCTACATCCAGGGTTGGCTAGGAAAGGCCCCCATCTGAAAACCTGTAGGCAATGCTGAGCTTGATGACTATCTTGATTCAGTCCAAGGCTGATTGATTCTTTGTACCTTTGACTATAAGTTTTGAGTGTGACTGATCCTTCTTCATATAATTTAGTTTTTTTTCTTTCCATGCCCAATTGGTGCTCATCAGCTATATAAAAGTGATAGAACTTATTGGGTTCTGTTAGAATAATATGCCCTGAAAAGCACTTACAAATGAGACAAACAACTTAATGGCAGTGAGAATAGCATAAATGCCTTGTTCTTCTACTAGTATAAGTAAATGTCCCCTCCCTTTCATTCTGCTCCTAATATCATTTGCTGAGAGCATCAGTTGCAGTGGGACTTTCTTCCTTGTTGGTGTGCTTAAGTTTGCACTTCTATGAACACTTCATCCATTACGTCAGTTGAGGACCTGCGTGACTGATCTGAGTTATGTAATTTGTGTAGCAGAAGATTTTGTGTGCGCTTCGAGGACTCGCTGGAGCTCAGCTTTTCATCACCTGACATGTTTACTCAAGCTGTGCTTCAGCCTGTACAACAGACTCCTAAGTCACTTAGTAGCTGTGTGGAGTTGTGGAGTGTGCTTAACTAGCCAATAAGGAAACGGCAAGTTTACGCTTAAGTTGGAACTTGTGTTGAAGAAATGCTGTGTTTAGATGCTTACATCAAGAGTTGGGTTTTTTTTTCCTCTGGGAGGAGGAACAGGGGGTCCATTCGAGACCTCTGGGGGCATGCCCCTCCCCAACAGGAGGCAGGGCCGGCAAACAGGTTTGAGGCATCTCCCTACAGGGGGCATACCAGCCCAGCCCAGTCCGGCTCTGCCTCCATAAGGGACAGGTCGGTTTTTTCACTGTGCTCCGTAGAGCCAGTGGTTTGAGGCGATTTCTGAGGTGTTTTTGTCTCTTCTCCCTTCGTTAGTCTTTGTGTCTAGGTTCCTTTTTTCCGCCTCCCTGTCTTCCCTCCCCAGTCTCTGTGTGTGAGTGTGCTGTGGAGAGTGTGCAGGCTTCGGTGAGCGCTGCGACTCACCGGGCCATCCTGAGGCGGAACGCTTTTTGTTTTTTTGCTATCCAGTATTTGTTGCTTTTGTTGATGAAGGCTCTGAAGTTCAAGAAGCAGCCATGCTGTAGGAATTAGTGCTCATGAAGGAGGACATTCCTTTTGGGATTATTCGTAGTTGGTTCCTAATTTGATGCGATCCAGACTGGCGTAGTTATGTAGGATGCCTGCATAACCTTCACCAGTTGAACTGAGATGATGCATAAACGATGACGTTGGAATCCTGAAACCTGGCAGGCAACGCCAAAGATTTAAAATGTCAGTTTGCTGGAACAACTTTCAGAGGAAAAAAATAATCACCCGTTTCCCAAGCATTGCTGGCGTATGTCATTTTCTCCCAGCAAGAAGTCAAATTTTGAATTTTAACCTAGGACATTTTCAGCCTTCTTAGCTATTGATTAAAGAGAAATAATGATTGAGTGCATAGTGGTGATATGTTGAATTCCAGGAAGGAACATGAGAACACAAAAGTGAATAAAATAAAATAAAATCATAAGCAATAAAATATAAGTGCTAAAACTTAGAGGCCGAATATCTACATTTGCCTGTAAACTTAGTGATACAAAAGAGTTGGGGATGTTTTATGTTACTTCTTTTCCCAGCTATGAAAGAATGGGCACAAGAGAAAGGGATAGGTTTGAGAAAGGTCTCTGACTCTGATTTTGGAAGATTGCTGTTCTGAGTCATTATGAGGCATCTCCTCGTATCTTATCATATCATATCTTACAGGAGAGCCACACCTCATTGATAAGTAGAGGTGGGAAGAAAACTGTGGGTTTTTGGGTTTTTTTGAGCTAATTTCAGTTTTTTCCAAAGTTAGAAATCTGGAAAGTAGTGTTACGTATTTTTATTCAAAATTTACAAGTGTAGGGAGAATGAATTTCTGCCCCCCCCCACAGATATGGGAATATGGTGACACCCCCCCCCCAACTTAAAGTGTTGCTGAGTGAAAATAGTCTTCCTTAAACTGAGCCTTGTGTTTTTATTTTGGTATCAATATTTTCTCTCACCTCCAGTGATAGGATAGATACTTAGAACATATAAGCTTCAGTTCCTGGTTCCCCCTCCTCCTAGTTAAAGGGTCTGAAACTGTGTGGTTTGGACAGGTCTTGGAGAGCATCTCCAAGCCTTGGAGAGCATCTGCTATTCAGAGTGCCCACTGGAGTAGATTGAATTCGTAGCACTGGAACAATGTCAGGCTCCGAATAATCTATTCCCTGTAAAACGTAGCGAAAGGGTGAGTGTTCCTGTTCTGCGTTCCATTAACTGTGGATTTGAGTGTCCTGCCTCATTAAAACTTGATTCAAGAAACTACTTTTAGCACATAAATGTGTAATTGCGCTGGCTCTGCCACAAACGGTTAAGCTTGTGTTTGAAGTTCCCCTAAATTAGAACCATAAATTCTTTGGTTATAAAATAAATGTTTGAAATTCACCTTTTCAAATAAAAACTCTGTAGCAGACTTTACATAGATGGTTGGACTTTTATCTTAATATCCCCTTTTAAATTCCTCCTCTGAATTCATTACTGTTACCTCATAACTTTCTCATTTGTGCCTTTATTTATTTTATTCTATTCCTGCTCCAGTCATAGCAATTTGAATGTTACATTTTGAAATCTGGGGCATGTGGGGTGTGTGTGGGTGTTTTACCTACTGTGCAAAAAAAATTTTTTTTCTGTAAAAGGGGAGCAAGCTTGTCCATCACTGATCCTCATTAACACAGTTAACATTTTCATTTGGGCAACTTTTCACGGTTTTTGTAACTACACAGATTTAATACATGAATTTGCTAGATCTTCTACTTTTAGTCCCTGCCCCTTTTGCTACTGTCTTGATTTTGCATTTGGGTCATACATTATCTGGGCTGGACAGTGGAAAAGGCATGAAATGAAGGAATGGTGGGATAAATTCGTTTCTTCTTTATCGATGCATTGTTATTGATCATTGAAGGGGCACAGCATGCAGTTAGGGAACTAGTTTATATTCTGCAAAGCTGCATTATTCAAATCTCCACTTGGTGATCTAGTCGCTAGCTACTGCTGCTGATTAAACTGGAGTATATCATACTAGCCTCATGATTGCACTTGATTGCACCACCAGTCTCAGAATGGTTGCACCATACTTTAGTAAAATCTCATTTTTGCCATTATTAATTCACTAGGGCAGTTTCTCCCTACGTTAACATAGGTGGCTTTAATAAACCATTTTCTACCAATGATGCGTTAGAGCAACATTTGTAGAAATGCAATCTCCAGCACATCAATGGTAGAAAAGAGTAAGGAATTTGGACAAAGTGCCTTTGAAGAGTGGTAGTGATGGTGTTACTCCATTCTCTCTGATAACCTTCTCTAATGCATGCATTAGCTAAACCCCACTAATTGGACCTTTTGTAATCATCATTGAGCTTCAAACATAGGCATTCAGATGAGAGAATTTGAGAGGTTTCTTTTTCCATTATATGAATACGGCCTCAACATAACTATATGTATGTAAGTCGTATAATCAATCAATCAATCAATCAATCAATCACTAGTATTTATATACCGCTTTTCAACATAAAGTTCACAAAGCGGTTTACAGGCAAATAATAACATTAAAGTTAAATGGCTCCCTGTCCCAAAAGGGCTCACAATCTAAAGGAATGGAGAACACCACCAGCAACAGCCACGAGAAAGACACTGTGCTGGAGTGAAGAGGGACAATTGCTGATTATAACTTACATAAGTATAACATATATAAGATGTGGAAAAAATAATATTTGATTGTCACATAGAAGATACTTGCTTTAAAATCCACTTCCATTAGAGTCAGCATTTAAGATGCATTTTTGTCTCTTTTTTCTCTCCTAGCAACAGTTTTCCAGATGTGAAAACGACCAAGCAGAAATCCCGACCGTCTAGAAGCAAACCATTACCACCAAGGAGTAAACGAAGGAAAAAAAAATAGTCAAGGTGCAAATGTTTGCCTCTTGGAACCTTTGCTTAGTGATCTTTATATTGTATGACAAAAGAATATTATAAATATTAATATTGTATGATTCCAAAATGGCTTTGCTTTCTTCATAATCCACATATTACATTGTTAGCAATGGAAATAACTTCTAATTAAAGGTATATATGTTCATAGAACTGTCTGAAAAGTCCTTAAAATAATAAGCACCTCTCTGTGTTTGATAGAAGTTCCTGTAACTGTTTGTTTTAAACTTTCTGTTATAAGAGCTTTCATACAGTATACTTAGCTTGAAGAATGTTTACAATATTTGTTTAGGTAGTCTTCCCTCCTCTGCTATTTCATCTACCTCTAGCCTTCTCCCGTTACCTGTTTGTCTCATAATGGTTGGTTTGGGATAGCTTACTTACGCAGCACTTGTGGCCAGACCAGGATTTCCTGCAGGAGACAAACATAACGCATAAACAGCTTTATTTAAAAAATGTCCAGTTATTTGGTATACATTTTACATCTGCCACCATAGTAATCTTTATCATCTGACTGGAATAAGCAATGGTTCTTAACTATAGCTATTTGCTTCCAGTTTCTGGAAAGCTATTTGCTTTCCAGTTATTTCCAAGAACATCTTTTGACCTCAACACGCTCTTATTTGAGAAAAGCTGCTATTGAAGCAATTTCTTTTCATTCAGAATTTCATAGTAGCCAGTTAGTAAATACTTACGGGGGGGGGGGGGGAATAAAACAAACGTCTCACTTTTTTAAAAATCTAGAGCTTGTCCTTTTTTCTTAGTCCAATGATTTTTTTATAAACCCCCCCCCCAAAAGAAAATCTTTGTTAAAGTGATCATATTAAGTACTTCAAAACATTTGAACTATTTCAAATATTCAATAAATTTGGTCTTCTTAAAAACAAAAGTGGTAATCGTTTTTTGCATTCAAAAGAAAAACTGAAGTCATCACTTGGGGTACAGTTCACTTTAAAGTAAAAAGTTTCAGGTTGCGTTGATTTCTACATGAGAGTTAAGCACCAGTGTAACTTTTCCATTGAAATAAATGGACTTTAAGATCCCAGAATTCTGTGTTCACGGGAAAGTGAGCAGATAACAAATACACCAAACAGTATGAATTCAGCTATCACTTCAGCATAGCCGTTTAGTCACCAGGTGTATGACTCATTTTGAATGGCCATGTCAAACAAATACAAGTCCAAACCCATCTCATTTTACATGGTTAAAGGATGTATAATTGGACTTAACTTTGACAAGAGGTAAGTTACCAAGGTACCAAGTCAGCAGACATAGACTAGGGTTGCTTTTCCAGATTTGCATGTTTTCTTGCAATGTTAGGACTTTAGTGAACATAAGAAGAGCCATGGGCCCATCTAGTCCAGCTTCTTGGATCTCACTCAACCCACCAGATGCCTCTGGGATCACAAGACAACAAAATATCTGTATCCTGTTGCTGCTTCCTTGCATTTGATGTTCAGAAATAGGCTTGCATACAGTCATCATGACTTGTGACTTGTGACTTGTAACTCCTTCCGTCCAATCCGTTTTTAAAGACATCTAGGCTAGGTGCCATCACCACATCCCATCCACAAGGAAATCCACAGATTAATTGCATGCTGGGTAAAAAAGTATTTCTTTTTGTCCTGACTCCCACTAGTCAATTTTAGTGGATGTGACTCCTTATTTTTGTATTTGTACAAGAGGGAAATCTGGAGTACTGTGTCCTATCTGGATAATTATGTGTCCAGTTCTGGTCGCCACATCTCAAAAAAGATATAGTGAAACTGGAAAAGGAGCAGAAGAGAGTAACAAAAATGATTCATGGGCACGTCCCTTACAAGGAAAGGGTACAACATTTGGGGTCTTTGTCTAGAGAGGAAGGTATCTGAGGGAAGACATGATTGAGCTATATAAAAGCATGCAAATGATGACTAGGAAGGATGGAGGAAAGTTCGTTGCCCTCTTTCATGAGCAAGGGATCATCCATACAAATTGACTAGTGGAAGAGTTAGAACAAACAAAAGGAAATATTTCCTTTCGAGACCCTGTATCTTTTTGGTCCTGTTGCATCTGGCATTCAAAGGTGACTACCTCTAAACCCCAGATATTGCATACATTCTCGGTGCAATCCCAAGCGCCCAATAGCGTCGAGGCTTGATGCTGTCGTAGTAGCATCGTAGTATTGATGCTGTGCAGTTAGCGTCGACTCAGGAGCTGAGTGGAACCCCCAGGGGGGCAGTAATGCACTGAGACCAGCGCTGCAGGCAGCACCGGCCTTGGTGCACCCACACTGTGCGTGCTCTGCGCCAGCCGAGCTTGGCTGGTGGAGAGACATGATGGGCTGGGAGGGAGGGTGGGTGGGGGTGGGCATTTCTGGGCGCGTGGTGGGCGGGCCTGGGATTTGGCCTTATGGTAAAATCCTAAACCAGTTCCCCAGGCCGCACAGCCTCAATTGGGGCTGCACCGTCTCCTCGGATCTGTGCCTGCTGTTTAGCAGGTACAGATCCGAGGAGTCCATAGGGGAGGCCAGCACAAATGTGCCCTTGCTCCAGGGAGGCTCCAGCCTCCCAGAATACTGTGCTAAATACAGCACAGGCCACCTGCCTGCCTGCTCCAGCACAGTATAGGATTGAGCTGCCCGTCTGTCCCTTCATTTACTTTTGATTCATCATTTTGCCTTCAAGTGAAATTTCAGTATAGCCCATATTAGCAAGTCAGGAAACCCCATGATGAACCGTTTTTGCCAAGTCGTACATCAGTATTCCAGGTCTACTTGAAACTGGAGAACACCTAAGTGTTTGGAACAAGAATGAATCAACTGATATTTGGTTGAAGAATGAAGAACGAACTCCTCTGAAGAAAGAATTGTACAAACAGTGCCATGTGAGAAATAAAGTATTTTGGTGCCTCCAATCCAGATGGACGAGGTGGATTCTTCCCCCATTGTACTCATGGAACCGTTTTGCTGGGTGCAAGGTCACCCCTCTCCATCTGCCTGGGCAGGTTCCAGCTGCCACTTACAGTATGTGAAGGCTAAAGTGCTGGTGGTGGAGTTGGAGGCTGGTTTGCTAGTGGTGTGCTCCTGGTTGCTCCATGTGACCCGAGTAATGGCCTTGTCTGGTTGGCCAACTCTCCAGTAGTTGGTCACTACTCCCAGACGTATATAAAACTGTGTTTTGCCATCATGGTTTTGTTGGTCTGGAGGCACTATATTCAGTGATGTCATTCAGGGGGAACGGACCAGAACGGGCGTTCCGGATCCTAACGGGCTCCGTGGCTGGTTCCGGGTTCCCGACAAGTGCCAATCAAAAGTGAGTTCCTGTTCCTAAATCATTTGAATGACACCACTGACTATATTGCATTCTTAAGGTTATCCTCGTATCTTTACCTAAAAAGAAGGTATTTGCAGATGATGGGAGATAGCTTTTATTTCAGTTGCTTGAATGCTTTTAAAAATCCTACAGTTTATCTGCAATGTTTATGACCATTTAACATTGTGTTTTGTTTTTATAGGAACAAAGAAGTTTGCATGCACTTGTACAAACATAAGAATTATGGAGGAAATCTGGGCTAGCTGAATATTTGCATCCCTAATGCAATCATTTCATTTACTCTCTCTTTTAGTAAAGTTTAATTGTCAGAGTTCATTACTTGTAGACAATCTTGAAACGTAACATCCCCTGGAGCAAGAAAGATCCAGACTGTTTCAGTGTGGGCATTGTTGATTCAGTTAAATGCAATTCAATTGCAGATAAAACCCAGTGTGTCATACGAACTTTGGGACACAATGTGGGGAACTTCAGCATTTAATGCTCTTTTTTTAGATCTAAGTTCTGACATCATAGATTTTTCTTCCAGACTATAGTTCACCTTAGGAAGGAAAAAAAAGAGAGGAACCAGTGCTTTGACTCTGCCTGGGACTTCTTCCCAGAAGAATAAAATGTGCATATTCTCCATCCACCTTTCTCTGCTCCTAAAATATTTTATCTGCTCCTAAAATATATAAATATGACCAGAATTAAAACAGACCGAGGTCTGATCCTAAGTGGCCCAGCGCCAGCGGTAAGCCCTTATTGCCGATGCTGGTGTTGCAACAGTGATACTTCTAGCACTGGCAGTAAAGGGTTACTGCTACTGCCAGCCCAGTACCAGGCCCCAGAGCCCTGGGGTCCCAACTCGGAGCCGCCCAGCGGTAATTCTCACCACCACTGACAGTTAGCTCTTTCAGTGAGGGGGAGCTGGGAAGGGAAGTGGCGGACAAAGTGGTGGGACTGGGATGGCCTCCACCACCAGATCGTATCCTCCATGTGGGGCTGCACAGCCCGACATGGAGGCCCTCAAGTCTGCGCTGGCAAAATAGCCAGCGGAGACTTGAGGAGACCCATTGGCGGCTCAGCACCCTTACCTGGGGGAACCAATGCCCCTTCTTCCAAGGTGCCTCTTACAGTTTCTGCGGTACCAGTAGAATGCAGTGGTAGCCGTTTTGCTCTTACACTGTTCTTATGGGGCCCCTGCACCATAGAACTGGGCTTTTAGAGCCCAATCCTATGCAAGTGTACTATAGTAAATGGGGCTTACTCCAAAGTAAGTGTAGATAGGATTGCAGCCTGTGTCCCAATCTGGAATTCTAAGAACTGATCTGGCATACATAACAAAACCTCCATTGACCTCCCCCTCCCCTCCCCCCGCCCAGTGCTTCCTATTTAAGCACATGGTCTGTGTCTTCTTCTTTATTCATTGTTTCTAAGTGATGGTGGTGATGGTGGTGAAGACTAGTTCAGGGCCCAAAAAGCACTTTCCAGATGAAGGGTTTGTTTGTTTATTTCCCCACCATTGGATACCTCTTCAGGATTAGTGTCCATCAATCAGCTTTATAATTCCAGCCATTCCTTTCATTTGTATCTAAGAAGTTTGGTTCTGAAACAGGAAACCACCTAGTATAGTCACGCTCTTTCAAAACTGAGTTGAACAGTATACTGGCCAAAAATGTTGTATTATCTTTGGGAAGCTTAAAAAGCAAACAAAAAGTTTGACTTCAAGCAGAGTACAGATGAAGCTTTCTATTACTTTTGAAGCTTCAGGGTTCAGTCCTGCAGTTGTGTTAGGCTGGGACCCCACTGGTGTCACTCCTGAGGAGGCAGAAGTTCAGGGGGTCATGAATGCTTCTGCTGTGTAACTCACTGAACGTTCGTACTGAGTTTGACAATGACTTGACTGGACATAATTCAAAAATGAAAGAAGCTTGTGTTCGTCCCATTCTCCAGAACCTCTGTAGTGATCAAACAAGGCTTCTTTCAGTTGTCAGGCCTTCATCTTTGTATCTGTTTTGATGGTATTGAGCTAGCACATTCTTTGCCTGCCCCTACTTCTTAGTCCA
The DNA here is from genome assembly GCA_029204185.1 of Lerista edwardsae. Lineage (NCBI taxonomy): Eukaryota > Metazoa > Chordata > Lepidosauria > Squamata > Scincidae > Lerista > Lerista edwardsae. The sequence continues at coordinate 21,132,192 of JAJKFI010000004.1, read as the reverse complement.
CTAACAATTCCTAATAACATTGACTTACCTGATGAATTTGCACACATGACATGGCCAAAATAAATCAGATGTAGTCTTGCCATTTTGGCTTCTGACGATGTATCTTGTTTTATACAGTATAGCACATCTCTGTTGGTTACTCTGGCTGTCCATGGTCTACGTAACCATTTTTGCCATCACCACAGTTCAAAGGCATCAATTCTTTAGTCAGCTATTCTTATTGTTCAACTGTCACACCTATCCAGCTTTATAGGGAAGACTATACCCCTAGCTAGTCTGCCTTTTATATTTAAGATGGTATCTTTGCTTTTCCAGATCTTGATCTTTTCCACACTTCTGTGATAGCATTTAGTCAAGCGCCATTAGGATGTCTTCCACGTAATTGTCATCATGGCCTTTCTTCAGTTAAAGGACACACAGTCAATCTCCTCTACAATGCTTACACCCATTTTATGTAGGGTATATCTGCAAATCTCTTTGTGAGACCCACCATAGTAACTGTATCTAAAATCTGGTCTCCGATGGCAAAACGTCAGAAAACCACAAAGACTACAAGGATCTGATACATATTTGTTGAAGAGTTTTCCAAATTCCTGGTTTTTTGTCTTGCTTCGTGCTTCAAGCAAAGCAGGAACAATGGTAAACTCATCCATTCTGCTTTCCAAGGCTTTAGCGGTACAAGGCAAATGTGTTCCTCTTCATCTGTTCCAGCCTTTCACAATTCTACATAACCCTTTTCATCAATTCGCAGATCATACGGAGGGATTCTATATATACCCATAGTGCCTGCATGCCAATGAGTACAATGACTGTCCCCTGCTTTGCACTTTTATTCCACCATATTATGAAGGCAATCGTGATGGTGATACCAGAACAAAGAACAAAGTAAAAGAGGTGAAGAATGGTGGGTAGCTTCTGTGGTATGCGTTTGAAAAGGACAATTGAAGGAGCTCCTCGGACTGAAATTAGCTTCAGCATTCTTCATGGAAAACGGTGTTGACATTCAAAATTGTGCAGCTACTTAACTCCTGGAGTATAGCTGTTTTTATACCGTGTTTTGCTTTGTGTAGGCTATAGGTGATTACTTTTGTCTCTGTAACATTTTTTTTTTAAAGAAAGATTATGGTTTGAACCCAGAACATACATCTTACTTAAGCTAAGTATTTAGTTTATAATATGGAATATCAGTATGGAATGCGTCTTTCTATTTTTGGCAATCACCTTATCTCCAGTCTGGGTGTAAAAATTGTGTAGCAGAAATATAGCATGGTTCTAGGTTTAAATAAAAAAATGCTTAAATGTTTAAATAAGCATATGAAATAAGCGTGTTTAAATAAGTACTGGCTGTGCCTCAGTATCCACTGATTCGGAATCCACGGATTTAACTCACCACTGATACCAGGGTCCACCTTTAAATGGCTTGTAACAAGGAAAAAAGTGTCAAAACCTTATTTCCTACCTTCCTACAGTCCATTATTCACTCCACCTAATTTATTTATTAAATTTATTTATTAAATTTATATCCCGCCTTTATGCCCAAAGGCACTCAAGGCGGCATTACAACAGTATGATAAAATACAAAATTTAAGATTAAAAACAATTTAAAAACAATATTAAAACAATACAAAAAACAAAATTAAAACAAAACAATAGACTTTACAAACAACCAGTCCAGTGGATCATAAAATATAAAAATATAAAAGTATAACCAGCCAGCCAGCCAGCCTGTCAACAGTTAAAAGCTTTCTGAAATAAAAAAAATAAATAAATAAATAAAAATGACTGAATTTAGTGGACAGTGTCTATTCCAATGCATTCTAGGGTGACAATGGAGGAGCAAGAAACCTGGAAGTGGTTCTTTAAAGCTATTTTTCCATTGATTTCAGTATTCTCTGGGGGTTCCTGGACAGAACCCCAGTGGATAATGAGGTATGACTGTATGCTGATTTCAAGAGCCACCTATGAGCAGAGCTACATGTTTTCATGGCAGATCTGCATCCCCACATCCAGTGGTGTCATTCAAATGATTTAGGAACAGGAACTCACTTTTGATTGGCACTTGTCGGGAACCTGGAACCAGCCACGGAGCCCGTTAGGATCCGGAACGCCCGTTCTGGTCCGTTCCCCCTGAATGACATCACTGCCCACATCCAAGTTCATTGAACTAATACATCTTATTTATTTGTAATGTTTAGATCCAGTTTTTTTTTTTTTTCCCAAAGCAAGTCAAGGTGACTTACAATCAGTAAAATATACAATAATCAAAGTGAAACAACCATAAAACAATAAATACAAAAGGTAGCCCAATGAGACCCTAATCCATAAAACAAGACAACAGTGATACCCAACCATTACAATCTACAGGCAGACATCACCCCCTCCTAAAAGCAGGATGAAAAAGTCAGGTCTTCACACATGGTTTGAATGAGGGTAAGATAGGGGCCAACTCAATCTGTGTACGGAGGGCATTCCATCGCCAGAAAAGCTTCTGCTCCTAGTAGATGGCTCTCAGAGGACACCAGCACATGGAGTGAGACCTCAGAAGACAATCAGAGTGTACAAGAAGGCACATATGAGTGCAGTATGAAAGTCCTAGCAGCGTAAGGGCACAATCCTAATCTAGAGTTGGTCTGGCACAAGTCAGGGAGGCCAGCACGCAGACATGCGCCTGCCTCCCTGACTCTGAGAGTGGTGCAAACATGCTTTATGTCCATTTGCAGCACCTCTGATCCAGCACAAGTGACTTGTGCTAGCCCACCTCCAGGGTAGGATTGCACCCTAAATGTTATACTTGCATGGAAGAAGAGTTGGGAAGGAGAGATGCTTCGAGCACAATCCTAACCTGGAGTTAGGCCAGCAAAGTTTGGCTGGCACAAGAGCCACCGTAAAGTGTGATATTCTCCCTGATTCTGGGAGTGGTCCAAACATGCTTTACGGTGTCCCTTGTGCCGGCCAAACTTTGCTGGCCTAACTGTACCGGCCAAACTCCAGTTTAGGATTGCGCTCTTAATTAGTGTTTTTCCCTTCATGTGCTCCTCTTAAGTCATTGCACCACCCCTACTTCATCGCCATTTCAGAGCCCTGCAAAAGAATACTGCTTCCACAAAACCATGTCATAGACAATCCAATCATAGAGAGGCATTTGCAGTAGAAATGGGCATGGATATGAAGGGGTTAACCATCTTCTCATACCTACCAATAGTATTGCCCCCTGGAAGGACAATTCAGTGAAGGTATCAACCCAGTGTGCGGCAGCAATTAAGAAGGCCAATTCCATGCTTGGGGTAATTGAAAAAGGGGTTGAGAATAAAACAACCAATATTATCATGCCATTGTACAAATCGATGGTAAGGCCACACCTGGAATATTGTGTACAGTTCTGGTCGCCGCACCTCAAAAAGGACATAGTGAAGCTGGAAAAGGTGCAGAAGAGAGCGACAAAAATGATTACGGGGCTGGGGCACCTCCCTTATTAGGAAAGACTGCAGCGTTTGGGGCTCTTCAGCCTAGAAAAAAGGCACCTGAGGGGGGACATGATTGAGACATACAAAATTATGCATGGAAGGAATACAGTCGATAGAGGGATGTTCTTTTCCCTCTCTCAAAACACCAGAACCAGGGGACATCCGCTAAAACAGAGGGTTGGGAGAGTTAAAACAGATAAAAGGAAGTACTTTTTTACCCAGCGGGTAGTTAATCTGTGGAACTCTGCCACAGGAGGTGTTGATAGGATCTGGTCTAGATGCCTTAAGAGGGGATTGGACAGATTTCTGGAAGAAAAGTCCATCATAGGCTATAGGCAATGATGGGTTGTGCAACCTCCTTACATTAGTAGTAGGCTACTTTAGAGTACTGGGTGCAAGGGAGTGGCAACAGGATACAAGCATCTTGTTGTTTCATGCCTCCCTGGGGCACCTGGTGGGCCATTGTGAGATACAGGAAGCTGGACTAGATGGGCCTTTGGTCTGATCCAGCAGGGCTCTTCTTATGTTCTTAAGTGCTTCTGGAACCCCCAGACTTGTTTTGTTTTTGGTTTTTTTGGGAAAAAAACACTGACTTCAAAATCCCTGCTTCAGTCAAAATATTCTGAATCCCTGCTTCAGTCAAAATATAATAATATCTGAATCCCTGCTTCAGTCAAAATATAATAATAGTTATTATTATAATAACTGGTATGTGGTTGTTATTGTAGTATTAGCATTGTTGTGCCCTGGACATCTGTAATGAAAGAAAATGTGGCTTAAAGTTGTACAGGACGAAATTCTACAATGCAATGTCTAGACCAAACATTTTGGCTTCTGGAGCGCTTTACATTCCTAAAAGGACTTTCAGGGGCCTGCGCATGCACGGACTTTTGGGGAGCCCCAGAGCATGGGCACAAGTGCAGAATAGCGCAGTGCCCTGTCCAATGCTTAATAGCTGCAAAGAACTGGAATAGGAGGGGAATGAAGAAGGGTGGGAGGGGCAGATGAGCAAACCAGGTGGGGCAGGGGGCAGCCACTTATGATCTGCTTGTGGAGCCCCAAAGGCAGTTTCAGGGAGCCCCAGAGCTCCTAGGGCCACACTTGGAGAAATCCTGGACTAGACAAAAGCTCATCCTGTCTGTCCTAGTAGATAAGGCTATAGTTACACTAACCCTTTAGGATCTGTGTTAAAATCTGATCCGTCCATCCATAGCAATGTTTTGATTTTGTTTTGGTTTTCCCTCCCCGAGGTGGATTTGTGGAAGGCATGAGAAAAACTGGACTTCCCAAAGCCTGCAAGTCTTTCTCCTCACGTGATGTGGAATGTACTTTCATCCAGATTTTGGCAGCCCGTCTCGAAGTCTTGTTTGTGAAGTTTGCCTTCCAACCACTGGCATGATAAACACTGGTCTTGGAGAGCCGGGTTTCACTTCTGTTTGCTTATAACTCTTCCTTTCAAATATTTCCTCGAGCACTTCAGATTCTAAATAAAAAGCATTCACAGATTGAGCAAACTGGCGGGATACTTATGTTTGGAGGATACAACTGTAGTTTTGTGTGTTGCATTTGGCAGCCGGGTATTTCCATGGGGCTTTTTCTTAAGAGGGATATTGTCAGATATCCAATTTCCATTATTATGAAACGGGGGACCAGTTACAAGATTGCCTTAGAGAAAGGGTATAGGAACTTTGGCATGTTTATATACTGCCAAGATTAAAGGCTCAGACATCTGATCTGGGCTTAGGACAGAGAAAAGTAATTTTGTACCATGATTTGGCTGAAGTTTTCTCAACATCTTGGTTAACTGCAACATCAGGTTGGCACTACAGAGATGGAATCTTTAAGCACCCATGCCTTTAGTTCCAATGTAGAAAATGGCAAATGTTACATAAAGTTATTTTGATTGATTCGTGTCTTTTGAGCAGCCATTATTGCTATGAGTTTGATGCTTCTTATTCTTGATTTTTCTCTTTCTATCCAAAACGTTTTGTGTATGACATTAACTTGCACTGATTTAGGAATTTAAATCCATCAGTTTGTGGGTTGCCTACCAATCAGGAGAGAGCTCTTGGGGTGTTGGTAGACAGCTCGATGAAAGTGTCGACCCAGTGTGAAGGTTGTAAAGAAGACCAATTATGCTCAGGATCATTGAAAAAAGAGAGATTGAAAATAAAGAGGTCATTATTATGATTCGATTGTACAAATTGAAAATAAGGCCACATATGGGGAATTGTGTATAGTCCTGATAGCCACATCTCAAAAAAGGATATTGGGGAATTGGAAAAGGGGCAGAAGAGAGTGACCGAAACAGTTACTGGGCTGGGGGTGCAATTCTAACCTGGAGTTAGGCCAGCAAAGTTTGGTCAGCACAAGGGCCACCGTAAAGCACATTTGGACCACTCTTGGGGTCAGAGCGGCCAGCACACAGTCAAACCTCACTGAGTCAAAGAGCCGTCCAAATGTGGTTTATGGTGGTCCTGGTGCCAGACAAACTTTGCTGGCCTTACTGTGTCGGCCTAAGTTACTTGGAAAGGTTACAGCATTTGGGACTCTTCAGCCTAGAAAAAAGTTGCCTTGGGAGATATGAGTATAAAATCTAATGGTACTATGGTGCAGAACTTTGCTGGCCAAGCTTATTTCTATATGTATGATCACAAAAATGACCTTTACCATATTTTCTTATCCCAAATGTCTAATATATGAGATACCTCACAAACCGAAGTGTCTGATTTAAAAAAATCTGACATTTAAATTTTTTTTTGAATTCCAGTTTTTCTTACTTGCAATGTGTTGACATTGGGTTTCCCAGGAAAGGTTCACATGTCGCTGGACAATTGCAAACAGCTTTGTTTTTGTTCACTTTGGTTTCCCTTTGGTGGTGGCATTATTACATCTGCCCCACAAATTCAACCACAGAAAATGACTTAAGAGGATCGCATCTTACTGGAACAATACTGAAAATGCAAAATCCACCAGTGCAAAATGCACTCTTTTAAAAGCATCTTTTGGCTTTTTGCATTTTCACCATATAGCTATTCCAATAAATATTCAGGTCCTTCTATCTGCCCAACCTCCCTATGCATGGTTAAACAGTGACTGATCAATAGAGAAACAATTTCTCCTGGCCAGATGTCTCCAGTGGAAACACTGAACCATATATGAGGAGCTTCCCCGCTTTGTTCAGCTGTGCAGTTTCAAAAATATGCATCAAAAAGACTGTGGACTATGGACATCTTGTCAGTGTCACCATGGAGACATCTATAAATAGAAGGAAGAGAGAAGAACTTTCTGATGCTCCACTATCTTGATCCTTTCCAACCTGATTTCAGCTGTGATTTGGGAATTGAAACAGCTTTAGGCTGTCCTGGTTGATGAGCTATACTGGGAGCTGGACAGGAGGAATTTTGTTGATTCTGCAAGTCCTTTTAGCAAGGGTCAATATTTTTGGTCTGTTACCTTTTTGAGCCACCTAGCAGGGGATGAGGGTACTAGATTGCAGTGGATATTGTTCTATCTCAGAAAATGGTCCTGGGGCTTATTGCTCAACTCTGGTCAAAAGGCACATGGCGTTCTCTCTCTCTCTCTCTCTCTCTCTCTCTCTCTCTCTCTCTCTCTCTCTCTCTCTGTGTGTGTGTGTGTGTGTGTGTGTGTGTGTGTGAGATGTGGTTGAGATCGGTTATGGGTGGAATGTGGGTCAATAAGCTGAGAATTTATTCAGATAAGACGGAATTGCTTTTAGTATCTAGGAAATCCAATGTTTAGATGTACAAGCTGTTTTGTGTGGGTAACAGTTCACTTTAAAAAAACACACACCACAGATTTGCAGTATGGCTGAGCTCATTGGCCTAGCTGTGCTCCTGGATGACCAGGAACTGGCCAGTCAGAAATACTTTTGCCTCTCCCGAAAAAAACATACCCAGCCACTGGTATGTCTACTACTAGTTTGTTTACTCCCCTGGTCAATTGTTTCCCACCCTCTAAAGGGGCTGATGAGCAGAGCTGGGTCTCACCTTATTTTTGAACTTTCTCTGGGTTCATGTTAAATGTTTAATGTCTTTAAATATTTTTTAATGTGTTTTACTTATTGTGGTCACATTGTACTTTTATGTTCTCTGTAAGTCACTTTGGACATTTCGCTTTCGGCATGGGAAAGGCGGGGTATAAAGTCTTCAAATAAATACATACTGTCTCATTTAGACTAAATGAATATAACGTTCTCGGGGGTGGGGGTTGCCCTTGAAAAAAGTTCAGGAAGTTCAGCGGATACAAAGTGTTGCTGCCAGATTTTTGACTGGCCCTTTGTTTGCAATCCAGCGTTCCCATTTTATTCCATCTTTATTGGCTTCCTGTCTGTTTCTGGGAAGAATGGCCACTGTTTCTGGTGATCACCTTTAAGGCTCCAAATGACTTGGCCGCAGGATATTGGAAAGAATGCCTTTTCTCCCCAGGTTTCTGCCGACTCACTTGGCTGGAGAGCCTGCTCTGTGCACTTTTACTGTTGGGGGTGTGGTTGGGGGAAATGCAGAACTGAGCATTATTGCTTCAGGTAGGCGCTGATACTCCTCGCCTCGGGAAGCTCTCGTCTCACTCCCTCTTGGTGTCTTTGAATACTGTCTCATTTTCCCAGGCTCGGAGGACCTGCTTCTGCTTTTGGTAGAGCTCATTGTTTTTTGTTCTATTGCCTATTGATTGCCTTTTAGTAACTGGCTAGAACTGGAGTCCTGTTCAGTTCCAAAAGGCAGAATAAAAATATTTGAATGAAAAGGTAGTTCCGTGTGATGAGATGGTAGAGCTTCAAAGACTCCCCAAAGAGGGCGTTTCTCGCTGAATGAGATGAATGTCCAGTACCCAAAGTTTCATAGTGATGAATTATAGGATGAATTAATGATGAATCCACCTTGAAATGTCCAAATACAGGCATGCCCTGGTATCTGCTCGGGTTCCGTTCCAGACCCTCCTATGGATACCTGAAACCGTGGCTCCTGGGAATGCCTTTTTAAAGATAGGGGAACATCAGCGTACAAAGTAAAAAAAGAGAGATTTGTTTTATGTTCTCCTATCTTTTTAATAGGCGTCCCACTATCCATGGTATCTGTGGATAACTGAAACCATGGATACTGAATCAGTGGATACTGAGGCACACCTGTAACTGATAGTTGCAACCCCAATATGGGATCAAGGGCACTGCACTGCAGTCTATTGAATAAGGAAAGGGGTGTCTCTATTATCCTATAATGTGCCCTAGATGATGCACCAGGAAGGCAATTTATCTTCTGTGTTCCAAAACAACCCTGAAAGGCAGTAAATGAGTCTAGAATCTTCCCTGTTCTCCTGGCAGAAGATCCAGCAAGCATAACCAGGCAGAGAACTTAACTCCGAAGCCTTGGCAGCAGATTGGGTAGTGTCTTAATAAGCACCTGCCTGCTTTGGGCTGAAGCAGCAACATATGAGACCCAATAGATGACGTGACTGAAGGAAGCCAAGAACAAGCAATGGCTGCAGATTGTACTGTTGTCCTACAGGTGGGGTGAAAAAATGAGAACTTTCAGAATACAACTAAATCTGTCAGTTTTAACTTCTTTCGTTCCTAGCACCCATCAATAACCATGTAGAGAGAAATAAATGGCATGGCTGAAGTGAGAATGAAAACGGACAGAAGGGCAAAGGAGAAACATTTTCTATGGTGCATAGATTATTAGAATATAAAGAATATTGCTTGGCCAGATCCATTTACTCAGGAACTAAGAATTTCCATAGGGTCAGAAATGCCTGATCCTATTGGGCATAATGCGGGCAGTATGCTCATACTGCTCGTGTCACTGTTGCGCAAGGCGCCATAGAGCACCTGCAGCACTGGAGGTAAGCTGTTACTGCTGGCGCTGGGGCAACACCATGGCAACGCTGGCCACAGGTGCCCCAGAGGAAGCACCGGTTGCCAGTGAGTGGTGAGTTCATCGCTTACTGGCAATGTGGCCTTTGGGGGGGGGCAGCAGGACATTCTAGGGCAGGTAGAGGAGTGGAACCGATGCGGGACTGGCGGCAACGCAAGCCGCCAGTTCCTGACCTCAGAGTAAGGCTACGCGACCTTATACGGAGGCCCTTGCTTCTGCATAGTCTAAATGGCTGGCGCAGGAACGAGTAGACTCATTGCCCGCCCTGCGCCCTTACCATTGGGAAAGGGACCAAATGTCCCCTTTCCCTGCAGAGGCTCCCGCGGCTGTCTGGCTGCCCCAGGATTCAGTGGTAACCGCCTGATTACTGCTGCGCTCCCAGGTGGTCAGGCAGTCTAGGATTGGGCTCCAAGTTGCCAGTTACATGGCTAACGGATACTTGGGGATTCCTTTCAGGTTTCTCTTTGCAACATCAATTGGATGTCGCACCACTGAACTAGTGAGGCTGTGTAAAATACTAGTGCCTGTGGAAGAAAATGTCGTGGAGAGAATACACCAGAAAATTAAACGATGATATGAAATACATAAAGAGGGTGCATTCCTTCTAACAGAAATTCTAACTCATCTGATTCTGTCCATACATTTAGGTGGCTAGGTTTATGCCACAAAGAATTTGATGATAATGGGCAGTGAAGGGAATAATTATTTGAAGCTTTTGACAGCCACAGCAATGGCAAAGGGAGAATTAGTTGAGGAAAGGGATCTATTTAGGTTGATTACGAACTGCTAAAAAAAAAAGATCTAGGGAATCACAGCATGGTTTCAGATGGAAGGAAGAAATCTGGCTGCATGGATGAAAGAATTTATTCACACATTAAGCTGGGTACAATCCTTGTTGCTTTGCACATGGATACAATTATTCACACATTCCATTCAAACAGTTTGGTGTGCACAGGTTGCAGATCTGTAATGTGAACCTCATTCACAGGGAAATGTGTCCACAGGGATCATTCACAGGGAAATGTGTCCTTGGGTACAGACGTTCTCAGGTACAGGACAACATTTAAACAACCTCCAATGGATGTGGAACTGATTGATCCAGTTCATGTAGGCAGACAATTCACATGAGAAGGTTGAACCATTTTAGTGTGACATGGCTGCCTCCAATCAACAAAACATTCAGAGCAAGGAATTTCTTCAAGACCAGAGCTTTGAACTATGTTTAGTTATTTTTGAAGGTAAGCTCTGCCATGATGTGTAAAGTCAATGGACCATTCAGTGGTGTTTCTACAGGGATGGCAAAGCTCTAAGTTTTGCAAGAAGCCTTACCTTGCAGTGGAGATTACTCCTCTCCTGCACCGTTTTAGCCAATCTTGGCGTTGCTTACTGGCTACAGCAGCAAGGAAGAGGAGGGATTTACACGACAGGGTAAGGCTTCTTGCAAAACTTAGAGCTTTGCCATCCCTGTAGAAACGCCTCTGGGACCATTTAATGTAGGGTCCTGTATGGAGAATGGAGAAGCTTACTCTTGGGTAAGGAAATAAATGTTACCTATAAGATACCTCCATGACTGTTCCCCCTGCAGGATGCTGCAAGTAATCATTTTGGTGTTGCTGCATTGGTATGGGAAATAAGATCGGAGAAATAACATTGCCCAATGGATAGCCTGAAAGAGTGCTGTGTTTACAGTCTTTGCCTGAAGTTGACAAAATGCATCCTCCTGTTTCCAGGCCAGATTTGAGGCCATGTTCAGCAAATTTGTACAGGAACGTAGCTCTGAGGCTATGTGTAGAGTCAAAACCTAGCAGATAAATCACAAGGAAACAGGTCAAAGGATAGCCCTAATGAGGGAAACAAGAAACCTACAGTGGGCCATTAGAGGAGCTAAAGTAAGCAGGAAATGATCATATGAGAGCAATTGCTCAAAGATAAAGGCAGGAACAGGAATTATTTATCTTGGACTGCAGCCAGCAGGCAGTCCCCTGAATGCTCTGTCAGGGTGGTTATGCATTTACGGTAGTTCAGAAGATGATATGTTTGTGCTAACATGGCAGAAGGGGGATCAAGTCTCTTGATGCCCTTTATTTTGTACAAGTGTTTGTTGTTGTCGATAATGATGATAATATTTGTATACCACTTTTCAACAGGAGTCATTCACAAAGTCACAGAGTAAAATAAATCAATAAATATTTCTAAATGTTCTATGCAACACCCTTCATGCTCCTGTTGTTTTGAATTCTGTTTGCCTACAATAGTCAAAGGCTGTCTGTAATGTACTGGCCCCTTTAAGGCCTTACCTTGACTTTCTCCTTGCACCAGCTGAAAGGAAGCTACCATAATTATGAAGCGGGGAATGCTGGCCAGCTGATCCAGCAGCTATAAAAAAGTCCTGAGCAAAGAAGAGGGGAGCCTCTTTGTTGGCTAGAGGTATGTATGGGTAAGCTCAGGAGCTAGTTGTTTTATGCTCTGCTTCTTTTATTTCCATTGAACGTATGTGTCTCTACTAAGAATTATCATTGCCTTTCTGTAACTTGGAATGTGGTTTTTATGGGTGTTAATAAATTGCCATACTTTCTTAATCCATTGTAGTCCTGTGGGCTTTGTATGCGGGAACTGAACACTCCTTACCCCGTCTGGCACTTTTATTCTCTTTCTGGTTGGCTGCAGAGGGCGGGCTTTCGCCGTTACACAACAGAACGCAGCGATCGCGCTGCCGCTCACCCGGAAGACACGCCCAGCGTACCGGTAGGCTGACACGTCTGCCTTAAAGCAAAGAAACTTAAGGAACTTAAAGAACTCAGGAGTGGGTCACGACCTTAACACTGTTACACAAACATAAGTATAATCAGTGACTTCTGGATCTGGCCAAAGACTCATTTGATCCATCATTTTCTTTTCCAAAGCAGCTAGTTATGCATTTACACAGCCTCCAAACAGAAAGGAAGCCACTGATAGATTTTTTTCGGTCTTTCAACTGCAAACTGTTTGCAAGCATTAAAAAAATAAACAACCCATACTAAACTTAACAAAATACGTACAAACAAAAAACTTAAAACAATATGAAACACGATCACTAGTGTTTAATCACTAGCAGTCCTCCAAATCTCTGATGGAATAAAAATGTTTCACATCATAAATCACAAATGGGTTTCCCAGAGGAGGCAATTTCAGAACCGTCATCTGCTGCCAGGTTACCCTGCTGGCCGTTAAAAGGGACAGGTAAAATCAGGCCTGTTGCTGTTTTTAGAATCAGCAGTAGCAACAGTCAACACACCTGGACGGCAGGGAGGGCCATTGCTGTCGCATCAATTCTTTCTGCACCTTGGAGCTGTTGCAGAGGAGAGATTGCATTGGACGCTGCTCAACATCTACTGCCAGAGGAAGACAAGCTCACCTTTTGCAACTGTCGTCTGCTGCCAGGTTCTCCTGGATGTTGTTTCCATGGGGGTGTTGTTTAATAAAATGGGGGTGTTATTTAAATTGGACTTGCCGCAATTCTTAGATCTAGCAGCAGCCAGCAGAAGACTCAACTGTTAAAAAAAAAAATTGCATTAACTGCTTTAATAAGCCCGGACCTGATGGGATTCTGTATGTGAAAACCCATCGATGCTGTTCCTGTAATCTAACGCTTGGAAAACTTGGGGGGGGGGAAACCAGCCCACCATTTGCATGACTAATTATGCCAGAATGTGGGCAGAGATGTGTGCAATTGAAAGATGATGTCATATGGCTAGAAACCTTCAGAAGCGCAATCCAGGGTGCATTTGCATGTCTGGTTCCTGATCTGGAAAGTCCCCCAAGAAGCATTTAATTGTTTTGTAAATGGCATCCTCCGCAAAGGGCGGCCCACAATTGCCCAAGCTTCCTGCAAGTTGGAAGATGCCTAGAAGAATATATGAGCCCCTTGTAGAGATTGGCAGCCCAATCCTGAGCTGCCTGGCCACCATGGGCGCAATGGCAGTAGCCAAACGGCTATGGCTGCATCCCAAGGCAGCCAGGTAGCTGCAGGAGGCTCCACTGGAGAAGGGGATGTTTGTCCCCTTCCCCCCTGGTAAGGCGCAGGGCGGATGATGGGTCTCCTCACCTTTGTGTGGCCTGACATGGATCTACTACCAGTCTCACCCACTCTCCACCCCTCCGTTGCCCAGTTCCACCCTCCTGCCCCACCCGAAAAGCAAGTAACGCAGGTGAGCAGTAAACCTACCACTCATCGATATTGTGTTGCCACCATCAGGCTTGCGGTACAGGTGCTGAGTCAGTACCAGAAGTAATGTCTTACCACCAGCACTGGAGGTGGTACAAGGGTGGTTCTTACGGCACCTTTTGTAATGGCAGTGCGGACGGTGCAATCAGACCTCCCGCACTGTCGGGCTCAGTATTGGGCCCTGGGTCATTTAGGAACTAAGGCTTTTGTGGTAGGAATAGGCAATTGGGTCATAGGGTTAGGGTGAAAGTCAGTGAATCTGATCTTCACAACCTGATGGTGCCTGCTGTATTTCTGGATGGTATCTGGGTATTTCCTGGCCTTTCAAACTGGAAACCTATAAAACGATAGGACATATGCCAATAGCCTTGCTGTGAGTTGCCGCAGCCTCCTGCGTGCAGTTACTTTATTATGTTTGTGCCACTCCTTTAAATATGCGTCCCCCAAGATAGCCCCAATATTTCTAGGATCAAGGTTAATTTGAATTGCATTGTTTGACAAATGGTATCCGTGACCAGATAATGGATCGCCTGCCCTTGTTTCTTTAATCATTCCCTTTTCTTCTTTCCTCGGAGGACAGACCATAAAACATAGTGTAGAGACAAGCCTTGATGACTTCCAGAAGAACAATAATATGTGCAGCAGCTGGGAGAGGGGGAGACCTCAGCTTTGCTGGGTATCATTTACCACTCAAAGGAGCGCAAAGACATGGTGTATCCTATACCGCAATTTATCGCCTGTCGCTAAAGTGTCTGACTGTCTGACTTAGCTGCCGTTTAAAGTCTTCTTCAGATGTTCCAAATCTCGGTGGAGGGCTTTTGGGTTAGCGGCTGCAGACGAGTGCTGGTTACATGGACGGGAAAAGGCAGGGCCAAGCCTGCACATCATCTATGCGCATATGGATCACAGGGACCCCCACATAGTCTTATACTCAGGTTTGAAATGTCTGAATAAGTTTATTATACCAGTCATTATGAGATTTCATTATACCATTTTCTACCAATGATGTGTTCAGAGTAACATCGGTAGAAATGCAATCTCCAGTTCCTCATGGATAGAAAATGAATTTTAAGTCATCATGGATGCCAATGTGACATTCATTTTCTTAAAATATTGTATGTACAATCTTGCACATGAATGTGAACATGTAAAGGGAAAGAAATCAGAGGGGTGAATAATGAATGTTCCCAAAACAGAGTAAAATCTATTTGTTCACATTTTTGTACCACCCTTCCCCTAAGTAGCACAGAGTGGTGATTCCGTCTCACAACACCCCTGTGAGTTAGGTTAGGCTGAGAGCTAGTGACTGCCCTGGGAAGTTTCATGGCAGAGCTAGGATTTGAGCCAGGATCCAAGTCCAACCTTGGAACCACTACACCATCTTGGCCTATGTTCATAGGGAGAATGAAGACACAAAACAGTATGTGAATTTTATATAATTGGCTAGAGATGCAACTGAGGGAAGTTAAGGAGCAAACTGACAAGATAATAGGATCGATGTTCAGCTCTCCTGTCCCTTTAAATTCCCAAACTAAAACTGAGAATATGCTAAAGACGTTTAGTTAGCCTATCCAAAGGGCATACATGCTAAGGCTTGTATGATTACCAGCCCAATCTGAACCTGCGCTGGAATAGTCAGGCCGACACAGCTGGGCTGCAACCTAAGCATGTAAAAAGGCAGAAGTGCAAAGCAAGGGGATGTTTTCCCCAGGGTAAGCCCCAGCCAGCCTTATGGGGCTGCTCAGATTTGCACCAGCAAAATAGTAGGCGCAGATCCACATGGCCAGGAACAGCCCGAATCGGGGCCGCCCAGCCCAGGGACAGGAATTAGTATACAGCCCAATGGCCATGTCCCGTCTCCGCCCCGTCTCTACCCACGGCACTGCCCTGGCATGGCTCTGGCACGCCCTCAGCACAGTCCTGCACTGGCAGAGCTATGCCAGCACTCGACTGGCGCAGTTGACGGACGCGTCTGCACCTGTGCATCGGCGCCGCTGCTTGCGCCAGTCCAGCGACCAATTCCGCAGCGCAGACACGCCTTACTGGTCCTGCATAAGTTCTGGTCTGGCACAAGAGCGTTGCACCAGTGCAACACCGGGTTGGGATTGCACTCTAAAAGGCAGGAGGACACAAGGAAAATACTGTAAGAACATGCAGATATCTTATGGCAAGTGAGTCACAAAAAAAAAATGTTGATTATATGTAGGCACATCAAATAGAAACATAATTTTTAAAACATCTCTTAGCTGCTATATTCTGTTTCTGATAAATCAGATAAAATACTGCTTATTACTGGTATCTACGACAGATACCAGACATTGGTTTCCAGCAAAGGAAAACCTGGAAACATTTTATTGTAAAAAAATTTAACAGTTCTGGACAGTATAATTTTGTAAACTCTCCAAAACTTTTAATGTTTTGTAAGAAATTGGGCATTTCCTTTCCAACATTACTTCTGAGTCATAGAGTGTCGGAGAAGATTGCTTCATGTGCATCTTCTTCTTACTCTTGATCATTTAAATTATGACAGATAATTATATGATAGTTATCTTCACAATCCATCATAAGAGCTGATGCAAGTCGTGGCTAAGAAACTGAGCTGTAAATCAGAACATCCACACTTTGAACCTTGCCTCTGGTCTGCCATGAGTTCATTAGGTAACCCTAGGCCAACCCCTCCCTCTGAGCCCTTTATTTGCAATATAGGAATAGAATTTAATGTACAGAGTTACTGTAAAGGCTATAACAAGGTAGTAAATGCAAAGCACTTTGCGCAGAAACCACTTAACCACCACCCATATTAAGTAACAAATGTTATTTAAGTGGTCATAAGGATATTAGGGGATATGGTGGTGCAGTGGGTTAGACTGTTGAGCTGTGAGCTTGCTGACCAGAAGGTTGGCAGTTGAAGACCACGCGACTGAGTGCACTCCCGTCGCTTGTCCCAGCTCCTGCTAACCTAGCAGCTCGAAAGCACGTAAATATGTGAGTAGATAAATAGGTACCACTTTGGTGGGAATGTAACGGCATTCTGTGTGCCTTGGCGTACAGTTTAGTCATGCTGGCCACATGACCATGGAAGCTTGTCCTTGGATAAACACCGGCTCTTCGGCTTAGAAACGGAGATGAGCACCGCCCCCTAGAGTTGGTCGCGACTAGACCATTAGGTCGTGGGGAAACCTTTACCTTTTTTTAAGGATATAAAAACAGTGGGTAGGCAAGACAGAAATTATACTAAGGGTATAATCCCGAGGGCTCTTTGGGCCACACAAATCCTTTGCACCAACCCAGGAGTGCAAAGGCATGCTTGTGCCTACTCTGGAGTTGGGAAGGTGGGTGCAAGGACACGCGCCAGCCTTGCTGTGCCAGATCCTGGGTCCGCAGAGGTAAATTTTGGCTGGCTGGGGGAGGCTGGCATGGTGGGTTGGGGAGGGTGAGGACAGGGTGGAATGAGAGTGGATCGGGTCAGTGGGAAGGCAGGGAAAGGTGGGCTGGTGGGCAGACTGGCCTGGGGGGTGGGGTGGGCGACCGCCCTGGGCGACCTAGTCCAGATCCCTGACCTGATCAGCCTTACCCCTGGCCCAATTGGCTTGCTGTGATTTGCACCAGCTACTTTGCTGGCACAAATCCAAGTAGTCCGATTGGGGTGGCTGCTGCGTGATGCTGGGCAAAGGGAAATATTTCCCCTTACTCCAAGTAGCGCTGCAGCCACCTCCAACCCTGCATTGGATGCAGTGCAGGCCAGGTGGCCAGCACAGGTTTGGCTTAGGCTGCCCAGCTACAAACCTATACCCATTACCATGGACTAAGTACTATTGAACACAGTGGGCCTTATTTCTTATAGCCTCATAGCCTCAATTGAGGAGGCCAATTAAAAAAGAAATTGAAAGGGGAGGTAAAAAGAGTCCAGTCTCTCCAGGCTGTGTGGAGGCTGTTTAAAACAACCATAGTAGAGGCCCAGCGGATGTGGTTTGATTAGAGTGGACAGAGGCATTTTTTCCCCTCTCTCGGTACAGGAACCAGGGGACATCCACTGAAATTGAGTGTTGGGAGAGTTAGAACAGATAAAAGGAGATACTTTTTTTTTTTTAACCCAGTGGGTAATTAATCTGTGGAACTCCTTGCTCCTAGGAGGTGGTGATGGGGTCCAGCCTAGAAGCTTTTAAAAGGGGATTAGACAGGTTTCTGGAGGAAAAGTCCATCACAGGCCACAGGCAATGATGGGTGGTACAACCTCCTCGTTGTCGAAGTAGGCTACCTCAGAATGCCAGATGCTGGGGAGTGGCAATGATTTGCAAGTATTTTGTTGCCTTATGTCAGTGATGGTGAATCTTTTGGGCTCAGTGTGTCAAAACCTAGGAAAATGCTTAACTTGACTCTGTTAGTGTGTCAACCCCCCTCCCAAACAAAAGAGAAACGATTGTTTATAGTCATTTATTTAAACAAAAAATACAGTCTAATCATGTATGGCGCTATTATATGTATTATATAAGGAAGCATCAAATAATTACAAAAATGAAAAATGAGTAAAACGAACTCAGTTTTTGTCAGGTATTGGTGAATGCTGGTGTGTCACCCCAAACATTGTGGTATGTCAGCTTTGACACGTGTATCATAGGTTCGCCATCACTGCCTTATGTGCTTCCTAATCTGGTGGGCCACTGTGAGATACAGAAAGCAGGACTAGATGGGTCTATATGGCCTTATCCAGTGGGACTCTTCTGATGTTCTTATATGCATAGGATTGTGCAGTAAGGGAGATCCAAATTGGTAACCTAATGCATATATCTAAATGATTTATATATTGCTTTTCCAGAAGCTCAGAACAGGTCTACTAGCTAAAATGCGAATTAGCATCCATGAAAAAAAAATAGCTCCGGATATTTACGGATGTGAATAGCACATAGGTGATGGTTCTGTTCCACTAATTTTTGTTAAAACTCTTCCAGGCCCACGTAAGCATTAAAGTGTGTTGGAGCAATAAATTTGTGAAATATTTGCACAAGTATATTTATAAAGGATCCCATTGTGCAAGTTTTGGCAACAGCAGCCCAGGATGGTCTCCAACATGGTGATGAAATAACAGATGGGAATGCTCGACATCGTGGCCTTGCTGGAGCTTTGTGGGGAGAATGTTCTGCATATGCTTGACATAACAGATTGCATCCAAGGAACCAGGCACTCTGTCTTCCTTCCAACCCAGCAATGCATTTTCAGAGAAGGTGCTGAAAACCTGACTTTCGAAACAGCAGGAACATCAGCAAGTGTCCTAACAGCATGGTACAAAATGAAACGCTGTAAGTAGGGCATGGGTGGAAGATGTCGAGTTGGAAGACAGTTATGACATTTGAAGAGATTATCTGTACCCAGGCATGCCTAATAATTATTCATGGGGTGGTGCAGCCAAAAAAAAGGGGGAGAGAAATAGCTGGAGAAAAACAGCGTAATTGGAAACATCACATCATCCTTCCAACAGTTATGGAGTATTTTTTCTTGAAACTTCTGATCCTTTATATTGCAAATCCAAAAAACACTCCTAGATGTGTGAGATATAGAAGGATATCTATGTGCAATACAGACTGAAGGTCCAATCCTAAGCTAATGGCACAGTTAGGCCAGCAAAGTTTGGCCAGCAGAAGGGACACCATAAAGCGTGTTTAGACCACTCTTGGAATCAGAGAGGCCAGCACACAGACATGCACCATCCTCCCTGAGTCGGCGAGTAGTCCAAATTCATTTTACCGTGGCCTTGGTCCCAGCCAAACTTTGCTGGCCTAACTGTGCCGGCCTAACTCTGGGTTAAGATTGCCCCCTCAGAATCAGGGGGTGGGTATGGAATATGTCTATGTGCTGGCCTCTCTGACTCCGAGAGTGGCCCAAACATACTTTACAATGTCCCTTGTGCTGGCCAAACTGTGCTGACCTCACTCTAGGTTAGGATTGTGCCCTTATATTTATATACATCTAAGGAATAATTCAGTATTTCAGAGCACAATCTTATACTGGCGTTGCGCTCTTGCTTTGGTCTAACGCTGTTGCAAGCGTGCCGTCAAGTGCATCTGCGCTGGCTAGTCAGGTGCTGGACCAGCGCAAGCAGCAGCGCTGGCCATGTGCCAGTTGAGTGATGGTGGTGCTCGGCTGGCGCAGGACCTTGCCAAGGGTGTGCCAGAGGCGTGCCGGGAGTGTAACTGGATGGCGCAGTGGGCAGCAATGCATGACAGCTGTAGTGCCGAATCCTAAACCCCAGCCTCAGCTGCTCCGATTTGGGGCACTGCTGTGCACTTGCACCTGTGCCTGCAAAACCGCAGTCACAGATGTGAGGAGCCCCATTGGGCTGGCTGGGGCTTAGCCGGGTGCAAGGGGGAAACCTTCCCTTGCCTTGTGCTGTGCTGCTGCTGCCTCCTAATGGCCTTAGGATGCAGCCTGCTATGTTGGCCTTACTATGTTGGCGCTGCTTAGGATTGGGCTGTCAAGAGTTGCGGAGGAAAAAATCAGACATGAAATATGTGAAGATCATTTCCCAAAGAATGCGTCAGTGAAACATTTTCAATAGATTGGAGGACTTGGTCACATTTTGGAAATCTATAGGATTACCCCAGTTCCATCAACTTTGGTCCAACTTTCAGAGGAGCAGATGAATTTCCAGACTATACAATGGGCTGCCTAGCACGGCACAGGCAACTCCAGAATGGTGGGAAATTAAGCGAAATCCTTCCTGCAATTTACTGTAATTGCAAAGCAGCTGAAATGTATTTCCTGGATGCTTTAGGAGGTTGTGGGAAAACCAAACTTTTTCTGTGTCAACTTTCGCTGCATACATCATCCGAAAAGAACGAAACGGATTTCTGTCCACCTGGGATCGGAGCCGTGTTGGTAAAGGAAGACACACGGCGTGGATCCAGTGCAGGTTACCCCGCATGATGACAGGGCCGTCCTAGGTATGGCCACTCGGAAATAGGCTCCGCTGAGTTTAATGGAACTTACTCCCAAATTGCAGCCTGGCAGCCCAGTTCCATCCCCTGCCCCAGGCTCTCAGGCAGCTCCTCCACCACAGAGGCCATCAAGGGGCCTCCTTGAGGTAAGGGAATTTCTGAGGTAAGGGAACTGCTGTTTTTAATCGTCATTTAAATTTCATCTGGTATTCTTTTAATTTTATTGTAAGGGTACAAATCCTTATTGTACCCTTACAATACATAAGCTGGGGAGCTTATTATATTAATAATATAATTATTAATAAGTGGGGAGACACGTGTCTTTCAGGTGTCTCCCCACTTTTCGGAGACTGCCAGCTGTCTCACAGGCTCTGCCTTTCTTAAGAAGTGGAGCTAACAGCAAATGGCCTCGGTCACTTTGGCCGCTTTGAAAACAGTCTCGTCTTCGGAAACTCCCAGTTCCTAGTTATCTCTTGCTTGGAGCAGCTGTTGCCAATTTAATTAGTTGGCTGCACGTATTTGATCTCAGCAGTGAGAATCCATGCAATAGTGTATATGTGCAGTTGTATATAGCAGTGTGGCTGTCAAGTTGCCTGTTCCTTGCTAATTAGCACTATTTCCTAAGAAAGTAAACACCTAGCGTTGCGGCCCGTGGCGGCGGCCATGGGCTGTAGGTTCTTTTGTATCAGAGGAAATAGCAAGTCTTGCCCAAGGCTGGCATAGAAGAGTCTATTCTAAAACGTAAGAGCATTGACTTCCAGAGGCTTCCAGAGGTATCTCCAGGCATAGACCTACATTAGTTTCAGACACAAGGGTTGCATATAGGCATCTTTAGGCATGGAACTTCAACCATTATCAGACAGCATTTCAGGTGACTCTACAGATGAGGTCTGAGAGCATGGCAAGGCGACCACTAATAGTTTGTGCAAGCCCACCTGATAACACTTTGTAAGTTTTGCATTGTTCTATACGCTTTACTTTAGGGCACAATCCTAACCAACTTTCCAGCAAGGATTTAGCTGTACCAATAGGGCATATTCTGTATTCTGCAGCGGACTAGTAGTCACAGAGTCTTCCTCAAGGTAAGGGAATGTTTGTTCCCTTACCTCAGAACTGCATTGGGTAGGATTGCGTGCTTAGACTTAGAAGAAATAAAGTATCTTCTCGCCTCCTGACTCTGAACTGAGCATATTTCTTCCTCCAAATCCAAAAAGAACTCCTTGCCTGCTGGGCAGAATAACTTAGACAAGGGAACTTTTGTTGCGTTACTCTCAAGTAAGCCCCTGCCATCCTTTGGGCCTGCTTGGATCTATGCCAGCAATTTGGCTGGCTGGAACGAGTCTGAGAAGATACACAGGGGCATGGCAGGCCCAGGCCAGTGGACATGGCGTATTGGCAGTTCAATTGGCACAGATCATTTTTTTTTTTATGAACCAAATAAGATAAAGAGAATATACTAAATTCTCTAAACTACCTGGATACTAAAAAGAATCTACAGGCCTCTTCATAGGATTTTGTTCCATATTCATGGAACATATGGCAGGGAGGGAATGGTATGTGCTGGCTAGCCGTGCCCCTTTTCTCATTGTTCCCTCTAGACGCCAGACACAGTAGTGCTATCCAGCCGGTATGCTGGGCGGGACTTACGTTTGATCGGCAGTCTGCCCGTTGCGTCACGCTTCGTTCCGCCGCTTTCCCGCATGCCCCGGCGGGCGGGAAAGTGGTGGAACGTGGCGTGACGCAATGGGCAGACTGCCGATCAAACGTAAGTCCCGCCCAGCGTCCCGGATGGATAGCACTACTAGCCAGACACCCTTGAATTTCACTGCTTGTCTGCAAAGAGCAAAACTAAATGCAGGTAGAGTTTCTCCACATGATGGAGAACCCTGCCTCTTGTTGAGCCTCCACAGGGGGAAGAAGGGAAGCGGTAGCCAAATAACCAAGCCGCCAAAACACGAGGACGAGGAGGAGCCAGTTGCTTCTGCATACCTGTGACCACAGCTGGTGTTTCTCCCACTGCCACCGTCTTGGCTGAGCCTCACGCAGCACCCACTTCCTGCCTGGTCATTATCACAGTGCCTGCCACTTGCTGTGCCCCTGGTTCCAGGTAAAAAGAATCCATGACAGTCTCATCTGATTTGCATTTCTATGAAAAGGAGGGGCACATCACATGAGACACAAAGTGCAATCCTAACCTGGAGTTAGGCCAGCACAGTTAGTCCAGCAGTGTTTGGCTGGCACAAGGGGTACCATAAAAGCATGTTTAGACCACTATTGGAGTCAGAGAGGCCAGCACACAGACATGCGCCATCCTCCCTGACTCCGAGAGTGGTCCAAATGTGCTTTATGGTGTCTCTTGTGCTGGCCAAACTTTGCTGGCCTAACTGTGCCTGCCTAACTCCAGGTTAGGATTGTGGCCATAGTGTCATTATTGTATGTGCTTGTATGTGCCCCCCCTTTTTTAAATAGATGCTGAAGGGGGGAGTAGCAATCTGGATTGGGACTATGGTACATGAGGAAGGAGCACTTTACCTTTCCCCCTTTTCAATCAGATGAAAATGATCCCTCTACAAAGTTGTAAACCGCAGGAAAAAGCTTCCACTGATAGCAGTCAGAACCATTGGGTAAGATGGAAAATTAAATCCCCCAAACTCCACCTGAAGCCTGGTTGGGCCCTCCTTCTGATACTACTCTAACATCCCAATCCTAAGCAGTGCCGTCATAACAAGGCCAGCGCAGCAGGGCTGCATCCTGCTATAAGGCCATTAGGAGGCAGCAACAGCTCAGCACAGGGCAAGCTTAGGTTTTCCCCTTGCACCCAGGTAGGCCCCAGCCAGCCTTACGGGGCTGCTTAGATCTGCGCCTGCACATGCAGTTCCACGTGTGTAGCAGCGGCCCAAATTGGGGTTGCCAGGGATGCGGCTTAGGATTTGGTGCAACAGCCATTGTATGCTTCCACCAGTGATGTCATGCAGGGGGTACGCGGGGGTATGCGAGTACCGGTTTCTAGGATTACAGCTGGCCCCGCCCATTCGCCCGCCCACTCGTCGACTCCGCCCTCTGCAACGTTTGAATTTCCTGCATGTTTGAGTTGCCTGCATGTTCTCAGAGCCAGGCAGGCAGGCAGGCAGCGAACGGAGCCTTTCCTTGCCTTGCCACTGAAAAATGAGTTGCTCTGGAGTTTTAACATGATGCCAGGCCTCCTTCACATGTTCTGGGGGTGCTGTGGAATACTGTTGCAACTGTTGGGTCAGTTTAAAATCATCTGAGGCCTCAAAAAGGGCTTTTTTCATGTCACTTCCTGCCACGACATCACTTCTGGCTTATGACGTCACTTCCGGTGGGCGGGTCCCGACACGTGCCAATCAAAAGTGAGTACCTGTTATTAAATCATTTAGATGACACCACTGGCTGCCACCCCCATCGTTGTCCACTGTGCTGTCCCATTATGCCCCCGGCACGTTTCTGGAGCGCCCTTGGTGATGCCTTGCACCGACTGAGTGCCACCAGTGCTCGACTGGTGCATGACGGGCACAGCTGGTGTGCGAAGTGACACCCATGCAGTGGCGCTGCTGCTTGTGCCAGTCCAGCGACCAACTCTCCGGTGCAGATGCACCTGATGGCACGTTTGCAACAGCACAAGCGCAAGAGCACAGTGCTGCTGCAGCGCAAGTAGAGGATTGTGCTCTCAATAAGAAAAGAGATTGTAAGCCCGCTGTGGACAACGTATCTGGTTTGAGCCCAGATCCAGTATATTCAGTGGCAGCGACTCTCATTGGTGTTGAACAAAAGTCTTTCCTTTTCAGAATGGAGTTGGGCTTTGGAATGAAGATGAAGTTCTGTTGTACTTAGCAGCCTTTAAGCCCCAGGACATTTGTTTCACTATTACCTGGCAAAATTCGTTCACATACCCATCTTATGAAAATAAATCTTGGGAAAATAGGATAATTAGAAAATGAAACGGTCAAAAGAAGAATAAATACAATTTGGGGCTTCAGAGACATTTGGCAAACTGAATACATGCGGAAAGTAAAAGAAGAAGAAAAGTAGCGAGATTAGTTTCTGCCTTCAGGAAGCAATTAAAATCCAAGATAATATTTTTGCAGACCACATCAAAAATGATAGGGAGACTGGAGAAAAAGAGCATGGAAGAAGTGGCAAAAAAAAAAAAAAAGATACAGAAGAAAGGTAAGCACCGAGCACAATTTTTTTTTAAAACAAGCTGAACATCTAAACGTGAGAATAACAACAAAAAGCAGGAGTGCCACAATGTCTATCATTTGATATGAACAAGCTGAGAAGAGAAGCTGAGAAATGAGAGAGCATTTCAGGTAAAAAATACTTTTCTCTAAGGACTGGTAAATTTATTTTTCTGCTAGAAAAAAAATATACAAAAATATTGGTTAAAAATCACAGCAAAGAATGGTCATGCCATGTTGATTCTACAGTAATCAGTATGCAGACAAGACGGCTGCCATGCAGCTTTTGAAGCAACAAGGCAAAGAAAATCTTCTATCAAGCTGCAGGTGGAAAGAACCAAATGAATATGTATATTGAATTTACTGCAGTGATTCTTCAGTTAGGCTTCATTTAGCTTAGGGGTGACCAACCCACAGCATGCATGCCACTAGTGGCATACAGACACTTTCTGAGTGGCACGTGCAAAGTTGCCATGTATTTTTGAAAAAAGAAACATTTAAACAATACAGATAGCACCATAGCACTTGATGGCTTGCTGGATTTTTTTGCTACTCCTTGCACAGCACTGTTTATATGGACTTTGGAATGGGCCCTTCAGGGCCGAACTAAAGACCCAGACGAAAAGGAAATACAGGTGATGCATGGGAGTGGGGCGATGTGCTGGGGGTGCGGTTTTGTCGCCCTGCCATGGGCGCACTTGGGGCGCCGTTCGTCTCTGGGCTAGTTAGAAAGAAATTGAAAGGGAAGGTAAGAAGAGTCCAGTCTCTCCAGGCTGCGTGGAGGCTATTTAAAATAACAGTAGTAGAGGCCCAGCGGAAGTGTATACCGCAAAAGAAGAAGGGCTCGACTAGGTCCAGGAGGGTGCCTGCATGGCTGACGAATAAAGTGAGAGAGGCCGTAAAGAGCAAGGAAACTTCCTTCTGTAAATGGAAGTCTTGCCCCAGTGAGGAGAATAAAAAGCAACATAAACTCTGGCAAAAGACATGTAAGAAGGTGATACGGGAGGCCAAGAAAGACTGGAACGCATGGCCAGAAACATAAAGGGGAACAATAAATGCTTCTTCAAATAGAAGCAGGAAACCTGTCAGAGAGGCGGTCGGGCCACTGGACAGTGAGGGAGGGAGAGAGGAGATAAAAGGGGACTTGGAGATTGCAGAAAAATTAAATGAATTCTTCGAATCCATCTTCACGGCAGAAGACATTGTTCTTTACCCTCTCTCACAATACCAGAACCAGGGAGCATCCCCTGAAATTGAGTGTTGGGAGAGTTAAAACAGATAAAAGGAAATACTTTTTTTTACCCAGCGGGTAATTAAGCTATGGAACTCCTTGCCACAGGAGGTGGTGATGGATCTGGCCTAGTTGCCTTTAAAGGGGGACTAGACGGATTTCTGGAGGAAAAGTCCATCATGGGCTATAGGCCATGATGGGTTGGGCAACCTCCTTACATTAATAGTAGGCTACTTCAGAATGCCAGGTGCAAGGGAGTGGCAACAGGATCTTGTTGTCTCATGCCTCCCTTAGGCACCTGGTAGGCCACTGTGAGATACAGGAAGCTGGACTGGATGGGCCTTTGGCCTGATCCAGTGGGGCTCTTATGTTCTTATGGCCCTAAAATGTTTCTGTACCTTAAGTTTTTCACATTTTTAAATGTTAGCTAATTTAAAAGGCGCACGTGTGATTTGAAGTGGGGAGGCAACCTGAGGAATGGCATTAACCCTTCCCCCATGGAAATCCTTCCTTCACTCAGATACAAATGGCTCCCGCCCAGCTGCTCTTAGTCATGGAGAGGAAAATGTGCAGGCACTGACCATGTGGCCCTAGAAGTGCCCACAGAGCACCTAAGAAATGCACAAGGTTGGCAGCACGTGTATATGAGAGCAGTTTGTGAGGCACACTTGGAGGAATTCCAATGAGTGTCGTGGAGGTAAAAGTACAGCCGTGACGACAGTGGGACTGGAATGGTTTCATGTGCATGCTCTGAGGGAACCCAGTGTTCATGTAAGTGGCAGATGGTCGAGGGACTTGGGCTCAGCACGAGACGTCCAGCACAGGTCCAGGGCAATGTTAACCACGCCAAGCGACTTGCTAACCAGTCGCTAACCACGCCAAGCGACTTGCACGCAGAATGTTGTGGTCACAAAATGTCATGTTGCAAAGGCTTCCTTCTGTCCGTGGCGCATGCCAGATGGCACAATTTGACTTTTTCCGCCTTTTGCCAAATTGATTATGACCAGAAGCTCTTGAGGTACTACTTGATAGACAAGGGAGTTTGGAGGTTTCTCTTCTCACGTGTGTTTCCTGGCTGTTTCCCTCCTAAGCCAGATTTTTTAAATAGCCTGTGTGTACAGATGTGAGTTCTTTCCAGAATTTGGGGGCAAGATGAAAGTTAACTCTTAAGTTTAAAATACTGTCAAACACATAGGCACAGGTTTGGTCTCTACAGATGAAGGGGGATCCAAACTACCTTGACAACCTGTCCTTTTTTACCTAGTTGAATTCTACCAGGTATTAATTGATGCAGGCATCTGTGTTCCATGGGACAGTGTTGGCCCATGATGTCTTGCTGTAAGAAATGGAACACTAAGCTACATTCTTTCCTTCCCTGTTTTTTTGCCCCCCCCCCCATATTTGTGGGCGCAATCCTAACCTGGAGTTAGGCTGGCCCAGTTAGGCCAGCAATGTTTGGCGGGCACAAGGGCCACCGTAAAGTGCATTTGGACCACTCTCGGAGTGAGGGAGGATGATCTCACACCTGTGAGTGCTGGCCTCTCTGACTCCGAGAGTGGTCCAAACAAACTTTACAGTGGCCCTTGTACCAGCCAAACTTTGCTGGCCTAACTGGGTGGCCCTAACGCCAGATTTGGACTGTGCCCTAAATCATACTTCCAGTCACTTTTCAGTTAGGAAGGGGGACAGGAGCACCTGCCATTTTGCTATACCTTTCTCTGCAGTGGCTGCTATGCCTTATCCCTAAGAGCTTACCCACAATGCAATGCCTGACCTGGGTTGCTTCTCTCAGCTTCATGGTAGCTCCTGCCCTAAACCTTTCAAGAGACACGCGGTGTGGGCAGCAGTGAAGCAGAATCACTACCACTGGCACTGTGTGAGAGCTCATGCACTCACACCCATGCACTGCAGGGAGCATGTGGGGTGAGAGTGCTTGCACAATCACAGTGGCAGCAGCAGGGCTTTTCGGAGGGTGCCGGTTCTCCCTCACCTGTCGCCCCCACACTGCACGTCCCTGAATCTGTTTGTGCGTAGTTACATCTAGTTTTTCAGTCTCAGTACTGCAATTAGAGTAGGAGAAAAATTGGATAAGAACGTCTCATGATTTTAGAAAGTCAGGGCTTTTTTTCTGTTTCTGGTAGGTAAACCTGCATCTTATAATTCTGTTTGTGTTTGTGTATTTCACTTTCCTGTTTTTTTAATTTCTGTTTGTTTTAGAATATTTCTTGTGGGTAGCGGAATATTTATTTTCTAGGCTGAGAATATTAACGATCCATCATACACTTAACTGTTATGCTCTGTCTCACGGTGAATAGTGCAGAAATTGAAAGGCAGAACCCACATTTGAAAGGTGTTTGTACACAGATACTTAATAAGCATGGTCTTTTTCTTTACTGGAACATTCTGGAAATGAAGACTAAGGGCCTGATCCAGAAGGCTCTATTGCTGTCAGTATGTGTGTTGTTGTTCAGTTGCTAAGTCGTGTCCGACTCTTCGCGACCCCATGGACCACAGCATTCCAGGCCTCCCTGTCCTACACTAGCTTCCGGAGTTCGCCCAACTTCATGTTCATTGCCTCGGTGACACTATCTAACCATCTCATCCTCTGCCACCCCCTTCTCCTTTTGCCTTCCATCTTTCCCAGCATGAGGGTCTTTTCTAAAGAGTCCTCTCTTCTCATGAGGTGGCCAAAGTATTGGAGCTTCAGCTTCAGGATTTGTCCTTCCAGGGAGCAACCAGGCTTGACTTCCTGGAGGATTGACCGATTGGATCTCCTTGCAGTGCAGGGGACTCTCAAGAGTCTTCTCCAACACCATAATTCAAAAGCATCTATTCTTCGGCGCTCTGCCTTTCTTATGGTCCAGCTCTCACAGCTATACATGACTACCGGGAACCACCAACAAAAATGTCACAAATATGCCATAAAGCACATCCGCGACAACATACTGCCCACGCTGGACTGGCGCTCAGTTAATGTCAGGCCCCAACGCGGGTGGGCAGGACATCTGGTGCTCCAGCAGCACCGGCTGCCAGTGACCCCGTTTGGGGCAGGGGGGAAGGCGGGGAGGGGGAGGAACTGGTGGGGTGTGAGGGGCTGTTCAGCAGACTCTGATGACTACATGTCCCTTACAGAGATAGGAGCCTGCTGGAAGAGACTGGAAGGCCATTTCAATGCCCCGTTGAGCATATTGGTGCCAGAAAGCTACAACGTAGCTGAATCTGCCCAGCCTGAGGCTTAGTTCCAGCAGCCAAAGACTCAGCAGCCGGCAGTTTCCTTAGTTCTAGCTGAGCAATTGGGGTGGGAGAGCTCAAGCTGGGTCAGGCAGGGACACCAATCTCACCAGTCCATGCCTGCCCACAGCTTTTTTCTTCTTCTCCTGTTTGCTTGTTATTAACATCCTCTAGCGTTGAGTTTCCATTACTAACAGTGTTACGGAGCAATTGAATACTGCTGGTGTTTTGATTTGTGGTACTCAAACGTTATCTAGTAATCTGATTCTGGTGGTGACCCCAATCAAAGCTTCTCAGACAATATAAGGCGGGGAAGGCGGTGACTTCATTGACATTGTCAGCTCCGGAGAACTGCTACAAAAACGGCAGAATGACGGATTCAGGTTGCCCAATGTGGACTCTCTGTTCTTTCCCTTTGATTATATAACTGCTGTATGCTGTTTAAGCGATAACTATTGTCTGGGTCTGCTGTGAAATCCTTAAGCCTTTCTGGTGCCCCTCTGGGCCAGAAACAGAGTGCTGGATGTGGGTTTGAAAGACACAATTAAAGTGCAACTGACAGACATTGTCAAGATTGAGTTTGCCCTACTATTTTGAATCCAATGTCAATAGTTTATTTACATGCAGCGTTTGCTTATTGTTGAGACACTGAGTATGGGAGAGCTGACAGTTTCTGACATTTGAGATTTGCTGCCTGATGAAAACCCATCAAGAAATTGCCAGCAAGGTTCAAGCACTCACCTTTGGAGTGCTAACATTTTGACATGAAAATATTTCAGTTTTAGACTTTGCCACTGTCTTGGACAAACCGACTTCACAGGGCGTTGGAGGGGGGGGGGGAATGGAGATGTTCATTTCAAGCGTGCTGCAGCAATGCTCGATTCATGTGCTGTGCAAGTTCAGGTGCCTGAGCAAAGGTTGGTTTGGTGCGACATGCGCCCTTGGTTGTGTCATTGGCTGAGAGTTGTTTTCTGTTGAACTGCACTGGGGACTTTGCAAAGTACATTAATCATGCCACAGAGGATTTTCTCACTGATTCTAGGCACATCTGATTATTGATGAACGGAGACCCAGTTTCAGGGCACGACAGGCAGTCAGAGAATTGGAATGCTTGCCTGCCCCAGAAGCCTCTTTACTTCATCCATCTGTTTCACTGATAGGACAGCTGAGTTGGGTATTTTGGGCATGCCTCAAAATATAGTGGAAAAAACCCAGTCCAACAGAATTGGGGATGGTTGGAGGCTTGCAAAAAAGGCTCTAGTGGCACCTTAAAGACAATCAAATTTACTGCAGCATTAGCTTTCATCCTCTTAGGGCACAATCCTAACCTGGAGTTAGGCCGGCACAGTTAGGCCAGAAAAGTTTGTCCAGCAGAAGGGACACTGTAAAGTATGTTTGGATCACTCTCGGAGTCAGAGAGGCCAGCACACAGACATGCGCCATCCCCTTGGACTCTGAGAATGGTCCAAATGTGCTTTACGGTGTTCCTTGTGCTGGCCAAACTTTGCTGGTCTAACTGTGCTGGCCTGACTCCCGGTTAGGATTGCGCCCTGAATCAGCTGCAGGAAGTGTTATATAATGCTACATACACCTGATAAGCTGAGCTGTAGCCCATGAAAATGCATGCTACAGTAAATTAGGCAGTGTCAGAAGACTTGGATTCAGCAAAAACAATAAATACAACAATCTCTCTGGAAAATTTCACAGACAGAAAATTTAATGTATGGTTTTCTTGGTGACTCAACCTGTGCAAGTTGTTCCCAGCTCTTCAATGTGTGACTGAGCCATGTGTTCACGTATACAAACCAGTTTTGAAGTGGAAAAAGACAGAGACTCATCGGTGCAAATCTATTCTTGCTCACAGCACACCTGTTGGTTCCATTTATTTCCTCTGCATCACCACAATGGATCTTATCACAGGTTAATTCCAAAATGAAAATTGATGTTGGCTGCAGAAGTTTGTATTTTCCAAGTACCTCCCCACCCACAAGGACACACCACTCCTGAGTGCATCACCCGGTGCAGTCCTCACACCCACACCCACACACACACACACACACACACCCCACCCCACACACCACATTCCTTAGTGACAGTACAGATGGAGAAATCCCTCTTTATGCGCTTACTAGTGATCTCACATGGCTGAAGGCAGACTTGAACTGACAATACTGCATATGGAAATCACGCATACATATGCATGAACGTGCAGAGATGCATTCTGATAGCCTATAATAATGGTAGGATTTGGTGTTTTAGCGAGATTGGTTTCTGCAGAACATCTATGAGCTACTTGGGAACACAATGTCATGCTTAAATGGAAAACAAATTGCAATACGTTATCCCGACAAACTGCCAAATGATTTGCAGAGTTGTCATTCTTTGCAAAGTGGCTTACAGTAAACTGTGACAAAGATAAGTTACTTTAAACAAGGCCAGTAACATTTACAAGGCTGCAAACTTCTGACAAATGTTCATCATGGAACTGAGGGTGCAATCCTAACCTTACGTTAGGCTGGCATAGTTAAGCCAGCAAAATCTTGCCGGCACAAGGGCCATTGTAAAGCATGTTTGGATCACTCTTAGAGTCAGGGAGGATGGTGCACGTCTGTGTGCTGGCCTCTCTGACTCCAAGAGTGGTCCAAACATACTTTACGGTGTCCCTTGTGCTGGCCAAACTTTGCAGGCCTAACACTGCCGGCCTAACTCCAGGTTAGGGTTGTGCCCTGAGCTCTGTTCCCAAAGCAAGCTGCTTAAATGCACCGTAACTAGGCAATGATCCAGTTAAGTCCAGTGTCCACCACTCCCCCCTCCTCCAGCTACAGTCATCAATGCTGTTACATACTCTGCAAACATAAGATTCATTATAGAGTAGTTTAGCTGGGCAAGGAGGTTTTAGAAGTGGACTCTGGGTTAAGCTGGCTCATTTGTCTAATTATATTTAAGCATCTAGGTTTGGGAACAGATTTCAGACACACTAAGAGCATTTGTCATAGTTCTGTAGTTTTGTCAACGTTTTGGGTCTCATTTGAAGTAATTTGCATATGTCACATGCTCCCTTCCTCTGTAAGCAACTGACAGCCCTGCATATAATTTCAAGGTCTGTTGGGATAGGCAGGAATAAGAAAAATGCTGTGTATGATCAGGACCAGTGTCAGGCTATTTTGCAGACTAGACAAGGTTAACTGCTTGCAACCCCTTCCCTTTTGGTAAGGCTTTATAATTGCCATAATCATCTTCCACAGCACTGTTGTGGCATTTATTTCAAAATTAAATATAAATTGCATTTTTACATGGGTTAAAAAAACTAATCTGTATAAAATTGTGTGCCTCAAAGGTCCATACTGTGCCTTCCCCAGGCAGTGATCTAGTTGATTTAGGGCACAATCCTCACCTGAAGTTAGACCAGCACAGTTAGGCCAGAAAAGTTTGGCTGGCACAAAGGCCACTGTAAAGTGCCTTTGAATCGTTCTCGGAGTCAGGGAGGATGGCGCATGGCTGTGCGCTGGCCTCTCTGATGCCGAGAGTGGTCCAAACGTACTTTACAAGGACCCTTGTGCCAGCCAGACTTTGCTGGCCTAACTGTGCCGGCCTAACTCCAGGTGAGGATTGTGCTCTTAATGATAGCACCGGCCCTGCATCTGATAATGCCCTGCTTCTAATAGCGTGAGTCTATTTTTCTATTTTGCAGAAAGGGCTGTTCTCAGTTCCCCAAGCAGAAGTGTAGCCAGAGGAAGGAGTGGGGCAGTAAGTACAGCAGGCACTGCAATGCACCATGTAAGCATCCCCTCCTCCTTGCCATCAGAGCCATTCTGGGCAGCAGACAACAAGCAGGCTCTCAGCAATTGGTTCGGAACAGGCTGGAGATCATCCCGGAATAAGATGAAATTTTCCCCCTTGTGTCGGGCCCTAGACTACACTACGGGGCTAATCAAATCTGTGCCAGCTATTTAGCCTGTGTAAAGTTGCCTGGGATGGGTGTTAGGATTCCACCCCTCCTCCCCATATTCTGCGGATTCTCCCCGGTTCTGCCCTCTCCCTAACCAGAAACACTTGAGAACCAGCACAGGGGGGTTGTGCCAGCTCAAGCAGACATTTGGATTGGGCTATTCTAAATACCGTATGTATTTGTCAACTGAAGTTATCCATTATCACATCTTTTTTGGTAGTAGTCTTTGGGGCATTTTTCTGTGAGACACTCTAGACTTCCTCTATCTCTTCTGCTCCATTTACTTCTTCCTTTTCCAATCTAGGAAGTAGGGAAAGTAGGGGTGACAAATGGTATGCACCAGATGGCAGCGTTCCGTGTAACGGCTTTCTGTGCTCCTCGGCATATCGACATGCCGGCCACATGAGCACAGAAGCTTGTCCTAGGACAAACGCCGGCTCTTCGGCTTAGAAACGTAGATAAGCACCGCCCCTATAGTCGGTCACGACTAGACCATTTGATCATGGGGAAACCTTTACTTGTTTTTCCCTTAGGGGATTGTGTGTGTGTGTGTGTGTGTGTGTGTGTGTGTGTGTGTGTGTGTGTGT
>JAJKFI010000004.1:21023640-21093298 GCA_029204185.1 Lerista edwardsae | reverse complement strand
GAGAGAGAGAGAGAGAGAGAGAGAGAGAGAGAGAGAGAGAGAGAGAGAGAGAGAGAACACACAAAACGGGACTGCAGGAGAGTGCGTGTGTAAACACTGGTGTGGTTAGGCTGGTGGGGACCACACCAAGTGAAGCACAGTAAGTGGGTGAGGTGCGCATCCCCCCCCCCCGCTCGGCCAGCAAGCCAGATCCCCGCGCTTGTGTGAATAAAAGTCCTTATCAATTAGTGCTAGTAGCGGCAGACGGCCTCCACCCCACTTCGTGCAGCCAGACGGGGGGGGGGGTGTTGTGTGTTGTTGGCCACCCAGCGGTGTGGAGGCGGGAGCCAAGCTCTGGTCGGGGCATGCGCAAAGTTCACGAGGGCTCTTCTCCAGCACGAGGTTCTCTACCATAGAGGTAGAATAACAGGAGACAACATGACGTCATTTTCTTGAAGCCATGGGTCAACAAATATGGCTGACTCAGATCATTCCCGCCAAGGAGGAGGATTGCCGCGAATTCACGAATAAAAATCTCCCTGCACGCGTGTAAAAGTTAATTTCAACCTCTTTAAGCATGCCTGCATGTTCTGCATACGGGTGTGCGAATCGCTGTACGAAAAATGGGATTTAATTTCCACGGAAAGATTCATGTATTCACATTACATCGGTTCAATAAAACTACCGTTAACTGAAACAGTGAGTGCATTTTTTTTGAAGCTGTGTAATTTCTTGTTGTTCCTAGCAGTCTTATTCACCATTTTCTGACACCCACTGTTAATGGTCTAGAAGGGGAAAAAAATATTTCCCCCCCTCCTTTTTTCCCCCTTCCCGTTTACACTTTTTTCCCCCACCTTCCATTTTCTACGGTAATATTTTCGAAATTCTGAACATTAACATAATTTGTTTTTTTTTGGGGTGTGTGTGTGAGTGTAGAAGTTTAAAAAAATACTCTTAATAGTCTAGAAGTAAAGAAGAATTACTCTCATATTGACAACTACTTGTGTTATGAAGAGATTTTAATGTAATTTTCCTATATATTTATCTAATTTTTGCCCACCCTCCCCTTTTTTTTCTTTCCTTCCCGTTCACACTTTATTTCTGCTTGTGTAGATTTAAATAAAGTCTGTCAAAATAGTGCAATCTGAGTTAAAATAGACAGCATTTCGTCCGGTATGTTCAGTAATATAATTATGCGGAATTTAACCTTGTAATGCCGCCTTGAATGCCTTTTTAGGCAGAAAGGCGGGGTAAAAATCTTTAAAATAAATAAATAAATAAATAATTGCATATTAAATCATAATACGGTTACCAATAATGTTTCTACACGATCACACGTTTTTATTTTCGTAAGTTTTTATTTCAGGAGTAAACTATTCAATCCTAAACAGTACGAGCAAAGCAATCTGAAATGCTTGGAATAAGGATTGTTTTGAGTCAACCAACATGGCTGCTAAGCCTGCCCCCTGGCTTCATTTGGCTCCTATTAATTCTTAAGGCATGTCGTCTCCTGTTATTCTATCTTCATGTTCTCTACAGACAACGTAGCCAATGGCTGTAGGCCCCTGGTGCAGGGCAGCAGTCCCCTGAGCAGCACCGAGGTGATGATCTGGAACTGCGTCTACTTTCCTTAAGTTGCTCCAGGGGATCTGTGTTTTCCATCCTCTGTGCCTTCCCCGTGAAGAGTGACCATTCGGATCTGTCAGCACCAAACTCCAGAGTAAGCCTGAGGACTCTTGTTGTAGTCCTCTTCTTTTGCTCATCAGCAGCAAAATGGAGCACTCAGGTGCTGCCTCCCCTCCTCTGTAGCCTCGAAATGTGCTGTTTTCAGCTACCTGGTAGGGTGTAAACCTATGTGAAGTTAACACATCCCCCGTCACATTTTGGCCGTTTCCCCCTTGCTCATTTAGTTCACCCCACCCATTAGTTTTTTCTAAGCTGGTAGCAGTGGTTTCCTTCTCTCCGCAGTTTTGGTGGCATTTTTTGTCAGGTACCTTGCATTGATGAGGAGGCTGAAAGCCCAAACCTATGCGCACCTAGTCAGAAGTAAGTCCCTTTATAATCAGTTGGGCCTACTCCCTGGTAAGAGTGGATAGCTTGAGTTGGTATTACATTGCATAAATGACTAACGTGATGTCAGCATTGGGGGGGGCATTTTTGTGCAGTGTGTGTGTGTGAGAGAGAGGGGGGAGGAAGGAGCATGTGTGTAGTTATATATGTATGCATATGTGATAATAAAAATTGCATGCTTGCTGGGATGACCTAGAGTTCACCAGCACAGAATACTCCTACGGAAAATTCAAAATGAAAGTTAATAACACCAGGTGGTACAACAGTTGATGCTGATATCTCTAGAATCACTTTTGCTGGGCCTACTAGTACCAACTAGCTAATTTGTCAGCTTGAAATCCAATGCACACTTAAGGAATATACGGATGCTTACAATTATATGTGGCAAAGAACTGGCAGTCAAACAGCTATGAAGTTGTCTGGGAGTTGTTGGTAGTCTAGGGAGAATTTGGAGGCCACCAAAAGAAAAAAAAAACCCAACCATGGTGCTGGGGGTACCTCCAGCCATTTTCAAACATGGAACACAGCCACCTTCTGGTCTTTACCTGCTTGCTGCCTGCTGACACTTCAGGCCTGGCACTCGCTTTACATCTGATAACAAGTGCAGAAGATGGGAGAGACTGCTGTGTGAAACTTCCAGCAAACCCTGACAGAAATGCACCCACAGTCCCAGGAGCAAAAGGCCACCTTCTCTTCCCAAATGTGCCACACACCCCAGGTCCCAACCCCTTCTTATGCCCCTCTTATTCACTTGGTGGAACAGGGTTGCATTCTCTCTCTCTAGACTGCCTGTTAAATAAATTCACCTGATTATATGCGTGTCTACTCAGAAGAAAGTCCCATTTTAGTCAATGAGATTTACTCCATTGTGGATAGGATTACAGCTTGGGCCATCTCCCCTTTTTCCTGCAGCTGGCCAGTTCCACAGAGCAAATTTCTCTCATACTCCCTAGCTGGTGGGAAGGGTAGTCTCTCTCTTCCCAAATACCTTACACTGCAGTTTTTAAGAATTTGGGTGATATATTGGAAAAAGCAGGAGATACCCCAGGAGATAGGGAATGGTATCAGCAGTGGCCCCTTGTGCAAATAAGCCAGGAAGTATAGGGTTAATCACACAGCTGTAGCCTAGGTAGGCTGATGAGAGCCCTGGTTACGAAGGGTGATTAGCTCAGGTGCAGGAAGGAAGGAAAATGGCTGGATGGACTGACTGGATACTTTATTAGAACTGTGAGTGGGGTCCTGGTTGGCGAATTGTTGTGTGGCTGCCACACCCCTGGAGCTACCAACTGGAGGACGCAGGTGTGGCTTAGGTAAGCTGACTATCTATTGTTTGGTGGCTGGGTTTTGTGGTGCCCAGTTGGACTTAGGGTATTGTTTTGAGTGTTTGAGGATAGAAGTGAAGCTGAATAGCCTAGTGTGGGCGCTTAAGTTATCAGAAGGGAATTTGGCACAGCCTGGCTGGGAGGAAGAGGTGGACCAAGGTGTTTGGCTGGTGATGAGGGCAATCTGGAGGAGGCTGGCCAGCTGGTGAATCCAAGCAAGGCTGCTGGAAGAGAGGAGGACCAGTGGGTGAAGGAACCCCCTCCCTCTTCCCTATCTCTGAGGCTGCTTAAAGGGGAAGCCAGTCAGACTAGTGTGGGCCTCAGGGGGGCCCAGTAGGGAGTTTCTGGCAGGGCAGGTTATTCTCAGGGGTGGTGGCAGGTTTTTCCCCGTGTGGGATGAGAGAGCCTTGATGGAAGTCTGGGGGAAAACACATACTCAACAAACTAGCTCCAAATTGCCCAACAGGGGTGTAGTTTCCCCTGACAGGGGTGTTACACTCTTCCCCCCCCCATCCGTGCCATGCCTGGTGATACTCCAATTGGTCCCGGTTTGAACTCTAAAGATTATGGTAAGTCTACCACACCATTCTTGGAGCCGGTCCTAGTAATATTACTCCTGCAAAAGAGATAGCATAAACTATTCCCACTGACATGAATGGGAGCTTCAAACTACTTTCCCACCACCTGATCCCTTTCTGCCCCTAAGGCTGCAACAGAGGGTAGGGTTCCATCTAATTCTGGGGCTAAATAATGTAAGTATGTAAGACCCAGGCAGGGAATTCTGATTTCCGATTTCTAAAGAGATTTCATGGTGCCACCTTGCTCTGTTGTCAGGTTCATAGAACAGAGGAGTAGGAAACTGGTGATGGCAAAAGGATGCTACATGTGCTGTTATTTGCCTTCTCAGATATTTTGTTGCAGCTACGAACAAGCCTTACAACAACATCAGTGGCCATGTTGCCATTTTGGTCTGCTTATTCGGGA
This sequence comes from Lerista edwardsae, assembly GCA_029204185.1. Classification (NCBI taxonomy): domain Eukaryota; kingdom Metazoa; phylum Chordata; class Lepidosauria; order Squamata; family Scincidae; genus Lerista; species Lerista edwardsae. The sequence goes on along the minus strand of JAJKFI010000004.1, from coordinate 21,088,943 downwards.
GTACAGAATTTTCTCTGAAATGCAGTAGATCCTGAAGACAGAACAGGATCCCTGCCAGGAGGCTGCTAAAAAGCATGCTCTTCAAGGCCTGGTACAGGTGAGCCTGGTACAGGTAAACCTCATGAATGAGTTCTGAAATCCTAGAACAGCGGTCTTTGTCATGAAGCAGCCCATACAGACAGACAGACAAATAAGTATGGGGACCTATCCCCAATCCTGCCTCCTTCCAGGACCTGATATGCCCCCATTGCTGCCCACTCCCTCTCCCATTTCCCCCTACCTCTGTAGCAATCTAAGCAGAGCTGACTTTAGGAGCTGCAGGGCAAGCCAGCAAGAAGAGACTGGGCAGGATTACATCAAGAATTCAGTTTGGATAAGGCAGTACCATGATTGGATTGGCTCCAAGCCCTCTCTTGCGTAGGCTTGGAAAGGTTGCTGCGACCCCCAAAATGAGGCTTCGTGACCCAATTGGAGTCCCAAACCAAAAGTTGAAGAACACTGCCCTAAAACATGAATGAGTACTAGGAAAGCAATAAATCCTTTTTTTTATAGTCACAAAGAAGAAGGGGGTACCAGTGAAAAAGAAAATGGTAGCATAAACACAATAAAAGTTGCATGAAGTGCCCCCCCATAGCTGTGCTGGCAGTGAGTTTGTAAACTTTCTTTTAAAAAGACGTTGTATAACTATTGTACAAGACACAGAAGGACATAAAACAGAGGCAAATATGTGATAAACGGAATGTGTGTAATGTATGAGTAAACAAAAGCCTTGTACAAATGCTTATTTATCCAACTAACCTTCAGAGGTTGTTATCCTGAGGGAACCCCATACAAGGAAGGTCTATGCAGGAAGTTACTTTGAAATGGCTTATCACCATCCTAAGTGGTGAGGCAGAAAGTGAATGGACCATCACAGAACCTCGTCTTTGTTTCTGAAGCAGAGGTGAACAAGAGGGAAAGACAAATAAAATGCTGCTCACTTTCAGCTCTCAAGATTATCTCCAGAAAAATCCTCCAATCTTATGCACACTGCCTGCTGATGGTGTACTTCCTTGCGTTGGTGTTGACTGCTCTAAAGCAGTCAATGCCAGTCATAAAAGGTTCTCTGACAGCATGCCACTCAGTATGCTATCAGGAGCATCAGCAGGAAGTCCTGCGCCTTCCCATCTGACCTTCCCATCTATGCCATCCCTCCTCCGTTGCTTGCTGGGGTAGGTAAGTCAGCAGGAAAGGCGGGATGGGTGGGGGCGGGAGGAACAGGGACAGGGGGGTTGAACAGAGTGGGCATGGAGTCAGGCACAGGAGGGGGGTGGGATCGGTGACATCAACATGCACTGTATCCTATCCCCCATTTCCAGATATGATCCCACTCTGTGGGTCCACGCAGAGCTGTGTTAGCTATTTAGGTAGCACAGCTCCTGCTGTGCCACGACGGCTTACCATCAAGGAACGATTATTTCCTAACTCAGAGAACACCTTCTGGACTGCCCCCAACATAGGATGCAGCGGTAGCCATTTTGGCGCCACTGCATCCTCAGGGAGGAGGGGATGGATAGGATTGGGACTCAGGCTGGGATCCTGAAGATTGTATTGTTTGCTTAGTCCAGCCTTGAGAAATGAAAGCGTTCCTGAAAACAAATCTTCCACAGAAGCTTTCTCATTAAACATTCTGAGTGTTCAAATTGGAAAATGTGTTTGTGCTTTGTGGTGGGATATTATAGTTCTGTGAACGGCTCTTTCTTAGGAAGGTCTTTTTTTTAGGTTTTTTTTTTTTTTTTTTTTTAGAAACATGACATTTCTGAGTTTGGATTTGGTGATGTCACATGATTACTAACCCTTGAAAAATGTGGGAGGATCTGAAACCAGGGCAGACCCTTGTGGTGGCCCCCAAATGGCCGAGATTAATATTTGCTGCCTGTCAATTTGAGAAGAAAACAAGAGAGACTGGGCCATTGTTTGCAAGCTGGCGAGCCTCCTGTTTCCTACACATTCCATGAATATGTCCCTGATCTACATTATTATTATAGTACCAGAAAGACTTTTACAAGTCCTAAGCTGCCTATTTCTGAAACTGGAATATCCTTAAGAGAACGGAAGTATTTGAAAGTAGTGAGTGTGCATGTAATGCATCCTTAGGGCCCCCCCCCCAATAGCTTTGGGACCATACTGAGTTAAATGCAGTATATTCTGAAAAGAGCTCTGAAATATAATCACCTTCAGTGTGCCAATTTGCTCTTTTGAGATTTTCCTTCTTGTGGCTTTGTCGACCTGGGCACTTTGGGCCATTCTCAATACGGGAAAATAGGACGTTTTACAGTCGTGTCAAAATGGGTGAAGTGAAGTCTACATACTGAGGAGCAAGGATACAGTTTTTACCAAACTTCCCCAAACAGATTGTGACAACCAGAATCTGTTGTTTGTTTTGGATTAGACACTGTGCTTTGGGAAGATTTCTACAGTATTCAGATTTTTGTTTTTAAAAGGGGGGGGGGGGTGTTTTGTCACAAGGGATCAGAATTTACCATCTGTTGAGGAACAGAACAGACGGACTGTTGTGTAGCCTTCCCTTAGCCATTATCTCTCCCATGGACTAGCTTCCTACATACAGCTGAAACGAATACTCCTAATAGGTTTGAGTTCAGCCTATTTCTCGACCTTCAAAATGTTTAAAATGAGAAATGGTTCACCTTGTGAAATGTTTACCCCCGGATCCAAATTCAAATGCTTGCTGGCACCTCTTGATTGGCAGGCTTCAAATACGGAATCTCATCAGCTGTCAACCGCTGATTATCTTTGCATCTCAACTCTCAGGAGTATCTGCTAAAAATACCTCTCCAACCTGCCACTACAAGGGGAAGTTGAGGGTTCGGGGGAATACTCAGTTCATGATAGATGGTCCCTGGTGAGTTTTGCACACCAACTGGTCAGGTCCCTTCACTAGAATCTTCCTTGAAATTCTCTCCAGTAAACAGAAGTTCCACAGTAAGTGTACAAGGGCTCCTTGACAGGCAAGTTGATTTTGAAAGTGTTCCCTGGACATAGAAACTTTGAAAACCACTCTTGTCTGCCATGAACTATCATCTTTCAGTTACGTCTGTGAAATGCTGCCATTCCATTTGTATCTCTTCCTTTTCTTTCTTTCTTTTTTTTTTTGCCATGTCACTCACCCGTGGGGCCGTTCTTTTTACCTCGGTGACCTGATCTCTTATGGTGAAGTAGCGCCATAAATCAATTCTGATTGGCTACATATCATGAGATCACTTCTTTTGTGATCCCTAAGGTCACCCTAAGATAGGAGGAACAGCTACAGAGAACAGGATTTAAAAAATGAATATTTTCAGTTTATACAGTTTTGGGGAGAAAAATACCCTTTGTTTACGCTTTCAAAGCCCTATTTTGATCCAACACATCCATGGAGAATATTCAGCATATTGTCAATACTATTACATGCGGTGAACCATTGGGATATAATTGTAAGATTAGAACCAGGAAGACCCAGGTTCAAGTTCCACCTCAGCTACTCTATGAAGGATCCTAGGTGACATTGGGCCAGTAGCTATTTCTCAGCTTAATCTACCTCATAAGGCTATTGTGCAGATAAAACGGCAGGAGAACAGATTGTGTGCCACTCCGAGCTCTTTGGAGCAAAAACGGGATACGAATGCAATTATTCATAAATTCTAAAACCTTTGCCTGTCAACTTTTAAATCATTTCAATGCACCAATGGTCAGAGTTCAATGCTGCAATTAAAATGTAATTGGGTATAAATACACAGAAAAAAATGATTGCTGGAGAATATCATCAAAATGACTTGGACGCTGCTGTGGGCATATCTAGTGATGTCCCCGGGGAACCTGTCTATCCTATCATTTGGGATTCTTTTCAGCTTGTAGAGCCTGAGGATGTGGACAGGATTCTCTGGAGTGTGAGATCTGCTGCTTGCCCGCTCGACCCTTGCCCGGCATGGCTAATTAGAGCTGCCCGGGGAGGGCTGGCCGAGTGGACAGGGAGGGTGGTGAATTCATCTCTGAGGGAGGGGGTGCTCCCGCCTGCTTTGAAGCAGGCGGTGGTCTGCCCCCTCCTAAAGAAGCCCTCCCTGGATCCCATAAATTTAAACAACTTCCGGCCAGTCTCTAATATCCCATTTCTGGGCAAGGTGATTGAACGGGTGGTGGCATCTCAGCTTCAGAGGGTACTGGAGAAAACGGATTATCTGGACCCATTCCAATCTGGCTTCAGGCCGGGGTTCGGGACCGAGACTGCCTTGGTCGCCTTGGTGGATGACCTTCGCCGGGGGATGGACGGGGGAAGTGCGACCCTGTTAGTCCTGCTGGACCTCTCGGCGGCTTTCAACACCATCGACCATGGTGTCCTTCTGGGTCGGCTGGCCGGGTTGGGGCTTGGAGGCACTGTCTTCAAGTGGTTCCGCTCCTTCCTGGCTGACAGATCCCAGAAGGTGGTGCTGGGGGACGCTTGTTCGGCACCCTGGCCTCTCAGGTTTGGGGTGCCGCAAGGTTCCATCTTATCCCCCATGCTGTTTAACATCTACATGAAACCGCTGGGAGAGGTCATCCGGGGGTTTGGAGTGGGGTGCCATCAATATGCTGATGACACCCAACTTTATCTCTCCTTTCCCCCTGATTCTGAGGAGGCGGTTGAGGTCCTGGATCGCTGTCTGGAGGCGGTTGGGGGCTGGATGTGGGCGAACAAGCTGAAATTAAATCTGGATAAGACAGAGGTGCTTTTGGTTCGGAAATCCACGGCTCGGGTATTGGACTATCGTCCTGCTCTGAGTGGGGTTGCACTTCCTCTGAAGGAGCAGGTTCGCAGCTTGGGGGTTCTCCTGGATTCACAGCTACACCTGGAGTCCCAGGTGTCGGCGGTGGCCAGGGGAGCCTTTGCTCAGCTTCGGCTGATTCGCCAGCTGCGGCCGTACCTGAGCTGCGCGGACCTGGCCACAGTGACCCACGCCCTAGTGACATCTAGATTAGATTATTGCAATTCGCTCTACGTGGGGCTGCCTTTGAAGATGGTCTGGAAATTACAACTAGTACAGAATGCGGCGGCTCGGGTGGTTGCTGGGGCACATCGGTTTGACTCTGTCGAGCCGCTGCTTCGGTGACTACACTGGCTGCCGGTTCTGTTCCGGGCCCAATTCAAGGTGCTAGTTTTGACTTTTAAAGCCCTGTATGGCTCAGGTCTGGGGTATTTGAGGGACCGCCTTCTCCCATATAATCCTACCCATACTCTTAGATCATCTGGGGGGGCCCTTTTGACTGTGCCGCCACCAGGAGAGGTGAGAGGGGTGGCGGCCAGGAAGAGGGCCTTCTCGGTGGTGGCCCCCCAACTTTGGAATACCCTCCCCTTCAAATTGAGAACTGCCCCCTCTTTGTTTACATTTCGGCGGGGGCTGAAGACCTTTTTATTCCAAAAAGCTTTTAATTGTTGACAGGTGTTATCTTTTTATTCCTATTAATCTTATGATCCACGGGGCTTGTTTTTTGTTTTTAAATTTTTTAAATTGTATTTTAATACTGTTTTTTAACTGTTTTTTTAATGTTTAAGTTTGTTTTTATTGTTTTTTACTGTAACGCCGCCTTGAGTGCCTTCGGGCATAAAGGCGGGATATAAATTTAATAAATAAATAAAATAAATAAAATATGCAAGGAAGCAAATTTGTTTCAGCTCTACTTCTTTAGTTTATCTCTTGTAGGTGTCAGGATTGGGCCACAGGCAGCTGTCCAGACAGAGACAAGATCCAGAAGTTAGAAGCCACAGGAACACAACCAAGACAACATCCTAGCCCACACAGGAAGTTTTATATAGTGTCGCCTATGTGGGAGAATCCAATAGACAAGGAAACTGCATTCAAAGCTGAGAGCATAAAGTCCTAGTGGCCGGAAAGCAACCCACACTTCCTCATTATACCAGGAATGGGCCAAATCAAAGTGCTCTCTGCACACTTGATATCCATCCCCCCACCAAGAAGAAACAACAAAAAGGCCTGATTCGCATGACCAAGGTACCCAAATGAACCTTAACAGAAGGTAGCCTCAACGCTGCTCGCCGAATCGCTGATGTTGCCACATGGCAAGTAAGCAAGCTCAGCACAGCTGTCAATCAGAACAACTGGATGTATTCAAAAGCATAGCCAAGGGGCAGAAAAAGGGAGGGTTGGAGATGACTTGGAAAAAGTGGTGGAACAGGGTGCAGGGAGACTGCAGCTCACAGAAACTTCACAGAAACTTCATTTCACAGAAATGAAAGAGATGCCCCTGAATCCAGTGGAATGCAGTTTGGTGTCTGTGTTGAAATGTCTGTGTGCCTGACTTCACATCAAGGCAGCTTCCGAAACTGGAAATGTGGACACAGTAGTTCTAGACTCCCTTAAAAGAGAGGATGGAATGTTCCATGGCATTTACTGCATGAACTTCTGTATTGCTAACCCCCTTTCCATGCGGCAACTACCGCAGCTGGAGGCTTTCCAAGCGGGAAAAAACCTTACAAATGCACAGATTGGAAGTATCTATTGGAAGGAGAGTCTGCCCAAACAGACAGTGTGGACACCTTCAGTAGGGAAGAAAAATTCCCAAGTTCTGCTTCCAGAGCAGAGGTAGGTAAAGAGATCTGAAAATGAATAGAAGGACATTCAGGATGAATAATGATTGAGAACAGTGATTCTCAAACTTTTTAGCACCGGAACCCGCTTTTTAGAATGACAATCTAAAGTGATAATCTAAACCTGAAGTGATATCATGACCAGATGTGCCATCATTGTGATGCAAGAGCCTGCTGCTTTCCTGAGAATGCAGCAGTAAGTCGGGCAATAAGCAATAAGACCATTTTCCAATAGCAAAGTGAATCAGAAAGAAAAACAGCATATTAACAACCTTGACACAAGCAAAACAACCACACTGACTTCCCCCTTTCCAGCATCCCATTTTTGCATATTTTCAATATGGCGGCTCAAGATGCTTCGCAACCCACCTGCAGCTGGATCATGACCCACTGGTGGGTCCAGACCCACAGTTTGGGAACCACTGATCTACAACTTTTCCTGGGCTTGATAATGTTAAGGAGCTGTGCCTCAACCTGCCAGAGCAAAGTCCTGGATGACTCTCTGGAATGTCTGAACCAAGATTCAGTGCACAGTCTTTTCTGTGCACATTTGGGAAGGGAGGTTATGGGGAACAATCTAGCTCACATTCGACCATATTATCTACAAGGATATCATGAGAGCCTTTGTGTAAAGCTTTGTCGAAATCAATGTTCCACAGTCTGCCCGACTAGTTACTATCAAATAATGAGAAGAGATTAGTTTGGCACAACGTGTTCTTGCGAAAGCCATGCTGGCGCCTAGAAATCACCCGTCTATTTTGTAAGGACTCACGAACATTCCACTTAATAATCTGTTTCAGGATCTTTCCGGGGATTGACGTCAGTCTGAATGTTTGTAGTTTTCCGAATCTTACTTTTCTTCTTTTTTCTTTTTAAAATAGAGATGACATTTTCCCATTGCTCCACTTCTCTAGTATATCACTCATATTCCAGGAGGACTCAAAAATTACTGATAGTGGCTCCAAGATCACACCCACAAGCTCATTTGGACCATTTGGTGTAGCTCAGCGAGTCCTGTAACATGGCACATTTATTTAAAGTAAATTCATTTAGAGTGCAATCCTGACATGTAGTTAGGCCAGCACAGTTAGGCCAGCAAAGTTTGGCTGGTGCAAGGGCCACCATAAAGCATGTTTGGACAACTCTTGGAGTCAGGGAGGATGGTGCACGTCTGTGTGCTAGTTCTCTGACTCTGAGAGTGATCCAAACATACTTTATGGTGTCCCTTGTGCCGGCCAAATGTCGCTGGCCTAACTGTTCCGACCTAGCCCCAGGTTAGGATTATGCCCTTATAGTAATTAGGTATTCTCGTACTATCTCTTTACTATAGTTAGTAGCACCCTTATAGGGGGGTCAGGGTGCTAGGTTTGGAACAGCAAAAGCAGCGCCTCCATGTTGCTTTTGCCAACAGAAATGGCTATGATGGCAAGGGAGAGGAGTGATTTACCTGGCAAGGTAAAGCACCTTGCAAAACCTAGTACCCCACTCCCCTCTAGGGATGCTACTGCCCTGAGTTCCTCATTAGAACAACTGTGTTAGGTTGGGCCACTTTGTCCTTGTGGCAAAAGTCAGATTCAAAATAAGAACTGAGTAGCTCTACCGTCTCTACATCTGTTTGCACTTCATCATCTGCTCCATACAACTGGCCTACTGTTTCCTTGAACTTCCGCTGGATTTGGACCCTCTTTTTTTGAGGATCTCTCACTACACATCAGGTGCAGGTGTAATGTAAATGGCTCTCTTATCTATCCCATGTTACTCAGAATTATGTGCAGGTATGTGACTCTGTGTTCTTGTCCCAAGTTAAACATAAGTCTTTTTGTCTCGTTGGGTAACATAACACAAGCTTATGCTTTAAAGCAACTCCAAAATGAAAATGTCTAATGAGAAGTGCTGTAGACCTGCCGAACAGAGCACAGTCTATCGGGAACTTCAAGCCTTACTGGAATGAATTGGCGTTGTGCAAGAGGGCCACTTCTGGGACTGATGTTGGTTTTGATGCTTTCATGACGACAGTTTAGTATGTTTGTACAACCCTACTTTGATCCTTAAAAATACCAAATTAAATTAAAATAAAAGCAAAGTGCCTCAAATTAAATTATCCGTATGTTTCACTGCTTTCTTGAGAACCAAGGCCAAAAGAATACGGAATTGATGAAGCCATTTATGATTTAATGTGATTGCCATAGCTCTGTTTCTCTAAAAAAAGGCAGTGATGGTTGATTTGGGAGACGTAGAATAGATAACATGCATAAAGTGCTAAATAAGAAATCATCGTTCAATGTATTAACCCAAACACCTGTGTGATATGATGAATGCTAGCCTCTCACAGTTTTTACACTCAGTGCAGGTTCTTTGAACGTACAGCTAATGATTCTGTTTAGGGTACCGTCTGCATTTGAAGGGCTACAGGGAAATCATTTTAGGGCTTGTGTCTTTCTGGCACCTCAGGATGATTATAAACTGTGGATTGATGGTTTCTATGCAAGGAGCATCCAGATTAACAATTTAATAATGGTCAATTGAGTTGTGCTACTTGCATGGGACATCAGGCTCAATTTTTGGTTTTGAACTAGTATCCCAAAATGAAGTGGTAGCACATGAAGGAGTTCACAAATCCATCATGGTTGGAAAGAACTCACACAAATGTTCTCAGGTTGCTTTTAGAGCAGTTGTTCCCAAACATTTTAGCACCGGGATCCACTTTTAAAAATGGCAATCTATCATGACCCACAAGACAAAAACAGAGGATCTAGAAAGAAATTTTATATATTTTAACGCCTAGAAATAGAGCTCAAGGACTGTTCCCCCAAAACTTTACAGTCATTCCAGTGTACCCAGGTGGCTGAACATAGACTGAGATGTGCAATTAAGGCCTTCCAGGCTAGAAAAAAAAAGGCTAAAACTGTCCTTTTATTTTGTGATCTATGGCATGACAATTTCTAGAGAAAATCAGAAAATGTGACATTTAATTGGGAGGATGAAGATTGCCTCATACAACAGGTTAGTACTCCAGCTAACAGTTTTCTTCTGCAAAACAGTTTTCTTCTACAGTTTTCTTTTTGTGACCTACCAAATATCAAGTTATGACCCACTGGTAGGTCCTGACCCACTGTTTGGGAAACACTGTTTTAAAGTATTAATATGTGAAAGGGTTGTTGTTGTTCAGTCGCTAAGTCGTGTCCGACTCTTCGCGACCCCATGGACCACAGCACACCAGGCCTCCCTGTCCTCCACTAGCTTCCGGAGTTCGCCCAATTTCATGTTCATCGCTTCAGTGACACTCTAACCATCTCATCCTCTGCTGCCCCCTTCTCCTTTTGCCTTCAGTCTTTCCCAGCATGAGGGTCTTTTCTAAAGAGTCCTCTCTTCTCATGAGGTGGCCAAAGTATTGGAGCTTCAGCTTCAGGATTTGTCCTTCCAGGGAGCAATCAGGCTTGACTTCCTCGAGGATTGACCGATTGGATCTCCTTGCAGTCCAGGGGACTCTCAAGAGTCTTCTCCAACACCATAATTCGAGAGCATCTATTCTTCGGTGCTCTGCCTTTCTTATGGTCCAGCTCTCACAGCCATACATTGCTACTGGGAAAACCATCGTTTTGACTGTGCAAACCTTTGTTGGCAGGGTGATGTCTCGGCTTTTGATTAAGTTGTCTAGGTTCGCCATAGCTTTTCTCCCAAGAAGTAAATATCTTTTAATTTCATGGCTGCAGTCACCATCTGTGGTGATCTTGGAGCCCAGGAAGATAAAGTCTGTCACTGCTTCCATTTCTTCCCCTTCTATTTGCCAGGAAGTGATGGGAGTGGTGGCCATGATCTTAGTTTTTTTAATGTTGAGCTTCAAGCCAGTTTTGGCACTTTCCTCTTTCACCCTCATCAGAAGGTTCTTTAGGTCTTCCTCACTTTCTGCCATTAGAGTGGTATCGTCGGCATATTTGAGGTTGTTGATATTTCTCCCAGCAATCTTGATTCCAGCTTGTGAATCATCCAGCCCAGCCTTTCTCATGATGTACTCTGCATATAAGTTAAAGTGTAAGAACTAGGTACTAAGTACTTAGCATATAAGTACTAAACATATAAGTATAAAGTACTAAGCATATAAGTGAAAGGGTTAGGACTCAATTCTATCCAACTTTCAAATGTCTATGCAACCATGCTAATGGACCATGTGCTGTATCCTGTAGTTGTGGGGGGGGGAGTGAGGGGTAGGCCTCCTCAAGTTAAGGGAATGTTTATTTCCTTTTTCCAGCACCAATGCAGCTGCAGTGGAGCTTCAAGGTAAGGGAAGAAACATTCCCTTACCTTGAGGAGGCCTCTGTGACTGCCCTGTCCACTGCAGGATGCAGCATATGCCCTGTTGGGACTCTCAAGTCTTCTCCAACACCATCATTCAAAAGCATCTATTCTTTGGCGCTCCACCTTTGTTATGGTCCAGTTCTCACAGCCATACATTACTACTGGGAAAACCATAGCTTTGACTATGTGAACCTTTGTCGGCAGGGTGATGTCTCAGCTTTTTATTAAGTTGTCTAGATTTGCATAGCTTTCCTCCCAGGAAGGAAACGTCTTTTAGTTTCATGGTTGCAGTCACCATCTGCGGTGATCTTGGAGCCCAGGAAAATAAACTCTACTATAATACTATTTTTAAGGGTCATGCAGGATCCAAGAAATTACAACCCTGCAAGCCTAATGGAATAAGAACTCTTGGAGTGTGACATTTTTGCCCCAGGTAAATTGGCAGAAAGTATTATTAAAGTGAGAATTATTAAGTATATAGAAGAACAAGCACTACTCAAGAAAAAAGAGCATGGTGTCTCAAAGGGAAAATGCTTTAGGGAGTCTGCTATAGATAAGAGACTCCCAAGAGATTTTCAGAAGTTGTGGATAGAGTCCCTTGCCAAAATAAAAAAAATCCTTAACTAATACAGCAGTCAAGAATGAGATCAGTTCTTCTCATGAATCAGTAGCTGGTTAAAGACAGGAAGCAGAAGGTGGGAGTAAGCTGACAGTTGTCTCAATGAAACAGTGAGGTCATCACATGATCTAAACAGAGATCATTGGCACTATTTAATTCTTCATAAATGTAGTGGACTTCGGTGGGGATACATCAAATTTGCAGATAATGCTAAATCACTCAGCATGCAAAACTGCAAAAAGGCTGCAAATTGGTGCAGAAGAGAGCAACCAAAATGATTAGTGGAGTGGTGCACCTCCCTTACAAGGAAAGGCTACAATGTTTGGAGCTCTTCAGTCCAGCAAGGCGCCTGCGGGTGATGGTGATGGAGACATCTAAAATGATGCAAGGGATGGAGAGTGGATAGAAGCAAGTTCTTTTCCCTCTCACAACCCCAGAACATCCACTAAAGTTGAGTCAGAACTGATAAAAGGAAAATACTTCTTTACCAAGCAAGTAATCTGTGGAACTCCTTGCCACAGGATGTGATGATTGCACCTAGCCTAGATGCTTTATAAGGGAATTGGACAGATTAATAGAGGAAAAGTCAATCATAGTTTAACAAGTCTGCAACCTCTATGCAACCTCTGTGTTCCCCAGGTAACCTATCTCTGAATGTCAAATGCAAGGGAATGGCAATAGGTATCTTGTTGCATTATGTGCTCCCAGAGGCATCTGGTGGGCCACTGTGAGATACAGGACAAAACTTCACTGACATTCTTTGGGTCCAGTTCTAAATTCCATCCACCAACAGAGAGGCAAACTTCCAAAACTCAACTCTGGACTGGAGCTTGAAGACTCTCAATCTGACCTCAACTGCCTTCCCCAACCGTTTCCCCCACAACATACCTTTTACTTCTCCCAATGACAATGCAGAGCTCCTTTCTTTCCCCTTCATTGATCAAGACAACACAGTGAATTTAAATTGCAGAGCTGGACTTTTTCACTATATTTTTCACCCTTTCCCAGGCCTGATCTGTCGACACGGATCCACTTGGACTTGCACTAGCAATTTAGCAGGTGCAGGTCCGAGTAGACCTCTTACCATGGCTGGAAATTTCCCTAAGGCAAGGGGACAAACGCCCCTTTACCTTGAGATATCCAGAGTGCAAAATTCCTCTGCTGTGCATTGTGCACACTGGCCCAGCTACATTAATCTAATGCAGTGGTTCCTAAACTGTGGGTTGGGACCCACCAGTAGGTCATGAGCCAATTTCAGGTGGATCGCGGAGCACCATGTTGAAAATATGGGAAGATGAGATGCTGGAAAGGGGGAGCTTTGTTTGTGGTTGTTTTGCTTATATCACGTTTGTAAAATAGTTTTTTTTTTTTTCATTTTGATTCGCTTTGCTATTGGAAAATGGCTGAGAAATAACCCAACTTATTGCTGCTTTCTCAGGAAAGCAGCAGGCTCTGGCATCACAATGATGGCACATCCAGCAGTGACATCACTTCTGGTGGGTCGTGGACATATCGTCATTCTAAAAACTGGGTCCCGGTGCTAAAACATTTGAGAACCTCTGATCTAATGGAATTTTGGTAAGTTGTCTTTGGATACAAAATAATGAAATTGATGTGCTACACACGCACACACACACACTTCTCCAAATGAGAAGAAAAGTGCAGGCTTGTCTGAAATTCTGAGTGGGGAAAATATATGGAAGCACGTAGTGGGTGCAGATTTTCGAGAACTTTTTATTGCTTGCCAACCCTCATAACTTTCTGCATTGTGCATTTTAGTTAGGGTCTCAGTTGTTTCCGCTGGGATCCCTCTGGACTACGTGGCTGATCATCTCTTGGGAGCCCTTGCCTGCAATTTCTATTCTGGTATTTTTATTGACATCCGTGACAGTCTTTGTTAAGAAACAACATTTTATTTCGTTATTATTATTTTTTTTTTTACAGACCAAGAGGCAGTTGCTGAAACTTTTAAGAAAGAAATTGGGCAAAGTTTTCAGCCAAATGATCTAAGCTCCGGTCACAGGCTCAATTCGGTTCTTGCTTTTTCCTAGGATTAATTTGTAAAATCCATTGCAACTGTCTGCTCATAAGGACATGCCTGGGGTTTGCAGATGATTGAGAATGGAAGACTGTTTCGAAAATGTTGGTGCAAGTGCTGTGGCTTTTTGCTCAGATTAAAAGAAATCTTTGAAAATGGAGTTACTATTGAAAAAAATGTTCCCGGCAGTCTACATAATAACAAGATTTTGCCTGGTGTATGATAGATGCGCTCTGGGGAAGGCTTGTGCTGTTCCCCTCCCTCTGCAGTGAGCTCTGAGTTTGCTGGGCTTTAGATTTTTCAGTTGCATTGGAATAACCAGACTCCTTGTGTATGCAGAGAGTGTTAAGTAAAAGGAAGCACAAGTCTTCCTACGTTAGAACACAGAGTTTTGAGAAGTTCCAAGTATCAATGGTATATTATGATCATAAACTTATTTCTCCTTTTGTGATAAGAGTTTGGTTGCCTAATTTTTTGTCGTATCACATATGAAATAAACAACAGAGTCAAATGCAAGCCTGAAGACTAAGAGCCCAACCTTGTGCTTCCCCAGTGCCCAAGGTTACAGCTGCGCCGAAATGGCCACCCCTGTATCTTGTGGGGCCAGGGAAACAGCCGGAGGTCTCCTTAATGGGTCTTCTCAGATCTGCGCGCACTATTCAATGGGCACAGAACCTAGGAAGCCCATGTTGGCCTCTAAAGCCTGGGAAGGGTTTCAGGATTCGGTGGCAGGCTCTGTCACCACCCCTGTCCCTTGGGGACCCAATCCTCCCTCCAGACTGCCCTGCCTCTGCCCAGTTCCCCCCCGTCCTTCCCTGACCCAGGAAGCCTCAACACTGCCTGTACTAACACTGGTGGCCATTCCAGTGATGAGTCTTCCTGTCACTGAGACCCAGCGCTGACTTCTATAAGTGTCCTTCCACTCATAACTGTGTGGGCACCATCCTTCACACGCAGGGACTATTCGGGTGATACTGTTCCCACATCAGTCCCACTTGGTTACGGCCATACACACTGACATGGGAGTACATTCCACTAACCTCACTGGGCTTTACTTCTGAGTAGACACGCAGAGCAGTGTGCTGCATGTATATGAACATGGCATTGATGTCCCTATCTTGCCCTCCCTTCATGCTTTAGCCTTAGTTTTATAATTTATTTACTTATAAATGTATATCCCACTTTACAGTATGTCCCTAATAGGCATTCAAATGACTGAGGGCGCAATCCTAACCTGGAGTTAGGCCAGCAAAGTTAGACCAGCAAGGTTTGGCTGGCATTTGGACCACTCTCAGAATCAGGGAGGAAGGCGCACACCTTCCTCACTTTCCAGAGAGGTGCTGGCCTCTCTGACTCCAAGAATGGTCCATACATACTTCACGGTATTCCTTGTGCTTGCCAAATTTTGCTGGCCTAACTCCAGGTTAGGATTGTGCCCTGAATTGGAGCCGCCTCTGGCTTAAGTTCTCTGGCTCCATGAAAAGAGAGGACAGAATGTGCCTGCTTCGTGGTGATATCTTTAATGATGTTGTGGTCAGTCTGGGTGTCGATTTATTGTCCAAACCAGCCCTTATTGTGATTGAAACTGTTGATTTCGCTGGAGATGTGCTGTTCTCAACTGGAACATATACACATGGGTATATAGAAAGGACAGCATCCTTTTTAGCAGCTTTCTGGCGGAGTCTGAAGACATTTCTCTTTTGAGTGGCCTTCTGATTTGTTTTATCCTGAAGTTATGGCTGGTTTTATATGGCGTATATTCTTAGCTGAGTTCAGCTGGCACATGAGCGGCTCTCCACCCGCGCTACCAGACTGGCGCTAGAACTAGCTCTGGTCTGGGAGACTCAGTGCTGATGCAGAGGTGCCGCTTGATGAGAGAGGGCACCTGGAATTGCACCCTTAATTTCCCTTTAGGAAAAAGTGGCAGCTCAGTAGCGGAATGACTAGAGTAAACATCTTCAGATCTCTGAAAGTCAAAGACAAATAGCAGTCAGATCAACTCAACACACAAATAGATCCTGGATTAGTGGTGATCTTTACCTCCTAAATCTGGGAGATGATGGAGGAAGGCCATTAGCATTCATGCCCCATGAGATTCCTTAGAATATTTGCTTGAGAAGCTCAATATGACAAAACAGGAAGCTGTGGAAATGGGCTTCCGGTGCAAACAATGCAACAGTTGATACTTCCCTGAGACTGATTTGTGCAATCAATACATATGAAAAGGCTGGGGGAAATCAAGGGTGAGGAGCTGCACTTAGACTTCAACATGCTGTGCTCCCTTAGAGAGGATTGTCTCATTCTGTGAGAACTCTCTAAGGAGACAATCTGGGTACCCACAGCACTGAGTACATGGCAGGAAAATGGATGGTAAGCTAAGAGTTGGTTTGATGTGCAGCATCTTGAGCACTTCTGCTAGTCAAGATGTGGGTGAATCACCTGTGTGTATTAACCTTGAGTTGTATTTGGAAGGAATACTCTTTGCCTTCTTTCTCCCTTTCATACTAAGAAAATCCCTGCTGGACCATGCCAGAGTCCCATCCAAACAAGCAATCTGTTTCCCATAATGGCCTGACCTGCTGCCGCTGGGAAGCCCACAAGCAGGAGAGAAGTCAATCCCATCTCTTCTCCTCTACAACTGTTCTGAAGCATATGCCTGCTGAACCCAGAAAGAGCGCATAGCCATCGTGATTAGTAAAGGTAAAAAGGTAAAGGTTTCCCCACAACCGAATGGTCTAGTTGCGACCACTGTAGTAGGCGGTGCTCATCTCTGTTTCTAAGCCTGTAGAGCTGGCGTTCGTCCAAAGACAAGCTTCCGTGGTCATGTGGCCGGCATGACTATAAGCCATAGCGCATGGAACGCCATTACCTTCCCACCGAAGTGGTCCCTATTTATGTGCTTGCATTTTTACGTGCTTTCGAACTGCTAGGTTGGCAGGAGCTGGGACAAGCAACGGGAGCTCACTCTGTTGCATGGTTTCAAACTTCCAACCTTCCGGTCAGAAAGCCCAGCAGCAGCGCTTTAACCCACAGGGCCACCATGTCCCTTTCATGATTAGTACCCACTGCCATATGTGCTCTCCATTAATTTGTCCAACCTTTTTTAAAAGCCATCTAGGATAGCGGCCATCAGCACATCTTGTGGCAATGAGTTTCACATGCTAATTCTGTGCTTTGTGGGGAAGAACGTCCTTCTATCAGTGCTAACTTTCACACCAATCAGTTTCACTGGATGACCCTTGGTTCTAGTACTGTGAAGAAGGGGAAAAATGTTATCTCTGTCCACTCTCTTCATACAATGTATACTTGTATAAATCTCAGAGTGCAATCCTAACAGCTAGGCCAGCAAAGTTTGGCTGACTCAAGGGCCGCTGTACAGCACGTTTGGACCACTCTCAGAGTCAGGGAGGATGGCGCATGTCTGTGTGCTGGACTCTCTGACTCTGAGAGTGGTCCAAACATACTTTATGGTGTCCCTTGTGCCGGCCAAACTTTGCTGGCCTAACTGCGCTGGCCTAATCCCAGGTTAGGATTGTGCTCTCAGTCATGTCACTTTAAAGAAGTGACATGACCTTTCTTCCTGGCTAAAATGCCCCAAACATTTCCTTATAATGAAGATGGTCCAGCCCTCTGATCATTTTCATTGCCCTCTTTTGCATCTTTTTCAGCTATATAGCTTGAGATGTGATGACTAGAATAGTACATAGAATATAACATATTCTATATGTTATACAAAACTGGAATATTTTTTCATTTTTTCATTTTAACCAAAATGAGTAAAAATAATGCAGAAGTGAATTTTATACGGGGAACTGGCATACGAATTTTGTGCAACCTTGATGACTGGCACCAGATTTACTGCAGCATAAGGTTTTATGGCTTAGATAACCTACAACAGGATGGCCCATTGCCCCTAAGGCATGTACAATCTTTTAATAAAAAGAAATGATTTAGGTATAGATCATCTAGCAAAATGAGACCTGCAAGGCATTGCTGTGAAATGCCCCTAGTGAAAGTGTGGCTCAGTGAAATATAAATGTAGCCAAAAGCAAATGAGGAGTAGATTAAAACCAGCTCCAGAAAGGCTTTGAATTGACTACATTGACCAGATCTGAATATGAGATTATGGACATGAGTTAGGTGTGACCAACTTTGGCATATAGATAGATAGAAATTTATTTGTCATTGTACTCACAGTATGAGAACAACGAAATGAGGTGCTCTTCACATTTTACACTGGACAACACCAAATAACATATACAAATAACATTTAAAAACAATATTAAAAAATATAAATATAAGTACCATACAGTATACATTATTAAGACCACCAGATTCAAACCCCTGCATTTAGCCTGATCACAGCACTTGGGTAAAAACTATGTTTAAACCTACTTGTCCTAGCTTTCAACACTCTGTATCTTCTTCCCGACGGTAGAATCTCAAACATCGAGTGACCCGGATGTGAGGAATCTCTCAAGATTTTTTGTATCTTCCTACTACATCCCATGTTATACAAATCCTCCAGTGAGGGAAGAGGGCAGCCAATGATCTTTTGTGCCCTCTTTATCACTCTTTGGAGTGCCTTTTTCTCTGCCCCTGTGCAACTCATAAACCACACACAGAGGCAATAAGATAAGATGCTCTCAATAGAGCTCCGATAAAAGGCAACTAGTAGACTCTCCGACAGTTGTTGTAGTCTTAAAAGTCTCAGAAAATACAAACGTTGTTGGGCCTTTTTTTCTAGGGCTAAGGTGTTTGCACCCCATGTTAAATCTTGTTTCAAGGTAATACCTAGAAACTTACATTCCGCCACCTGTTCTACCAAACCACCTTCAATATACAATGGTTGGATGTCCGAACTGCTCTTCCTGTAATCCACTATAAATTCCTTTGTCTTACTTATATTAAAAATAAGATTATTTGCTTTGCACCAGAGGGACAACTGATGAACTTCATCCCTATAGGCAGACTCATCATTATCAGAAATGAGCCCCACCAGCGTTGTATCATCTGCAAACTTGATAATCTTGTTGCTCAGATGGATAGAGGTGCAATCAGATGTATAAATGGTGAATAAAAGTGGACTCAATACACATCCTTGAGGAGTGCCAGTATTAAGAATCAGACAGAATTCACGCTGTTCAGAACAGAAGGCACACAATAGTCTTATCTACTAAATCCTGAAGAATGACATTCTAGGCAAAAATTGTCATTTACAGAGCGTGTTTTCAGAACCTTTGTGTGGGTAAATAATGCTTTGGCTACTCCATCTTTTCTCCTGTCAGTGCTTGTTCAGGCTATGAGTCACACCTGCCAACTTGAATTCTTTGGTTCTGATCTAAGTTATTAATTTGTGGCTGTGACTCATTTTCAGAAGAGATGGCACGAAGGACAGTTGGCTAAGTTTAATTATCCCTCAACATCGTGTTGTAGCTGGAGCTACAGAGGATAAAAAAGTAAACGTGTGACATTTTATGAATAGCCACGAGACAGAAAACACCGGGCAGCCGACAGCATATTTTCTGTGTTGGAGACTGGACCATAAGGTCCACATCCCACCCTGTGTGGCAGAAAAGGTATTAGAAGTGTCAGATTCCTACAGCCCATAAGATGGGTCTTGGGTCTTTAAAGGTTGACTTTCAGCAACTGCAGCTTCTCAGTGGTGCTGCAATGATGGGAGAAACCATCATTGTAGCTCTTAAAGGTATCTCATGGTTTGGGCCTGGCAGCCCTATCAACAATATCTCATTGGCTGTAGCGACTGCTTGACAGGGAGGTACATGAATCCCTGAATATGGCTACAATCAGGAGGGCATTTCCAAGAACAGTAGCTTAGTCAACCAACATTCAGATTTCACTATTGTGCCATATTGTGTACCATCTTCACTGTTGCCCCAAAGCCATACACAACAACTCTGAGAAGAAGGAACGATATGATCACCAACAACTGGGCAAGATTCAGTAGGATCCAGGCATGCTGGCCAATCATATGAAGAGGGGCAAGTGTGCACAGGTGGGTCCAGGGGCGTAGCTAATGAAGTGCAAGGGAGTGCAGTTGCACTGGGCAACAAGCCTTAGGGGGCAACAAGCTTAGCTTGACACTACTGGCCAAAATCATGGTACGTATGAATAATACCATCATGTTATATACCATTCGATGCTGAATTTAATGGAGAATGCAATGACACAAACCCAAGTGCCATATCTTCATTCTGTCAAACGTTATGGCCAAAAAACCCCAAGAAAATTAAAATACAACTGTGATGTCACTCCTGTTGTGATGTCACTTCTGGGGCATAGTTTTGCTCTCCGCACTGGGCTATACTTTAGCTACAGCAGTGGGGGGGTCCTCCCTCCTGGTTCCCATTCCTGTCTTCCCCCAGATACACATGCGAGTCTGTCGCATTCAGCTGCCACCTAATATTCCGGTTAATTTACCACACCGAGTGGACTGGCATATCCAATCTACATACAGTGTTAAACCATGGCCATTTCCTTGATCCTAGGAGAGGCATCTTGCTTTCAGCAGATTGAGCTCTAACCGAGAAACGGTCACTTCTGTTTGCAGCCCTTTGCCCATTTTCCTCTCTATTTAGCCAGAATTACTGCAAGAGCTTTCTTCCTTTGTCAAGCTGAGGACACTGGGTGAAGAGTGACAATTAATTGCTGCAGCTCTGGCGTGATTTTCACTAATGAATGTGTGGCTAAATCCTCACAGCTGACTGCAATCCACCCCCACCCCCGCACTCCATACACTATATTAATTCAAAATGTTGAAAGACTCCTGTGCCTCTGTGACTGTCCATGCTTTTCATCCTTGCATTTATTATGTTTTCTAGTAATCTAAGAAAAAAAAAGGCATGGCTAACTTTCATGCAGGCTCTTTGATCAGACCCAGCAACTTTCTTGCTCTTGGCTAGTCCTTTTGATAATTAATTTATAATAGGCCTATTTATTACAAAAGCATAATGCATACGAAGCCTATTTGTGGATCCTTCTTAGCTTTTCTCAAGTAAGCCTTTCATGGAGCTAATCCTGAAGAAGAGGGACAAAGCCAGGTTGCTGGAAGTTCTGAGGCCACGTTCTGCTTTGGGCCTCCTATGACATGTTGGACTTCCATGTCTTCCCCAAGCATACCAAGCACCCCCCCTTCTCTCCCTCCCAGCGCCTCAGCAGAAGTGGCACTGCCGAAAGGGTGGCCCATATGAGCATTGGACTGTTGGGCCAACTTTTCAGTAGTGCCATTTCTGCTGACACGCAGGGAAGTAGAGATAAAAGGAGACCTCAGTAGATAAGGAAGGGTATGGGGGAAGAGGTAGACCAATGGGGGGGTGAGAAATGGAGAAGTTGCTGAGGCACTGGGAGAACCCAGTTATCACCCAGGTCACCCTTTCAGCAGTGCTGCTTCTGCTGAGGTGCACACCTCAGCTGCTGAGCTGTGAAATGATGCCTCAGGAGAAGCAGCTCTCCTGAAAAGGTTGCCCATGTGATACTTGGGCTCTCTCATTCCTTGCAAATATGGTCAAGATTTCCATATTTTCTCACCTGTCATTTCAGTGAGGAAAAAGTGCTTATTTCTGGTAATCACCTGCTTCATGATGTCATTTCCTGTTTAATGACATAATGTCTGGTTCTCAACAGGTGCCATGAATACTATTCAGTCTGCTGTACGAAATGAGTTTGACATCCATGCAGGACACTCCAATTTCTAGGTGGGGATGTCAGGTGCCATAGTGGTATGAGGGCCCAGTCCTATCCAACTTTCCAGTGCCATTGCAGATGCAATGCAGCTTAGAGGTAAGGAAACCAACATTCCTTACCTTGAGGAGGCCTCCATGACTGCCTCCCCACCCCAGGATGCAGCACATGCCTCATTGGCCCGGCTACATTGGAGCTGCAAAATTGGAAAGGATTGTTGAACTCATGCCACCACTGATACCAGGACTGGGAAGTTCAGGGATTGTCCAGACCAGTTGTGTCCACCAATGAGGATGGCTCATTGTCTAATGTAGCCCGCTGAAGTGCAGTGGGGTCCAGATCCAGGGAGGCACAGCCACATGAATACACACACATGCTCCCCCGCCCCCTCTGGAAGTACTGTAAATGGAAAAAAAAAACAACCCCAACCTCTGGCATCTTCAGCTGGGGCTGGGAAAGACCTTTGTCTGAGCCATTGCAGGTTAGTGTAGACTGTACTGAAAGAGATTGTCTGACTCAGTATAAGGCAGTCTCGTGTTAAATGATAAAATACCATTTTCAAAAGGAAAAAGCAAAGCAGTCTGGATGAGATGCTGCTTTCGTCATTCTTCCTGCTTGCAATGTAGTTCTCCAGGGAAATTGACCATTCGTTTAAAGACCATTAATTTAAAAGCTCCTAATTCACAGGTCAGACAATGCTTTCTAAGTTGAATGCATGAACTGTTTCTATTGAACTGGAGGAGGATTTCTTGTAGTAGTCATAAAAAGAGCCCTGAAGATTCAGAGCAAGCTTCGTCTAATCCAGGTGTTCCCAAAATGTCATGTAACCCTAGCCTGGGAATCCCAGCCTCAGCCCCTTTAAGGGACAGGGAAGGGCAAAGGAAAAATTGCAATTCCAACCCACTTCTGGTTTCGCGATCAAAAACTGGAAGTGGTTGTGATTGCAATTTTTTTTGTTTTTCTGAGGTTTGGGGAATCCTGCAGAGGTATCCTTGAGGTTCTCCACACCCCCAGAGGCCAGCACTTCCATCATGTCACTGCCTTCCCCTCCTCCCCAGCAATGACTGACAGCAGTTCCCAATTCCCAGACAGTTTGGGAACCACTGATCTAATCCAACGTCTTGCTTTCTGTACTGGGCCACCAGATACCTTTGAAAGACCCTCTTTCACTGTGTCCCCCCCCACACAGTGGAAACTGATGTTCAGTGAGAAACTACCTCTGAACTTCTTGACAAATGAAGCTACCATAACAAATCCTTGATTAGTGATTTTCAACCTTTTTCCATCTCACAGAGCCCTGACAAGGTGCTAAAATTGTCACACACAGTTTTTTGACAATTGACAAGGCACACCGCAGTGCCAGTGGTGGGGCACTACTAATAAATGAGCCTTCCTCAAATTCTCATGGCATCCCTGTAGACACAGGTGTTGTGGCACAACTGTAGGAAGATTGCTGTCCTAGATTATCTGTCCCCCAAGAATTTATATATTTTGTAATTTCTTTGCAGTTCAGTCGTTTTCTAAAGGCCCAATCCTATCTTCTACCTCCCCCCCGCCCCCGCCAATGCAGCCATGCCAAAAGGCTTGTGCTGCATCCTGCAGTAGGGAAATGAACAAGAGGGCTTACAGGAAGTAATGATAGATGTACTTCCTGGTAAACCCTGGCATCACCTATGGGCCTTGTTGGACATGTGCCACAACTTTTGGTGGCACATGTCTGCAGAGAGAAAAGGGAGTGGGGAGCTCCTCAATGGGGGATAGGATCTGGAATGACCATTGCTGCCATATCCTTACCCTCCCCACACAGTTCTGCCCCAGACCGCCCTGCCCACACCCTTCCCACACTGCTGCCTTACCTGGTCCAGAGGAGGCCTCTGGCGGCCGAAACTCCTCTGCAGGATGCAGTGGGTACCTCATTGGCACTCCTGTATCACAGCCTAGGGAGTTCTGGTGGATTGGGCTGGCTGACACATAATTACCTTTTCAGCACTTCCTTTAAATATGTCGGATGCATTGACTCATGCAGTTTTATTAACGTGTAAAAGAAATTTTTTGAGTGCCCATATACTGGGAAATCAATGAATAAAGAACCAAAAGGAAAGAAAGGGGTTATCTCTTGCTCTGTAAGAAGTAATTGTCTATTGACTTCCTTTGAGAAAAAGAATTCCAGCATAATTCATCCCTTTGATAAATTTAAGGTAACAGGAGTGATGACAATTCGCAGAGCTGTATAAATGCCCTCTCTGACTTTGCGGCTGCAATCACAAAGAAGAAAAGGACCACTGTGTCCTCGCTGTGACCTTTTTAATTGGGCATTTAACACCTCCTTCACAAACACATTGTAATAAATTGGCCCTGGTTTCCTGTAAACACTGTCTTTGTCAGAATTCTCCCCAATTTGTGTTTTGATGACACAGTTTACATGCTTGAAGAGCTTTTGCAGATTCAAATAAACATCATGATGACAAAAGAACACCAGAAAGAAGGATCAGATGAGGTCAAGTAAACTCCATTAGAGGAGGAAGAGAACAGTGTTTTACCTATCATTGGGAACGAGGGCTATCCTGAGGCCTGGGCTGCAACACAGAAATCTAGCCTGGTTTGGCTTTGAGGAAGGCCCAGTTAGCATGAAGGGCAGCTGTTGTGGGGTTGGGTTCCCCCCCTCCTCTCTCTCTCTCTCTCTCTCTCACTCTGTGTGTGTGTGAGAGAGAGAGAGAGAGAGAGATTGAGCGCGCGCTTCAGAGTAACATACACGGTACTAGGAAAGCCAGCTATAAACTCCAGGTCCTAGTGATGCCTTTGAAGGGTCACCCTCAGCCACTTCCTTGGTTTTTCACCCCCTTCTGGCCATTTTGCCACAGTCTCTTCTCCTGGCTTCCTTTCCTTGCTTCCCACACCCTTAATCTCCCCTTTTCACTCCCCCTCAGCATCTCCCCCTCGGCCTTCTCTCTCTGCATCTTGCGCTTGTCCAGTGTCCCCATTTTCCCCTCTGCCAGGCCCCCCTCTTCCTTCTTCCTCCTGAGGGGCCAGGTCTCCTCTGGACTCCTCTGTAACTGAAGTCCTGGATTTAGGAAAACAAAACATGAGTCCGTTTCTATTTTCGGAAAGGCAAGAAAGACGATCCTCATAGTGTCCCTGTGCAACCATGCATCTTCCTCTGGGAAAGGAAAGGTAACAGTTTTTCTAACAGCCCCTGCAGTCGCATAGAATACAAAGTTGAACTGTATCCAAAAGCCAAAGGAAGGTTTGGGCTGTCATTTTCAGTGACGCCTACATTGGAAAGTGGGCAGTGTAGCTCAGGCTGTAATTTGGTCCAAATGCATTAACCCCAAGCAAGAATTTGGCATGGGTCTCGGGAAAGAAACTATTGGGGGGAAAATGCTATGGGAATTTCAAAGATAACTACCCTGGGTCAGGACCTTACATTTTTAGTATCCTAGTCCATAGCTGATAAACGTACAAGGGAATAATTGGAAATGTCAGATAAACAAGTGCTTGCACTTACTCTGACAAACAAGAAAAAGAAAAGAAATGTTCAGATGAGATCAAAAGCCCAAATGGAGATAAATTAATTAGGTGGCATGACGATTGACAAGAACACAAGCAACTTTAAACAAACAATATGAGTGAAAAGGGGGAAAAAAGCTGGCAAGAGAAGCTATCAATAGATATAGCTCAGGGAGCACACAAGACAATGTTTCCTGTTTCCCATTCTTCTTTTTCTCTATATATAGACTAACACAGCGGCGTCATCCTACTGGAACGGGGTGGTACCCCATTCCGGTAGTTCCGGGAAGAGCGGGACAGCGCGCGGCAGACTCCGCATGCTGTTTTTGCCCTCCCGCCCGCCCCTGCGCCTGGATCGCTCTGTAAGAGAGCAATTCTGGGCGCAGGGAGGCGTTGCTGGGTGCTGCAAGGGGGCGGGGAGCTACAGCTCACCCGTCTGTCGCGGTGTTCCGGATCCTGGTGCCAGCAGCGTTCCGGTTGCTGGCGGCAGTGAATGACGTCACTGGACTAACGTAAGAACTAAGAAGAGCCCCGCTGGATCAGGCCAAAGGCCCATCTAGTCCAGCTTCCTGTATCTCACAGTGGCCCATCAGGTGCCCCAGGGAGGCATGAGACAACAAGATGCTTGCATCCTGTTGCCACTCCCTTGCACCCAGTATTCTGAAGTAGCTTACTACTAATGTAAGGAGGTGGCATATTCCATCATGGCCTATAGCCCACGATGGACTTTTCTTCCAGAAATCTGTCCAATCCCCTCTTAAAGGCATCTGGACCAGATGCCATCACCGCCTCCTGTGGCAAAGAGTTCCACAGATTAACTACCCACTGGGTAAAAAAGTACTTCCTTTTATCTGTTTTAACTCTCCCAACCCTCAGTTTTAGCAGATGTCCCCTGGTTCTGGTGTTTTGAAAGAGGGAAAAGAACATCCCTCTATCGACTGTCCCTTCCGTGCATAATTGTATGTCTCAATCATGTCCCCCCTCAGGTGCCTTTTTTCTAGGCTGAAGAGCCCCAAATGCTGCAGTCTTTCTTCTACAAAGACTACATCTTTCTTATGCACATGGTTCTTTTTTGTTACAGTGGTTCTGTGGATCTAATATCCCTGCGGACTTGGCAAAGAGGCACCTTTTAAAGTGGTGTCTTATTTTCGGTGGGGCACAACAACATCACCCCAGCATGACATCTTTTCCAGTGGCGGCTGCTGCTAGTAGCATTTTTATATCTCTTTTTAGACAATGAGCCCTTTGGGGACAGGGAATCAGTTTGTGATTTATTATGCTCTGCTATATAAACTGCATCATGAACTACTTTTTATTGAAAGGCAATACATACAGGGCCGGCTCTATGAGGGGCAGGGCCCCCCACCCTGTCCACAGGGCCCCCGCTCACCAAGAAGTGCGCTTGTAGTGCCATGTGCAAAGTGCAGCTTGTGGAAATAGTTGGTGCTGGCATGATGTTGTCACCCCCCAACTGCTTCTGGGAGGCCCACTTTGGGCTGTTTGGAGGCAGGGGCAGGTGGGAGGGCCCAAGGTAAAGCTGCTCTGCTCGTCCCACTGACTTACAGCCCATAGGCATCCCGGCTGCTGCAGCAGGCAATATGCTCACTGTGCTGGTGCAGACCCCCATGTGACAACATTGGCCACATTGGCTTCAGGCTGGCCCTGAGTAGATACTATGCAGTCCTGCCATTCATGCTTCAGCCTATACACACTATTGTTGCCTATAGAACTAGTGAATTGGAAAGAAGAAGAAAAAACGTATGTTGCTGGTGGCTGAGATGTGGGAAAGGAGTCAAACCAGTATTATTTTTCTGTATTCATCTACACTGCAATTCTAAAACACAGATTGACTCCCTTTTGAGTACGTTACTGGCCTATTTTCTATCCTAACATTTTAGGTGAACTTGAAGCACTGGGGCAGCCTAATCCTAACAAGATCTCTGCCTGGGGATGCAGGGGCACCAGGGTGGCCTACGTCACACCATCTGGAGGATTTAGCAGCTGCGATGGGTCAAACGGAGCCTTTCAGCAACACTAGCGCTGGCACAAGTCTGTAGGCCCAATCCAGAACGGCCCAAACGCCCAGGAACACCAGGCAGCCCCAGGACGCTCTGCGGGGAAAGGGAATGTTTGTTTCCTTTCCCTGCAGTAAAGGTGCAGGGTGACCAATGGGTTGCCTCACTCCTGTACTGGTACTTACTCCTGCTTTTTAGTTGGCATAGAAGTGAGGGCCTCTGAGTAAGGCCACAAGGCCTTACCTGGAGGTTGGGAACTCATGGCGAGAGTCGCTGCCATTCCCACAACTATTCCATCCCTTTCCCACCCCAGAATGCCCTCCTGTCCCACCCAGAATGGCCGCATCGCTGGTGAGTGGCAAACACGCCGCTTGCCGGCAAGCAGGGCTCCCTTCAGGGTGCCCAAGGCTGTTTTCGCCATGGTGCTGCCCCAGTGCCAGCAGTAACGGCTGACTGCCGGTGATGGAGGCCCTTTACAGCCCCTTCCATGACATTCGCCCAGGCAGTACGAATGGTGGCCCTGTATTGATTTGTGCAAGTGGATCAGGCCAAGGAAGGGGGTTGAGATTTGGTGTGTGCCCCCATCCTGGGCCTAATCTTGGGCCAGAAGATTTAGCCGAGAGGGTTAATGGCTCCGTTTGCCCGAAGATAGCACCTGAAGATCTCAAGGTCGTGAGCTCGGGACTGCCGGAAGTCTCTGCGAGCAGCAGACCTTGGAAACTGCAGCTGATTACAAGCTGAGTTTCAGCTGCCTCGTGGGAGGAGGAGTGTGCTGAAATCAGCTGCATCTCTGGTGGCAGCAGGGAAGCCTCATCAGCCAGCAGACGACAGACGGGTGGCTAAAGAAAGAAGGCTAAATCCAGAAAGAAAGATCTGTAGGAGTGTTGTTCTTGGAAGATAGAACATTCTGTAAATTGTAAAAACCTTCGGGTTTGTGAGAAAGTCTGCCTATGTAAACCGCCTTGAGTTCAATCATTAGAGAAATCTAGTTATTATTTCGATATTAAGAAAGGCGGTATATAAATAAATGTATTATTATTATTATTATTATTATTATTATTATCATCATCATCATCATCTGCCCACTCCTGTCCCATCTCCTCCCCCTTCCCCCCTCCTCCACCTTGTTCAGTCCTTGCCCTGTTCTGCCCCTTGTGCTGGGCTTACCTGCTGCTGTTGGCCTCAGTCAATCCACCCAGTCTGCTGGTGCAGGCCTTGGACAGGACTGGGCCAAAATAAACGCATGTACCTTGCACTGACATGTGAGATGCTAAAGAATACTTGTAGGATTCACAGTACCTCAAGAATAACCTTTGAATGCTTGCTTCTGTGACAGCTGCTGGTTGTCATGTGAAACATATTAGTTGCATTTGCGGAAGAGAAATGCAGTTAAAGTGTGAAATAAATGCATCATACAGCATGCCAGGGCAAATTCCTGATGCATTATTTTGTTGCACAACCCATGTATTAGCCAAAGGAATGTGAAGTAGTCAGGAAACGTAATAGGAATTCAGCAATAAAAAGAAGATCCTACTGTCAACATGTTAAGTTGCCTCTTAAGCCAAGAGAACACAATGTGCATCGACTTGCTGTGCAGAAGGCAGTTTAAAGCCTGATCCTAAACATGTTTCTTGGGAAGTACATAACACTGATTTGCTTGGGCTTAACTCCTAGTAAATATACTAAGGTTTACAGCCTCAGTTTCAAATTTAACAGGACTCAGGAACGAGACAGAATTTTCAAAGGGCAATTTTAAAAAACAACAACCTTGAAAATTCATTTTTTCCTGACTCATGAGAGATTCTTTCGCCAACGCCAACTGATGTCCTAACCTGAAGGTGTTACATTCTTGAAAAGTTACAGGGTCACAGCATTACATGGATTCTGACTTCCCTTGGAGATCGCTGGAGGCCTATGGTATTGTTGTGTGGAAAATCACCCCACAAGAGGGATTCCCGGGGTCTCCGGTCTCCTTTGGGAAGGAGGCGTGTTGACCTGCCAGTTGTCAGGACTTTGTTCCCCCGGCGTGAGTTACTCCTGCTGGAATGAAGCAGTCTCTAACCCAGAAATGCACTCCCATCCAGATGGATCCCTTTGAGAGAGCTCACCGAAAGGAAAGGAGGAGATGTCAACGGAAAGAATGCCAGCTGGACTTTGGTGTCAAGATCAAAAAAAGAAATCTCTTTATTAATAAAGGACGCAATTGGCCGCAAAATGTGCATGCAAAAAGGGGACCCAAATTGCATGCCAAATGGACAAACACACATACGTTTATACCTTCGAGCATGTAAAAGAGGAGAAAAATAAGCAACCAATCAAATGTGTTTGATAATTCTGCGATCAATTATTGGTAACCTGGGAAGTGGGGGAACCCCTGGTTGGTTGGTTGGCACTTTTCTGGTTGCTGGTTAGAGGGCTCCCCCCCCCCCCGAGTTGAGATGATTTCCCTGAGGAGGGTTGGGTTAGAGCAATTTGCCACCGGGAAATGGGAGGAGGTTTGGTGCCATAGCTGATAAGGGCTGATTGGGGTGACACAATTGCGGTGGAAAGGTGGGACAATAGACAAGGGTTGGGAAATGGATTTTGGAATGGGCGACACTGGGAGAGGACAAGGGGTCACCCAAAGGGCAGGGGAGATAGGTGGTGTGCTCAGGGGACAAAGGGCAGTCACTATGTAATCTGATACACACATTTCAGCAGAACACATTTCATTTACAAATTCATTTACATCCCCCCCCCTGAGTTTTGGCAGAGGTGCCATACCAGTTCTATGGCTTGATTGTGCAACTGTTATGGGGGTCTGCACGTCCTTTCCCGACCTTTCACCTTCTTCTTTGCAGCTTGGTTTTCCAACATCCATTTTGTCCTTTCCCATTAGCCCCTGGAGGGGCAGCCATTTTCTGCCCCCCCCCGGAGGAGCCCCTTTGTCTTGTCGCTTCCTTCCCCCCCTCACATACCAAGCAGACACAAGTCTCAACCTCTAACACAGCCCAACATTCTAGTTCCATCATAATAACACTTTCCATTCATAAAACCCTCATTTCATTCACAAAAACTCTGATTTCATTCATAAAACACACACAAATCCTCTTGGCGCTTTCCCTTTGACAGTTCTTGAGTCCTTACAGCCGCGAATCTGATAGCTGGCCGATCCTTGCAGTTGGGGATTCCCTTGTTGACTCTGCGGCAGTCTGCTGGGTCAAACCGCACATTAGCGAGCGATAATCCAATCATTGCCAACCGGCTGCTGGTCTTTAGCGCTATCTTCCCCGGTCTTGCGGAGCGGTGTCGATGAACTGGGTTCGATTCCTGGGTTCCTCACTCCTGTCAAAATGGGGGAGTGGGACTCCAGCAAGACGTGGAAGAGCTGGCGGCTCATGGAGGTCCCGAGTTCGAGTCCCGAGACCCTCCAGGCTAGAACGCATAATGGTTGCAGGAGGAGAAGACAATAAGGGGGGGTCGTGGTGGGTGCAAATCCCGCCAGTCAGAGTTCGTGTCGGTTGCAATGGGGAACGGGGAAAGGTCATGGTGGGCTCGGGCCCCGCCAGGCTCAGTATTCATGACGGATGCTTGAGATGGAGGGAGAGTTCGGGGAGGGTGACCAGCTTGGACGTGGTTGCCTCTTACATCAGTTTCTTTGCAATAGTTTTCAGATGCACAGATTGAGCTTTACTGGGTGGAGTACAGTAGGTAATGGAACTCCCCTGAAGGAAAATCCAGGTTAAGTCTGTTTTATAGTCATTGCTGAAGCTCAGGTTATTTGGGATCCTGGCCTGCTGTCATTCAGCTTCTCCATTCTCTACAGCTTTTCGACAGATCAAATCCTAACTGCGTTATGTTGATGCTGATGAATATTGATCTACAGGTGTCCTCTCATATCCATGAGGGATCTATTCCAGGCTTCATGGATACAGAAACTGTGGATATGACAGAATATTCCATATTCCCCCATCCCAATCACATTTCATTTTTTTCATTAACAAGCAAGAATGTTTCTTGCTTTTACAGACTCTACAAGAAGAACATGACATGCAGGCAGGCAGCCTGAATGCTAGAGGGCCAATACTAGCAGCCCAATCCTAAGCTTCCTGGGTGCCCAAAGGAACCGCAGCACTGAAATGACCACTGCTGTATCTTGTGGGGCCTGGGAAGCAGCTGCAGGTCTCTTGGGGTAAGGGAACATTGGTTCTGTGTCAAGTGATGGCAGCCCAGATGGGCCTACTCGGAGCTGTGCTTGCGTTGGGCTAAATGGCCTGGAAGAGGAGTTCAGAATATGGTGGTAGTCTTTGCTGTTGTCCCCACCTCTGTCCCGGGCCTGGTCTGCCTCACATTTCACCCTCCACCCAGTCCACCCCCTCCCTGCCTTTCCCTGCCTACCCATAGCTAGCTAGTTCTGTCAGGCACCTCCTTGGTGTTGCAGTTTCACATCTCACAGTCCAGAACTGGCTGAAACTGGCATTCCGTCTCTCCGTCTCAGGATCAGATAGTACACCTGTGTGTCCTTCAGCAGGCAGCTTCCCAGCTTGTTAGGGATAGTAGTTGTACTCCCTTTCTGATAGTGTAAAATAAGCAGGCAGTTTCACACGGGAAGCCCTGGCTCGAAACACTGCACATTCCCATGAGCTCATAGTGCTCTAAGGGTCACCCCATTGGGTAAGATGGGGCACAAGGGGTCTTCAGGTATCCACCTACCAGATATACTCTGGCTGCATCCCTTTGTTCTGTTGTTAGAAGGAGTTTTTCACTGTGTGTGCTTAAGATGTAAAAGCTGCACTTAAACGCCGCCTGCGAGCGGCAAAGACTTGACCGGCTTTCCTAGCCGGCAGATTGAACCTTTGTACCTTTCTTACTTTCGCTACAATAAAGAGACTTTGTTATGGAAATGTGGCGATTGCTTCAATCCTTCGCTCCGGAGCGCTAAGGCAAGCGCTAGAATGGGTCTCCAAGCCCCCAACTCTGCTACTATTTACACAAATACACAACACTTGGCACCAAGGCCCATCAGCCGCTGGTGCTGCATTGCTAGCGCTGGAAGTAAAATGCCTTATGGCACTTTTGCAATATCTAGTGCTGGCAGTGAGGAGGGGAGTGCCAGCCGTAAACTCAATAGGATTGGGCCCTTAGTGAACGTTAGCAGGAAGCAGGGAAGCTTCATGTTGCCTGCCAATATTTTGACTGGGTCCCCCTAGTGTGTAGGCAGCCTGCCTACTTGTCAAATTCCTCCTGTAGTGGGGCAGGATAATTGAATATGGATAACTGAAACCACAGATATCAGTTCTGTAGATACATGTGACACCTGTACTGTATTGCTTTTCAGCACAAACATTCACAAAGCAAAATACTTATATTTTCCCCTGCTAACTGGGCAAGAGGCACTTTTTCAAGTGGTGTGCCTGTTATATTTAGCAGGGGGAGAGTAATTGTCCCTCTTCACCCCCGTGCAGTGTCTTTCTAGTGGTTGTTGCTGGTGGAGTTTTGCATATTTTTAGATTGTGAGCCCTTTTGGGACAGGGAGCCATTTAACTTTATTATTACTATTTGCATGTAAACCACTTCGTGAACTTTGTGTTGAAAAGCAGTATATAAGTACCTGTTGATTGATTGATTATATATAAATATTAAAACATAATGTATACATATAAAACAGAGCAAAATGAATTAAAAAAAGTTCTCTCTCTCTCTCTCTTTTTTTTAAATGCACAAGTGAGACAACAGAAAATAGCCACTGGAAAAGATCCTGTGAAGCAAAGACATAGCAATCAGTTGTTTTTATGCAGTGGGCAGCATGATCCTCTTTGGCGCTTAGCGCTGATGCAACATCATTGCATCAGTGCTAAGGCATTAGTGTCGATGTTGGAGGGCCTAGTATCACCCCTGTGATGGTGCTAAGGCAACAGGACCGGCGCTGCTGGCAGTGCCGGTCCTGTTGCGCCCGCGCAGCGCCTCCCTTGCGTCGGCTGAAGCCAGCCAGCGCGAGGGACGCTCCGTCCCATATCGGGATGGGGATTGGTGGGAAGGAGGGAGGTGGGGGGTGGGACATGGGCAGGCTTGGGAGGTGGCCGTATGGCCACCTCCTAAGCCTGTCCACAAGGCCACGAGGCCACGATTCAGGCCATGCGGTATCCTCGGATCTGTGCCCGCTCTTTAGCAGGCGCAGATCCAAGGAGCACATAGGGGAGGCTGGAGCCTCCTGTACGGTAAGGGAGCAAATGCTCCCTTGCCGTGGCGGGGGGGGTGCTCCAGCTTTTCCTATTCAGCGTTGGATATGGCCCTGCCGAGTCGGCCTCGTCATTCCAGTGCTGCATAGGATTGCGCCCTAAATTTAATGGAACCACCGCTTGAAAAGTGCCTGTTTGCCAAGTTAGCAAATGTGTCCTCTCCATATACTTGCCCTAATCCAGTGAATCGGTCCAACTGTTATAACTCCGGTATGTACTGGATGTGAGAACTCTCCCTGGCAGAGTTGTCCCATCCACAACTGCTTCCTCATTTATTATAATGGAAGAAAGTCGGGTTGCACATTCCTTCTGTTCCATCTGTTGGAATAGTTGTGTACAAGGCACTAATTTTCGATGTAACTCAAGGGGAGTGGGAACGCACTTTAAAAAAAGGAACAGAGCAATGTGTGACAAAGGGGACAGTGAATGAATACAGATTGGAACTAATGAGCCTGGCACTGCATTTTATTACTCCCATGAACGGAATTCACAGAAGCACCCCATTAACGGAAAACTAGAACTACTGAACTGATTATTTTTCTCATATGGTTTAGAGAACTCCCACTTTGAAACATGATCAAGAGGTCTGTTGTTTCGGAGGCAGATAATTGGTATTGGTAAACCAAAGTGCTCAATGGGTCACTTTTTGGATCTCACCTTTGGAAATATTCCAGATCAAGACTCCAAGCAAAATCAGCACAGACACAGCCTTTATAAATTGCATCTTGGGTTTTCAGAAACTCACCCCTCTTGTGGAGCAAGGCCTTTTTTGATAACAAGGTGCACCAGAAACACTACCACATGGAAGTCTATTTCACCTGGAGGAGCTAATTTTAAACAGATTGCTGTAGATTTCACAGTTGGCCCAGTGTTTTATGCTGTGAAAAGGTCACTTTCACGGCTAGAGCTTCGTCTTGCCATTCTCACTCATTCAAAGATACATGTACACAAAGCACAAGTGCAACGTGCTCTTTATCTCACAAGATTTAATTTATCATTTCTCATTAAACTGGCCTTTTCATTTCCAGGTTCCTGGAAATCCCACTTTCCTGGAAACGAATCGTAATTAAACATAGCATTTTAAGGAAACAAATTAATGGCCCACTCCTATGCTGGATGGACACAGGCACTGATGGATGCTGCTTTATGGCAGTTGCAAATCAGTGCGCAATCCTAACCTGGAGTTAGGCCGGCACAGTTAGGCCAGCAAAGTTTGGGCGGCACAAGGGCCACTGTGAAGTGCATTTGGACCATTCTCAGAGTCAAGGAGGATGGCACACGTCTGTGTGCTGGCCTCTCTGACTCTCTGAGTGGTCCAAGCATTCTTTACAGTCTCCCTTGTGCCAGCACAAGGTGCCAGTGACCTGGTGACCTGGAGACCTGGTGCCAGTGGTACGAACATACAGTTGATGCTTTGCTCTTTAGAACTGGGCCCTAAGTTTCATTCTGCATACTTAGGTTATTTTTGGTATTGTGCATTAGGACAATTAATGTACTATGTTGTAATATAGTACATTAGGACAACCCAGAACAGCGCATTTTATTATTTCTTTTTCAGCTTTCGGATGAAGGAAAAAAAAGATATTTCAGATGGGAAAACAGCTTGAATGGTTCTTTTCAAATATGATATGGGAGATTTCATGGGCATTGTCTAAACCAGCATTTATGACAGTGCTCATTTGGAAGGGGGTGGAGAAGAGGAAGAATTAATATTAGTGGAACTGATAATTAAAATCCCAGTGCCAAACTTTGCTGTGAAGTATCCAAAACAGCTCAACATTTTTGAAAACTTACTTAAGATCCGGAAGCAGTTAGTGAAGTGATACTTCATGGAGGTTTTGTTGAAAACAAATGTTATTTTTAATTCAGAATAAGTTTTTGCTCTGTTTGTTTCCTGTTCTTCACCACTACATCTCAAATTATTTCTTTTTGTATGGCATTTCCAGTGTGAACTAGAATGGAAAGAATCTGGATCATTGCTGCGTTAGTTGCCTTGGGTCTCAATTTTATTTAAGAAAAGGAAGAGATAAGTAGGGATGAACACTGCATAAAAACACAAAACACCGCCTTTTAGGGGTTAAAATATTTCGATAAAAACACAAAACACCACACTTTGGTGTGTGGAACATTTGTTCCCTTGCCTTGGGCTGCACTGCGGCTGCATCAGCGCTTGGGTAGGATTGGGCCCTAAAATAGATTACTTTTCCAATTAGAAATATTATATATAATTATATACAGTATATAATAATAATGATGATGATGATGATGATGATGATGATGTCCATATCCAACACTGGGTGGGAGGAGGCTGGAGCCTCCCGTGGCAAGAGAGCGTGCGCTCCTCAGATCTGCACCCACTAAAGAGCGGGCACAGATCCAAGGAGACCACGCGGCCCGAATTGGGCCGCACGGCCTAGCAGACGGGCTTAGGATGTGGCCATATGGCCATCTCCCAAGCCTGCCCACGTCCCGCCCCAGCCTCCCTTCCTCCCACCAATCCCCACGCTGCCCCATCATGGTGCCAGCCTTGTGCTGGCTGGCTTTGGCTTATTCTAGGGAGGTGCTGTGCGGGCACAACAGGACTGGCGCTGACAGCAGTGGTGGTCCTGTTCCTTAGCGCCGACACGGGAGTGCCGATTGGCGCCCCCGCGTCAGCGCTAAGCGCGCAGCGTTGGCAGAACCCCATTGTGCCGATGCTATGCAAACTGTAATATTGCGCTGCCCATCACCTATATCATCTACCTAGTGCGTTTTTAATGCATTTAAAATTAATAAAAATAATAACTTGGAATGAGAATGTAGAATAAAAATACATCACACCACAATTTTTTATTTTAATCACGAAATTTTGGAAAAAATATCACCCCAAAAACACACCCCTAAAGATAAGCGTTCTAAACAACCAATGAACTAAATACACAGACAACATCATAAGTCAACAATGAAAACAACAAAATTACAGACTACTCATGGCAAGGAAGGCTGTCAAATATGGCACCTTCAAGTCAAGGTATAGAATCATTTTGCCCCCTGTCTTGAGGTTATCACATGGAGTTGTTTCTTATGCCATGATACATGTTTAACTGCTGTTTTGGGTAGTGGTGGTAGATAAAGGCAAGGTGTAGTGTTATCACAAAATAGGCCAAGTGATCCCATATAAAGTGGGACGAAGAACTCAACCACAGGGGGTTGTTTCCAGTGGCGACCCGTGTGTTCTGCCAGAAACTCCCTGATGGGCCTCCCCAAGGGCCCCAATGCCCACACTAGGCTTTCCCTTTCAGCAGTCTCAGAGATAGGCAAGAGGAAGGGGGTTCCTTCACCCACTGGTTCTCCTCTCTTCCAGCCATACAACAACTCCCCATAGTCTTCTTACCTTCCTTTATCCAGTCCTTTAACACTCCATCCATCGGCCAGTCCCAATCTGTCCAGCCTAAACCTACCTGGTGCTAATCAGCCTTCAACAATCCGTCCAGCACCTACCCAGTGCTACACCTACCTGGTGCTAACTTCCTGCAGCTCTTGCCTCCAACTTTATACTGAGGCCAGCCAATCAGTGTCTGTTGCTGGGCAGGCTCTAGCTCATCAACCACACTCTTTTCCACTTGTGCCAACCTCCCTTCATAGCCAGAGTCCTCATCAGCCTGCAGCTGCGCTCCTGCTGCAGGCAAAGACCTAGGGGTTAACCCTGTAATCCCTGGCTGATATGGACAAGAGGCCACTGCTGATACCATTCCCTAACTCCTGGGGGTATCTTCCACCTTTTCTAATACACCTTGTAATATGTAATTCCATCTTGAGGAAAAGGAAGCGACTCAAAGAAACATAGAACATCAGCAAAGGCCATATTAAGGCCTAAAACACATTAAAAATCAGACTAGGCCACTGAAAGGGCTAAGTCTAAAAATGCCAATTCCTTTGTGTGGGGTAATATGCTATTAACATGTCACTTTACATTGACAATTGTAGGAGTTCTTTGTATTCCGGACAGTGTGCTACACTGGTTAGAGATAGCTGGCCCAGAGCTTGGAGATCTGAGTTGAACCAGGAAACTTACAAAAGGCCTTCATTCACAATCCCCACAGGGTTTTTGTGAAGCTAAAATCAGTGGGAAGAGAATCAGGGAATCAAATATTCTCCCTGGAGGTCCTTTGAGGAAGGGTGGACTTAAAATATAGTGAATAATAAATAAATACATAAATATGCTAGCATGAAAGTGAGAAGCTTCATCTGTGATCTTGGAGCCCACATGAGGTTGCTTGGGCTTTGTTGGAAAGTCCTGCTCTGTGCCCCCACACATAGCCAAGCTCCCCGGGGAGGATGATGGATGGCAGCTCCTCCATCCTGCCTGGTGAGTGGGAACTCTCCTGGGCAATAGCTCTTCCATCCAGTGGGAGCATTCCCTAGAGATCCTGCAATGATGCATGGAAGGGATACTCCCATTTGGGGATGCTTGGTGCAATGATGGCATGAGCCACATTACCACATCTTGGCCACATTACCATTCTCAGAGCACAATCCTAAATTGCACTGGAATGGCAAGGCTGGTGGGCCTGTGCCATGTCCAGCACAGCTTAGGGGCGCTGGGGAGCCTCCATGGGGCAAGGGTGCATATGTGCTCCTCCATCCTGCCATAGGTTTCCTCAGATCTGCACCTGCTAAATAAGAAGCCGAGGAGGCTGCACGGCCTGAATCGGGGCCACATGGCCTGGGGACGGAGCCTTGGATGTGGCCTACTGGCTGCATCCCATCTCTGCTCCCCTGCTTGGACCAGAACACTTACTGGCCTGCCCACCCCCGTCTAGTTCTTCCTACCCTCCCTCCTCTCAGAACTGCCCTTGCACCAGCCAAGTTCCCCACTTGGGGAGTGGGAGTGACATTGGGCAGTCACAAGCAAGTTGCATTGGCCCAACGTTCCTGTGTGGATTGCGCCCACGCTGGTATTGAAGGGGTTCAGGGGCCACACTAGTTGGGTGGGTGTTTTGATGGGCATAGGACCTCAGCCAATGCCCACCCTGGACACTCTCTGACAATACCCCTGAACAGTCTTATTTCCTTCCTCCAGGTAATCAAAGGTACCCCAAATAGAGATTTGCATGCACACATGGCTGCGATTAAGATTAGTTTAGATATTGATGTCTGACTTTACTAGTCCATCCATTCCATGCTTGTCTCTTTGCAGAGATAACAACATCTACTTGCTTTGTGCTTCTGGTGTGAAAGCAAACAGACTCATGCAGGTCTCCTGTGAATTTTTCCACTATGGTGTAACCTTGTGCATGAATGAAAAGTACCAAGGCAAAGAGCGAATCTTCCCACTTAGCTACTTACAACCTTGTTAAAGGTACTGTGAATTCCACTTCTGAATCACATGCCCTGGGGAAATGATTATTGGGAACAACAGAGTGACCTTTAAAGCTCCATGTGAGCCTGGCATTAAGACACATGCTTGTTAGTTCTGTATTAAGCACAAAAAGCATTTATCCGCTGCAATTAGTGGCTGTCAGTATGTGCCGGGGCAAACAGCTTCATTGCGCAGAAATAGTTAGAAATGGCTAATTATTCAGCAAAGTGCAATAGGACAACAGAATGTTCTATACGTAAATTACATCTTTTATTCCCTACCTGTTTGCAATGTCATAATGAGTGTGTATTTGTTAAAAATAAAATTTGTAAAGGAGGTCCAGCTATTCAAAGGAGGACATGAAATAATGGAGAAATTCTATAATGATGTCAAGATGTGGGGTTGTTGTTTTTTTTGCCTCCAACATATTTAAAACAAAACTTGTGAATATGGAGCATTAGAAACTAATTAGCTTGAATTATGGTGGATTTGTATTTTCTGTATGACTGGAGGTGCCATTAATGTCCATTAGGGATTAGCAGTTGCATTCATCATTCAGAAAATATTCCCATTTCTGATTGGGCTGCAGTTGATCCTGGGATAGCAAATGATAGGGGTATAATTGCCATAATGGAGGTTGGTATGATGCCAGTTTGTGATTTTGAAGCCATATGTGATCACTAGACTACATGTATTGCCCTCACCCAACAGGGAAGATTAAACCTATACTAAGAACTGAAGTGTGACTCCCCAGGCTTGGGCAAGAATCTGTTGCCTTCAAATGATTACAATTTTCAAGCCATCTTGTTGAACTTCTTCCATGCCAAAAGAGTGGAAAAAGTCAAAAAGAGCAGTTCCCAAACTATGGGTCTGTGGCCGAATTTACCCCAGGGTACAGGGACAAATTTGTCCCATGGTAAGAGGACAAATGTGCCCTTGTCCGGTGGAGGCAACTCTGCTCCCAACCTGTATTGGATGCAGCACGGGCCAGCTGGCTCTGAGCCACACGTGCATGTTTACTCATGAGTAGTAGGCAACCATGCCTTGGCTCTTACTGGAGTAGGGGAATCCAAGGCCACCAGAATTGTCCCAATCTGATGAATGTGGTGCTCACCAAATGCTCCAGAAGGCAGTTCCCTCCCCCCACTAAAAAAAGACTAATAAAAAGGATAAAAAAGAGACTTGTGCTGCTGGTTCCACTTAAAAAAAAAAAATCTCTTGATACTATGTAGGTCCTGACAATGTGTCATTTTAAAATGTGAGTCCTGGTGCTAAAAGGCTTGGGAACCAAGGCATTGGGACAGTGGTATTCAAACTTTTTAGACCGGGACCCACTTTTTAGAATGGCACTCATGTCGGGACCCACCGGAAGTGACATCATTAACCTGGAAGTGAAGTGACAGGAAGTGACATCATCAAGCAGGAAGTGCTGTCATTGTAAATAATAAAATGACACTCCTGAAATGCAAACTGGTGTTCTTGGACTGCAGCAACTGTACAACCACGAAACATCCCTTACAGAAAGCAAGATTAGGACAAAATATGATGTAAAAGCACTGAACTAAAAACAATATTGAAAAAAAAAACCCGCACTTGAAAATTCAAACTGTTAACACTCACAAAAGAAATATAACAAGAGTAAGGTCTGCAGTTTCCAAGATGGCTGCTCCTAGCTTTCCGTGACCCACCTGACCTCAGGTCACAACCCACCAAGTGGGTCCTGACCCACAGTTTGAATAACACTGCTAGGATATTTAATAACAGATGCAGGAACCTTGCTAATGGAGCTACAGTTCATGCCTGAGTGGCATACTCGGATAAAAACACAGCATTTAATCCGTATTTGTTTTGTCAGGCTGCAGTTGGCATTGTCACAAACTTCAAAACTATGACATGGCAGGAACCCAAAGGCTCTTCTAAGCCAACCCTCCCTCCACCCATCCTGAGGCAGGATATGCTAAACCTAAACCATCACGACAGATCCATGTTCAGTCTTTTTTCGAGAATGTGCAAAGAAAAAGTTCCATGACAAGGAATTGCAAGGAAGAAGTTCCAGTACCCAAATCCTGTACAATTCCAGCCCTGAAAATCCATCCTTTTCTATGGTTTTAATTAGCCACATCATTATCATCTCCAGAACCGTAATGAATGAAAAATGCACCTGGGGTAAGCGCCCCCTCCTGCTTTTTTCCCAAACTCACCACTGCCCTCTTCCTGATTTGGAGGCTTTCCAAGAGTTTAATGGCATTTCAATTCACTCTCACTTCTGGTTCCTCCAGGTGTAGTAAGGAGGCATTTGAGTGGAAACGAGGGTGGAAACAATAGGAAAATCAGGTTGAAAGAAGTCATACAGAGGGTACAAGGGGTGCAATTTTCAAAATATAAGTTATTTTCTTTTTGATATTGCAAAAATTGCACCCCCCCTTTGAATTCTGCCTGGAGCGGCTGCTCCTCGGTCTCCACCCATGTTACAGCACTGATCACCTCGCATTGCAATGTAAGTTAGGACACAATCCAAACTAACTTTCCAGCACTGGGGTAAGGGCAATGCAGTGATGAGGTAAGGGAACCAACGTTCCCTTACCTTGAGGAGGCCTCAGTCACTATTACTCCCTTGCAGAATGAAGAACATGCCCCATTGGCACAGCTATGTCAGTGCTGGAAAGTTGGTTAGGATTGTGCTGTTGATCATTATATTAACAATTGGCTTTGATATATGTTTTTGTGAGTCGTGGCAACCATTCATCCTAGAATTCAGCAAATAAGCTAGACAAACATGCAGACAAACTAAATTCCACTTTTAGGAAAGAGTTACTGCCCTTGTGTATCTTATAATGTTTCACAGCATAACCAACTTTGAAGCTGCTTCTCCATTCTATAATACTGTTATTAGCAGTGGCATAGCTACCTATGGGGTGGGGGGCGCAGCATGCCAGGTGCCATCTTCAGGGGGGTGTCACCACTGAACCCCAAATTCCAAAAATCACAAGTTTACGGCATTATATGGTGTCACCTCCATGCCTGTCCGGGGGGTTGCTGGGGACCCTGGGTGAACGTGACCGAGGGATGCAGCGAGAAATACCTGCAAGGTGGGCGGAGGTTTGGCACAAGTGACTTGACATTCATGAGGACCCCGTTACGTCACAGTGCCCTCCCCAAATAGTCCATACAGTGCCTGCCCAGGGCACTGCGTCAAGTCTCTGGGGCCTCAGTCCTTCACAAAGGCCCAGTAGGAGTGATGGAGTTGTCGGCAGGTCGGCTGGCGTCAGGGCGCATTGTCACCCCAGGTGACTGCATGTTCCCTGAGCTTGGCCAGCTTTCTTCATGCCCGGTGAGCTGCCTTCGGCTCCCCTGGGGCTTGATTCCAGGCTTCTTTGCAGCTGGCCCATGGCCCCCCACAGCCAGGAAAGCCCCCTGTCCCTGGTCCGAGGCAGCAGGGCGGTTGGGGGGTGATATATAGTCATGCTGTATACTGTTGGATGTGGAATTCCACCCGGAATTCAATAAAAAATCGGAGTATAATATCTCTGTTCTGTCAAAAGTTATGGCCAAAAAAGTAAAAACCAAAAAATAAAACTTCTTTTGAACAAATCGTAATTTTTAAAATGGCGGTTTTAAGGAACTTTACCATCATGCTGTATACCGTTGGATGTGGAATTTCACCAGGAATTCAATGAAACCCCGCCAGAGTGTAATACCTTAATGCTAGCAAAAGTTATGGCCAATAAACAACAAAAAAAATGGCCGTGGAGTGTGTGTAAAAAAATTAGGTCGCCCCGGGTGCAAAATGCCCTCGCTATGCCCACTGGTTATTAGTGTCCCACTGACTAGCCAAATTCTAAAAATCTGCTGACTCGAAATACCGTCATTTTTTATTGGCTCATTCTAACATTCATCACTGGTGTGTGATTGACTTCCACTTGGCAGTTTCACTTGGGCAAAACAGAGGCGTTGTGCGAGGGGGGGCATAGGGGCCATGGCCTTGAGTGCAAAGGAAATGCAGGCGTTTTCCTCAGAGGCGGGGCTGTGCTGGCCTTGGTGTGCCTCCCCCTGTTTCAACTGAAGCCAGGGAGAGACGTGCTGGAGGGGCTCTTGCCTGGCACTCACGCTTGTTGCAGCCTGGACAAAACCGCCTGAGCCGCAGCTACAAGCCCAGGCACCCCTATCCGCTTCCCTGCTCGGGAAATGGGCATGAGAGCCCAGCAAGCATACTCCATGGCCTGGATGATTTTGTCCAAGCTGCGGTGAGAAGCAGAAATAGCACCAATAACAATTTTTGATGTTGCTCAGAAAGATTGCAATCCTCCAATGGAATGAAGAATGACATTTTATTCAAGCCAAGCTACACATGAAGATTAATGCATGAACTGGCACTTTAAGTGAGCTTTTGTTTAAAAAGAAAAGAAAAGGTGGGGACTTGTAATACAGGCCAATCTATGGGGGAGGGGGAAGAAGTGGGATAGAACTTTTCTATTCTTCTGTTCTGTATTACACACACTCCCTGCTATAGTAATCATTGTAGTCGAAAAGGTGCCATTGAAATCTGTGCGCTATTTTTAACAAAAACCAAGGTCTTACACTGTCAGCTCATGCATGAATTCTAATGGGTAGCTCGGTCCTAACATTTGCAAGTCTTCCTTTAATGGTGCAGAATAGAAAATGCCTTCTTCCAGCATTCAATTATTCCCTAAAAAAGAAAACAAATCATTATCATGTGAACTTAAAATTACATTGACCAGTGCCTTTCCAATCTGCAGTGGAAATGATTTCTGCAATGTAAATTGTTTTAAAATCTTCAGTGAAGCAGACCTGCAGTCTAATACGTGTTTACCATTCTTTTAGCATGCTGTCTCATAAAATGTGGACAATTTATGCGGCACACTGGATTTAAAAACGAAGTGCATGCTGAACTGCAAGCCATTGCAGATGGAGAGGCTGGAGCATATATAAATGCTTGAAAGCAAAATAAAATAAATTTAGTGTGTGTGGTACTATTTTGGGAATGTGTCTGTTTGGGAATGCGATTCCCAGCATTGGCTGAAATCCTTAATGTTTTGGAGAAAAGCTTGAGATGAAGTGATTAGGCTGTGCCCTGTACCGAGCCGGTTGCTACAATTTCCTTTGCTGCACTAGCCCAGGGCTTCTGGTTCAGCTTGGCTGGTCCAGATTATGGCCGGATTGCCTGGAATATAGAACAGAGGCCTTTCCAGAAGAGCGGAACCAGATGTGGCAATGATTGCCCATGCCTTGCTTGGTCTGGCTGCCACCTCCCACCTCCCAGTATGGCACCTGGAAAGTTACACTCGTTTTACACTATGTGACAAAGTAACTCTGCC
Organism: Lerista edwardsae; assembly: GCA_029204185.1. Classification (NCBI taxonomy): domain Eukaryota; kingdom Metazoa; phylum Chordata; class Lepidosauria; order Squamata; family Scincidae; genus Lerista; species Lerista edwardsae. The sequence goes on along the minus strand of JAJKFI010000004.1, from coordinate 21,045,253 downwards.
ACGATGATAAGAGCAGGTAATACTGAAAAATCAAAAAATTGAAAAATTCTGAAAAAAACCCAGGGTGCAATCCTAACCTGACATTGCGCCGACCCACAGCTCTTGCGCTGGCCCAGTGCCGTCCCAAACGTGCTGTAAGGCACATCTGTGCTGCGGATTTGCTTGTGGGGCCAGCGCTGGGTGGGGCCAGGAGCTGCCGCGCTCATCAGCTGCGCCGGTCAAATGCCGGCTTAGCTTTTCTGGTGCAGGGCTGTGCCAAGGGCATGCCAGAGGCAAGTGGGAGATGTAACAGGGCAGAGCCCTGGGTGGAGAGGGGGTAGAGATTGCACACGGCCGTTAGGCCTTTCCAAACCCCCTTCCCTAGGCTGGGTGGGCCCAATTTGGGCCGCTCCTGGCCACATGGATTTGGGCGCAGATCTGAGCAACCCCATAGGGCTGGCTGGGGATTACCCTGGGGCAAGGGAAAATATCCCTTTGCACTACACTGAGCCACGCTATTATTAGCCACACCAAAAATGGGTGTGCTGTAACTAGTGTGTGTGTGTGTGTGTGTGTGTGTGTGTGTGTGTGTGCGTGCGTGTGTGTGGGGTGAGATCAGAAAGTTTCAGCAGGGAAAGGGGATTTGAATTCCTGTACCCTTGCATAATAATCTCAACCTGAAAGGAGTTTTTGTGGAGTCAGTAGTTTTGCTAGTACACATCCAAGGAGAGAAAGGGGGCAGGGAGGCTGCTACTGGAGGAGATACGATCTGGTGCATGCCTTTGGTGCTGGATGCACCCCTCCCACAGCTTCTCTGCCCCGTCATGTTCTCTCCCTGCCCCTTTGTCTCCTCCCTGTCCTGCCTCTACCTTTCCTGCTATATAGGATTGGGCCATTCGAGCAGCAATTAGTTTCTTTTAGTGTTCTTTTAGTAAACACCAAAGTGTTTAGAGACTTCATCAGCAGTACCCAAGAGTAAGGGAAACGAAAGTTTTCAATTGAATGCATATAGAGACCTCCTACTTTGAATAAGGAGCACTTTTGGAAATAGTGAGTGAGGGCATTTTGCATTAGTCCAAAACATAACATAATATCAAGCACTGTGCAGTGCGGTAGAATGGAAAGGGAGGAGGAACATAGTTGTTCCATGGTCCACTGAGCTGGCCATGCAATGACATTGCAGTGCTATTCAAACTGTGGGTTGGGATCCACTTGGTGGGTCATGGCATGATGTCAGGTGGGTCATGGACAGCCGGGAGCAGCTGTCTTGGAAGCTGCGGACCTTACTCTTGCTATATTACTTATGTGAGTGTTTGAATTTTTATGTGACTTTTAAAAGTAGTTTTCAGTTCAGTTTCAGTTTAGTTCAGTGCTTTTACATAATATTTTCCTAATCCTGCTTTTTGTCAGGGATGTTTCATCGTTGTACAATTGCTGCAATCCAACAATGCCAATTTGCATTTCAAGAATGTCATTTTATTATGTTACAATGACAGCACTTCTTGCTTTATGATGTCACTTCCTGCCATGACATCACTTCCAGGCTAATGACATCACTTCTGGTGGGTCCCGACATGAGTGCCATTCTAAAAAGTGGGTCCCAGTCTAAAAAGTTTGAGGACCATTGACTTTGCATTACTCTTGCTTGGTAACAGTATTGAGGTCAAAATAATGAAGCACAATGACAGGAATCTTGTCTGCAGTCTTTGTTGTTTTGCCTGAGAAGACACAAAGAACATCTCTTGAGCTCTTAAATTCATTGCTGAATACCCTGTACTAACTCAATGGCATTTTAATGTTTGTCTGGTTAATCCTTTTTGAGGATGTCAGCTACTGTTCCAGCATGAGGCTGGAGGGCAAATGAGTCCTCTTTTCTCATCAAAGATGATCAAATGGTCTCAAAGACAAGATCCATTGGTAACTTTGAATAATGCTGAAGAATTGTGTGGAATGGAGACTGGGGTTGCCATTGTTCGCCTTCAAAATAGCTTGGGGCTGTCGAGTTGCAGCTAGATGGAACTGTGGAGTATTACTTTTTTCTAATTGTTGTTTGTTTTAAGACAGCAAATAGATGGCAAGAGATTTGTATTTGGTGCATACAAGTAATGCATGTTGTTGCTTGGATTTAAGTTCAGAACACTGGATTGCCAGTTTTCCAAAATGACTCAGGGTCTCTAAATCAAACATGATGGCATTATTTGAAAACATCAAGCTTTTCACAATTTTGGACAGTAGTATGACACCCCCCAAGGATACATCTGCTTTACCTACTGTTATAAATGTGGACAACGCAATCCCTGAACCTGTATATTCTGGCAACAGGCGTCACATGGTGCAAAAGTGGCATATGTTGGCACCCCACACAAATACTTAATCATTTGGAGGTCTGGTTTCATGATCCTTCCCATCAAAAGGGGTAGAGAACAAAGCAGAGAGATAATTAGGTTTTTACACTGGACCACTTGGATAACAAGTGATATTACCTACAGCAGGGATGTCAAACACATTATGTATCATAATAATGATGATAAATTTAGTACAGAATGCAATGAAACAACCACTTTGATTCTATCAAATACACAAATAACCAGAAAACGAAAATATTTGCCTTATGTAACAAAAAAGTGGATTTTCTTAACTCAAAACTGGCCAATGATTGTTCTGAGCAGGGATCCAATGAGGTGTCAGTATGAGTTAGCTCTTATGTCCATGAATCAGAGCTAATACTAGAAATCTTATTCAGTTGTGTGAGAGCGCAATCCTAACCTGGAATTAGGCCGGCATAGTTAGGTCAGCAAAGTTTAGTTGGCACAAGGGACACTGTAAAGTATGTTTGGATCACTCTCAGAGTCAGAGGCCAGCACACAGACATGTGCCATCCTCCCTGACTCTGAGAATGGTCCAAACGCACTTTACAGTGGCCCTTGTGGCAGCCAAACGTTGCTGGCCTAACTGTGCTGGCGTAACTCCAAGCTAGGATTGTGCCCTGAGTGTCATCAAGTTAATCACTTTTTTTTGTTGGCTACTGATTTGTTGGGTTACCTGTACTGTTATATATTAATGGGAGTTACACCAACCCTAGTGATGCTACTGCATTTAGGCTGTGCATATGATATTGTAATTTATTCTGTATGGTCTGGTACAGGAGGAGGTCAGTCATGGGATAGTGCAATGAGTTCTTGCACCTGGTGATACAAACCCTAAAGACTGGGTAAGGGATCGAGTATTCTGACCATCATGAATAATCACGTGTTTATTTCATTTATATGTCGTGCTTTCAAGGAGCTCAGAGTAGCACTCACTAGAAAATCTTACTAGAAAATGTTCCATCTCACAGTCTTATTATATGACTGATGTGAATTAAAAAAATGTCCTGAGGAGAAGGCAAATGGAAAACGCTAGATTTTATTACCTCTAGTTCCTCAGTGAAATTTCTATAAAGGGGAAATTTTCACAGGTAGTTAAGGCTTGTTTTAATGATGCAAACCAACTGTTCCTGCAAACTAGGCAGTGGCTCTTACCTTGTCCTTCTTTCACCTTGCCTTTTTTTCAGAAATTTTATTGGCTGCTTCCTTGATAGTTTCATATGAGGATTAAGATCAGTTTTATTGCTTCATAAAAGCCATATGGGAACCCACTTGAAGGGAATTATTTCAATTTTACTATGCACCTTGTAATTCCCCTTACATATATATTTTTAGGTAGATATATATAGCATTGTGCTGTTGTTTTTATTAGCCTAAAAATGTTAAATAGTCATACAGAACTGTCCTGTGAATGTTTATTTGGTCATACAGAACTGTACTGTGAATGTTTAACCCAATGAGTTCAATGGGTCTTAAAATAAGACTCTCAAGTAAGAGTGTATACTGTAGGGTTGCAGCCATAAGAGTCAAACTTGAAGTTGTAAGCCGCCTTGGGTGCCTATGGGCAGAAAGGCGGGGTATAAATTAATTAAATAAATAAATAAATAAATAAATAAATAAATAAATAAATAAATAAATAAATAAATAAATAAATAATATCATTTCACCTTTGGAATAAGATATCAATGTTGGTACCCATTTCAAGTCTGAGCAGTGTATCCTCCAGGACTCTAAAATAAATATTTGTGTCTAGAATAAAAATGATGGGTAAGTGACTTTCTAGAGGCCTCCAGCCGGCTTTCTGAGGCCCGTGGAGACCCATGGAGGCACCCACAGGCCTCCCAGAAGCCTCAGAAAGCCACCAGTTTGCATATCCTTGTGGGGTCCTGGCATGGAACCCCTGTGGATAAAAACAGCGACCTGTATATATACCGTGCCGCTCTCTGTTGGTAGAGATAACGTTTTCCAAGGACTAACTAGATGCGCCTTCCATATTCAAGTCCTGCTTCTGCTACAAACTATATATCTTTTGCAAAGACCACTCTACTCAAGCATAGTGCCTTAACTGCATATAGGACCTTTATGAACGGTCCAACTTCAAGGCTCTTCTTTCCCCTTCTTCTGCTAGACTAGGAGGGAGGGGTGGACCAGGCTTCGGTGAACTGTGCATCTCTCTCTTAAATAAATCTATTATAGTGCCAATTCCTGTATGGAGCCTGAATGTGCAAGCAAAGTTCACATACAAACAGGAGGCGGTACAAACAGGTATGCAACAAAGAAATATTACTTGAATGGTACAAGTGCTTACCATTTCAGTATCAGCTGTCTGCTGCTCTCACTCTCACTGAGTGTTTTCAAAAATTATATCCCCAATAAAACCACAGAGAACACATTTGTTCCAACTTTGAGTCACTCTCACTATGTCCAAGGAAGGAAATCTTGACAAGGATGAAGACACAGGAGGGAAACCAACAGGCCATGACTGGAAACAGCAATCAAGGACAGGCAGAACGTGAAAGAAAAAAATGTCATTGAGGATTCAGAACAAGCTAAGCATAATAAAAATCACCTTTCAGAGCAGAAGAGCCACTTATTCCAACTGTGGAGAAAATCATTCCAGCACATTGACATTTACAGAGGTAGCTCGACTTGTGAGAGTATTTTATTTTAGTGGCTAAAATAACGGGCAGCGCAATCCTACGGACCGCGCAGTGTCGGCGCAACAGGGTTGTGCTGACGCTGCGCACTTGGTGCTGATGCAGGGGTACCGATCGGCACCCCCTCGTTGATGCTAAGGCAACGGGACCGGCACTGCAGACAGCTCCGGTCCTGTTGCGCCTACGCAGTGCCTCCCTAGCGTCAGCTGAAGCCGGACGGTGCAAGGGAGGCGCCATGTCAGGGCGGCATGGGGATTGGGCGCGGGAGGGAGAATGTGCGTGGGGGGAAGGTGGGACGTGGGCAGGCTTGGGAAGCAGCCATACGGTCGCATCCTAAGCCCAGTCGGGAGGCTGCGTGGCCCCAATTCAGGCCATGCAGTCACCTCGGATCTACCCCCACTAAATAGCAGGTGCAGATCCGAGGAGTGCATAGGGGAGGCTGGAGCCTCCTGTACGGTAAGGGAGCGCACACTCCCTGGCCCCAGGAGGCTCCAGCCTCCCCCCACCCAGTGTCTGATATGGCCGTGCCATTCCAGCGCTGGGTAGGATTGCGCCCTGAGGCTAATGTCTCTCCTCTTTGGAAAGAAGCCTGGTTTGCATGCATGGGGCCGGGGAAATGAAATGGGAAACAGGGTGTAGAATGCTGTGGTGGTAAGATGGACTTCACTATCACTGTAGGTAGGAAAGGTCATTTTTAAATGTTCTGCCACAGAAACACAATGCGCACATAGAAAAGCAGTGCAGCTGGGAGAAGGGGCTGCTGTGCTGGTTCTCTGTTTGCAAAGTGCATGAAAGGAGCATTTGAACATGTGATCCACCAACTACAGTTGAAGGTGGTACACAGTCCATTCTACCGACTCAGCACTCTGACACATCGTTCTATTGTATGTGTAGGTTGGCTGATAGTGGATTATGCCAGTGGTTCTCCAAGTAGGGGTCCATGGGTCACCAGTTTTGGTGGTTCATAAAACTGATAGGGTACATTGGGCTATGGGCATCAAGGGTTAAACAAGCAGCTACTTACCGGGAGCACTGCTGCCCAATTACCTTTATAGCCATAGAAGTTTGAGTGGCTTGCAAAATGAAACTTTTTTTAGGTGGGTTCCAGTGCTAAAAAGTTCGGGAACCACTGGATTATGCTACATTTGACAGTGTCTAGTGTATGGGAAGATGCTCTCTGCTTTTGAGAAACAATGTTCCTGAGGGTTGGAAGGGAGAAATATTAGAGTAGATTTCAGTCATGATGTACTCTAAGGCGATTTGCACAATGTATGCCGCATATTTACGATCTGCGTACAATGCGCATACACATGGTTGTTCTGAACATGCATAGATCCATTTACACATGTACTGTATATACTATTTATTTCATACATTTGAGGTATCCAATCCCCAGGTACATATTTAGAAATAAAATGACCACATATAAAGTCATTCACAGAAAAATGTGTATGCACATATAGACACCCGTGTGCACATCAATGTACAATAATGTGTGAGACCGGTCCTTCTAATAATAGCAAATAGCTGCTCACCCAAGAGGTCTCTGACTGCGAGAAGTGTACTCTCCATGAGTAAGATTCTCTAATAAAGCATTGCTTGCTGGAATAGACTACTGGTGGGAGCAGATATTTGTACAGATCAAAGATGCGTAATGTATGAATCAGCACTGAGTAACTCCCTAAACCTTTGTAGAAGTTAGCTTTTTTATTCAGAGCCAACCTTTTCTTGTGTCATATCTTATGGTCTGTTCTTGTGAGGGGAATGAGAGTCCCTGTGGTTGTTTTCTTTTAAAGGAGCTAATTTATTTACCCAATGGCATATTTCAATAGCCCATTTTGTTCATTATTAACTAATAGCAATTGCGAATGTCTGCTGCAGGAATCAACAATTTGTACATGGGAAATAAATGTTTGGAATTTGATTGTTCTAAGTGGAACCTGGTATTCCATTAACAATGTTGTTGGCCCTGTAAACAAATCTCATGCAAGGAATGGAATTGTTATGGAGCCAATCATCCTTGTTCCAGGAGCTTAATTGGTTTGCATGAGAAGCCGTGCATTTAAAACTTCTGGTATCAGTTCAGTCCATATGGAGCAAGCAGAGGCATACCCTGGGCTTTTGGTACCCAGGGCAGCAATGCCATGATGTCATGACGCCACACAGCATCATGATGTCATTTTCAGGGTTCAAGAACAAAATGACCTTTTTTATATAATAGTGTTCTTTAGCCTGTGGGTTGTGACCCCAATGGGGGTCTATAGCCTTATTTGGGGGAGGGGTCACAGCAACCTTTCAAAGTCTGTGCAAAAGGAGGGCTTGGATCCAATTCAATAATGGTACTGCCTCATCAAAATGGAGTTCTTCGTAGAATCCTGCACAGCCTCTGGTCGCTGTCTTGTCCCGTGCCCCCTAAGCTGCTATCTCACAGGGTTGTTCTGAAGACACAAGAGGTAGGGGGGAACTGGGCAGGTGGGATGTGAGCAGATTGGGTCCTGGGAGGGGACGGGTTTGGCAGTGGGTCCCCAGTCTCATAGTTTATATTTTTATTGGGGTTGTGGCACAAAAAAGGTTAAGACCTCTATAGCCCAACCCTGAGCTGCCTGGCGCTCAGAGGATCAATGGTACCAAAATGGCTTCCGCTGCATCCTGTGGGCACCACGGCAGCTGTCAATTCCTCCTTGGGAGAAGGAACATTGCTTCCCTTCCCCTACTAAAGCCCCAGGCCCTGCAATGCGGCTACTCGAGTCTTCACTGGCTGTTTGGCTGGCATAGATTAGAGCATCCGCATGTTGGGCTGCCTGGCCCAAAGCAGGGCGTAGGATCTGGCAGTAGAGGTAACTGTTGGTTCCATACCCTGTGCAGGCTCAATCCTCCCCTCCCCCATCCAGTTCCAAGCCCCCCCCACCACCTCTCCCCTTGCCTCAAATCTCCTTACCACTGGCTGGCGCTGCTCAAGCACCTGAGGCCCAGCGCCAGCACCCCCTACTCCCGGGGTGTCACAAACATGGTTTACAGCAAGTTCACTACACCTTTAGCAGGCGATGGCGCAGCGAGTTAATCCGCTGTTGCTGGGCTTTCGACCACAAGGTTGGGAGTTCAAGACTGTGCGACGGAGTGAGCTCCCGTTGCTTGTCCCAGCTCCTGCCCACCTAGCAGTTCGAAAGCACTTAAATGCAAGTAGATACATAGGGACCACTTCGGTGGGAAGGTAACAGCGTTCTGTGCGCTACGGTGTAGAGTCATGACCGGTGTAGCCACATGACCACGGAAGCTTGTCCTCGGACAAAACGCCGGCTCTACAGGCTTTGAAACGGAGATGAGCACCGCCCCCTACAGTGGGTCACAACTAGGCCATTCGGTTGTGTGGAAACCTTTACCTTTATGCCAGTATTACCAGTTATATGGCTTCATGACTCTAGAGCAGAGCATGATCAACATATTAGCAAAGAACTGCATGATGCTAATTCTGAGTTGGTGCCAAGTGATTTGGATACACTTGGCATCATTTCCATGAAGTTGATCCTTTCCGTACTTTCTTTGCTGTTTTTACAAGCAGCGTAAAAGCAAATCAGTCTTTTATTTTCCATTCTAAAAACCTAATGATGCCCATTTGGCAGATGAGATGAAAATCAACAACCCGTTTCAGGTGCCTCCTTCCCTTCTTTGTGAGATTGCTTGCCAACTGCATGTTATCTAAGTGTCCCTTGTGATGTCCAGACCTCCTTCACAAAGCACTGTGAAACTCGTTTGGTTTAATTAGCAGTGGGGAAAAAAATGAGAGAACAACCTGTCTGCACAGAATGTAACTTCGAACAAAAATCTCAAACGTATGAAGTTTTTCTCCCAGAGATATTGTTGCTGTTCCCCTAATCCTGTGACTTCATTTAAATAACTGCACACTATTCAAATTCCTGAGCCTAAAAACTCTTAAAAGAGTCACTTTAGTATGGCAGCCTTATTCGTGGCCTTTAGCTCCACTATAGGCCTATAATGAAAGGGTGTTTTAAGAATGATGGAAGAAACATATTGTGAAAATCCCTAGATTGCCACCTTCTTTGTTTTAAAATAGGCTAATTAGTAGTGATATACTTTAGGATCTCTGCCATTAGGAGCCAGACCACAGTCGATTGTTCTGAGAGATTAAACTCCTTCATCCCGCCAAAATATCAGTTTAGTGCATGAATCTTAGAGCGCAATCCTAACCAGGAGTTAGGCCGGCACAGTTAGGCCAGCAAAGTTTTGCCGGCACAAGGGACACTGTAAAATATGTTTGGATGACTCTAGGAGTCGAAGAGGCCATAACACCAACATCCTCCCTGACTCCAAGAGTGATCCAAACACGTTTTATGGTGGCCCTTGTGCAGGCCAAATTCTGCTTACTTAACTGTGCTGGCTGGAGCTGGAAGCAGCCTGCTCAGTTACTTCTCTGTCTGTCTAAAAGGAGACAAAAATGGTCAGTAGATGGCTGCATCTCTTCCCTTTTCCATCCCCCCTTTCCTCTAGTTCCTCCTTGCCTGGCTTTGCCCCCCAACCCAACTCACAGGAGTTTGTGGGCAGAGATTTAGGTCTGGAGGCGTGATCTGGCAGCTGAACTGAAAGGCTGCCCAGAGATGCTAAGCAGGAGAGATCCTGGCTGAATTTTGGATGGGAGACACCGATAAAGCTGACAGGGGATAGAGCCAGGAGTCGCTATTGTGACCTCATCATGGGAGGATGATGGATTCATGAGCGATGCTGCAGGAATGTGGAGGTATATGAAGAATCAGCTTCTTAAGAAAGAACGATTAACTGCTTGGCCAAAGCTTGCTCCTGTTGGAAGCTCAGAAAGCCTGCCCAGATGTTCAATATGATGACCTTGCTGTGAAGGATTCCATCAGGAAAGTGAAGGGCTCTACCACGGTCGACAGAGCCATTTAAATAAAAGATAAGTTTAGTATAGCCTGCCTATGTGAACCACCTTGAGTTGTAAGACTCGCATGGTGTGCTGTGGGAATCTGTAAGAAAGCTGGTATAAGAAAGCTGTAAGAATGCTGTAATTAGTATTATTAATTATCACAGTCCCCCCAAAGCCAAGCTGTTTTTTAAATTTTTTTTTGAAGAAAATTGCATGGTGACGAATTGAAGTGGTGGTGGTGGGAATATAACCATAGAATTTGTACTTGACTTTTCGAATGCTATCCTGCACAGACACACCAACTTTCATTCTGAAATCTCATTACCCGCCACCCTGAAGAACCACACGAGGCAGAGCTTTGGTCTACTGGGCCACTTTATTATTAATTCAACTACAAAGATTGCAACAGGCAACAGGGGCTGCATCTTGAGTGCGGGTTCTAACGGGGGAAAAGGGGGCCTCCCCTTTACCTCCCCCAGGTCCGGATGACCACGGGCACACCATCTGGCTCAAGCACGGCCCGGTCATCCGACCAGACCGTACTATCCTTGCCACCCAGCAGGCGAGGCGGCCGACTGCGCCGGCTCACCCAGGCCACGCCTATACGGGCAGCCATTGCGAGTCCAGGCCTCGGGCAGAGCCGACTACCCACCGAGCCGGTCCGGAACGTGTGGACAGCCGTCCCCCCTTTGGCCTGTGCCGCCTCAGATGGGCACCGAACAAACCTACAACAGGACCCCTCACTCGACCTCCCTACAAAAGTGATCATCCTATTTATCCGCCCCCCTCGATGCAAAGCCAGTCTGGGGTAGGCGAAAAAACCCGCCGACACCTCCAATCAGGTGACGAGCAAAAAATTCCTACCCGGCCCCCGAGGGCGACCAGCAAATCTCAGACAGCTGCCATGGGAGGGTGGGTGGGTTAGCTGGTTGGGGTGCGAATGCAGGCTCGGGGTGAGCGCGTGCGCAAAGCAGCGCTCACCCCGCCCCCCCAGCCAGCGGGCCAGTGAGAGCTCCATAGGGGGCGGGCAAACGCGGTGACGCGCCATTGGTGCGCGTCACCGCCATTCTTCAAGCCAAATAAAGTAACGCGGAAGAAATCCACTGGACCTTTTATGTCCATGTAAAGGACAGCAGGCAAAGGCTTTAACCAGTCCTTCATGAGCATTTCAAAACAACTGGATTTTCAAGAGCAGTGTTGTATTATGTCTAGATAACAATAACTATTTGCATGCACAAATAAATGTCCCTGTAGACTAACCCAGGCATCAAGGGCAATGGGAATGAGAATTGAAACATAATAGGGAGGACAACACCTCCTCCATTCACAGGACAACAGAATAGCTATCATTGGGGCTGTAATGGGAACCTAACAATTGAAATAATTCTCACTGGCTAAGTGTTTTGTAATTGAATTGCTCCCACAAAACATGTCGTCTTAGTTTGACAAAGCAACACCACCACATTTCAGAACCATTCAGAACAAAAACATTCAGAATGGAATGAAACTCTTGGGTGTGTGTGTGTTCTGTTAAATGGATTGTGCTCTGGTTACTAGCATATCCTTGAAAAGACTGTGGTTTTTTTTTCGTTTTTTTCTTTAACAGCATAGGAGGGTTGCCACTCATTTTTAAATAGTGTTTTTTTTTGTTCTGTATTAAACGGTTGGCAATGCTCCTGCAATCACTGATATGGATCAGGCTCATTAGTTTACCATCTACCTATTTGGGGGAAAGAATGGAGGCAAAAAACCTCTTTTATTTTGCTTTAACCCTCTTGATGATGCATTCAGAAGGATGAGTCAAAAAAATGAGAGCAAGGATAGCACATCCATTTCAAATACTCATGAAAAATCCTCCCTTTAAAGCTCCTCGCACTGACGTAGTTCTGTGGCTCAAGGATCACTGCCTTTGTGTAATGTTTGCTTTTGAATATCTCAGCCTAGGCACAGAAAGCAAATATTTTAGTATCCATCAGCTGCTGAGAATAGGGAAGGGATACTGAACATATTGATACTGTGTGCACTTAAAAAAAAGTGTCGGTCATCATTTCAGTGTTGTTTTTCCTCTGTAGAAAGGTCAATGTTTTGCAGCTGTTTATTGGTAATTGCCTTTTAATTTGCCCATCTTTAGCTCCTTTATTACTTGGCAAAAAAGATATAAGTAGAACAATGCATTGCCTTGGGCATTTGCTTTGGCATAGTAAAGGCGGGGTATAAATTCTTCAAATAAGTAAGTAAGTAAGTAAGTAAGTAAGTAAGTAAGTAAGTAAGTAAGTAATATGCAACTGAGGGTGCAGTTCTAACCAACTTTCCAGCACTGACATAGCTGTGTCAGTGGGGTATGTGCTTCATCCTGCAGTGGAGAAGTAGTCACGGAGGCCTCATCAAGGCTAGGGAATGTTTGTTCCCTTACCTTGGGGCTGTATTGTCCTTACCCAGGTGCTGGAAGATTGGTTAGGATTGTGCTCTGAATGTTTTAAGACTAGAAACAAAGGTGGGCTCACCATGCAAGAAACAGTACCGTTATTTTGGCGATTTAAGGTGTAATCTTATACCCACTTGCATCTACATATCGGACTACTCAATACTATCTCCTACCATTGGTGCATCAGGGAGGTAACAAAGAAGCCTGCCAGAGGGAAGTACAAATATTTCTTGCTTACCTTACTGGGTCTGGGGAGACCTATATAGACTACCTGATATAGGCCTCCTGATAGTGTATGGGTCTCTTCAGACTCAATGGCAGCTATATAGCTGGTGAAAAAGGTAAAGGTAAAGGTTTCCCCACGACCGAATGGTCTAGTCGTGACCGACTGTAGGGGGCGGTGCTCATCTCCGTTTCAAAGCCTGTAGAGCCAGCGTTTTTGTCCGATCATGGGGCCGGCATGACTCTACGCCGTAGCGCACGGAACGCTGTTACCTTCCCACCAAAGTGGTCCCTATTTATCTACTTGCATTTTTTAGGTGCTTTCGAACTGCTAGGTTGGCAGGAGCTGGGACAAGCAACGGCAGCTCACTCCGTCACGCAGTCTCGAACTCCCAACCTTGCGGTTGAAAGCCCAGCAACAGCGGATTAACTCGCTGCGCCACCACGTCTGGTGAAAAGGGGTGGACAAAAAAATATGGGAAGGGATCTGACATGAGTGTTTTCCATTGAGATCCGTCCTTTCTAGCCCGCTCCCCACTTTCTGCCCCCACTACCAAGTTACTGGCACCCGTGGAGCCTCCTGGAGCCGCTGCTACATGCATGGGCACCTTACCCGTTGCTCCAATGGCCCCAGCAGTGTGCAGCAGCAGCAGCCTCTCTTTTGCGTTTTGTGCTAAAACGCTAGTTTTAGCAGCACAAGGCCCCAATGGGATTGATGCCTTAATCACGAGGAAATGTTGTGCTTTGTATACTTGTACTTTGTATACTTTGTAAGTGTTGTGCTTTGTATTCATTATTATTATTTAATTTCTACCCCGCCTTTCTGCCCGAAGGCACTCAAGGCGGCTTACAACAATTAAAATACAGTAAAATATTGTGTGAGATAGTGTGAGATAGTTAAAAACAATAGTTAAAGCCATATTAAAACAATTAAAATTTAAAACAGCCAAACTCCGTGGATCATCATAAAATATACAAAAAGAGTGTAAAAAGAGAATGCAAAAACCAGCCAGCCTGTCAACAACTGAAAGCCTGCTGAAAGAGAAAGGTCTTTAGCCCCTGCCAAAATACCGCCAAAGAGGGAGCAGTTCTCAACTCTAAGGGATTCCAAAGTCGGGGGGCCACCACCGAGAAGGCCCTATTCCTGGCCGCTATCCCTCTCACCTCCCCTGGTGGCGGCACAGTCAAAAGGGCCCCACCCCAGATTACCTCAGAGTACGGGTAGGATTATATGGAAGGAGGCGGCCCCTCAAATACCCTGGACCCGAGCCGTAAAGGGCTTTAAAGGTCAAAACTAGCACTTTGAATCAGGCCCGGAAAGGAACCAGCAGCCAGTGTAGTTGCTGAAGCAACGGCCCGACAGTCGAACCGATTACAAATGTTGCAATGAATACTAAGGAAATATGTTGATAAAATGGTTTCATGGTTGCAGTAATCTGTACCCCTTACCTCCTCAGATGTGTGTAACACATAGTAAAGGATGTATCTTTCTATGAGCAGGATATGTTCTAAATCAGCGGTCACCAAACTTGCAACCACTGCACAACGGAAAACCCTTCCCTCTCCTGAGCGGCACGTAATGTTCTGTGGAAGCGCTGCTCCATTTTCAAGCTGAACTGGTGGCAGGGACACTCTGGGCAGTCGCGTCTATGCCTAGCTCAGAATGCTGAGCATAGAGGTGACTGCTCAGAGTGTCCCTGCCACCAGTTCAGGTTGAAAATAGAGCGGTGCTTCCACAGAACTGTAAGTGCCACTCACATGGGGGAAAGGTGTTTCCAAACCCTGGATCCGGCCTGCTGACAAGGATTTGGAGACCTCTGCTCAGACTAAAACATACCTGATCATAGAATCATAGTTGGAAGGGACCTACAAGGTCATCTAGTCCAACCCCCTGCCTTTAACTGGAAATCCTTCTACAGCATCTCCAGCAGGTGCCTGTCAAACCTCTGCTTGAAGGTCTCCAGGGAGGGAGAATCCACCACCTCCCTTGGCAGACTATTCCACTGTCGAACTGCCCTTATCGTCAAGAAATTCTTCCTGATGTCCAGCCGGAATCTCCTCTCTTGCAGTTTGTATCCATTGGACCTAGTTCTACTGTCAAAAGCAAATGAGAACAGATTTGTCTCTTCTTCCTTATGACAGCCCTTCAGATATTTAAAGAGTGCTATCATATACGTTTGTGAATTTTGTATATGCTTGTATATGATATACGTTTGTGAATTTTGTTTTCTTAAAAACTTCCAGCATTCCAATATGAAATATTTGTTTAGACGCAAATCACACTGGAACTTGCTTCCAACCTCTTTGGAAAGAGGATGAAAGTTTAATATTTTAAAAAATATCCAGCACCACAAAATGCCCACATATATGGCAGTGCACCAATAATAGATATTACTTGACATTGTGATGAACCCCAGATTTTTAAAGAGAAGGGGTGGAAGAGATCTCTGAAGGACTGAAATCTTTGTTTAAACATTGTACAATGTTGGGGAGGAATACAAACTGTGTCTAAGCTGCCATTCATATTGCTAAGAGATGTAGCTAAAAAGTTAATATTCATTTTATAAAAAGTTAATATTCATTTAGAAATCCTGGAAGCAAAGCAATAATCTGGATGCAGTCTGCAATAGCCATATCTGGTATTTATTACAAATCGTGCACAAATTACCTGTAGAGAATAATACCCTCACTGCTATAGCATGCATGGGTGTATTGCATAACGAATGAACATGGAAAGTGCGTAGTACAGAACACAGTTTCCAGCTTGGCATGAGCCATGGAACCATGGTTACACAAGCCAGGATCAGTGGCATTCCTGTGGGGGGGGCAAAATGCTAAGTTTTGCAGGAGCCTGAGCTCATGTGTGGTCCCTCTCCCTTGCCCCCTGAGCCATTCATGGTTTGGAGAGCTAGCTTGCTTTTTGAGCTGCTAGACCACGTTACACAGCTTAGGCTCCTGCAACACTTAGCATTCTCCCCATAGGAATGCCCCTGGACAGGATGTCCAGGGGGAAAGGGGAAGAAGAGGAGAGAGAGTTCAAGATCAACTCACGTGCGAACTGGGTCACAATGTCCCTGCCTGTTCTACCTGTTGTGAGGATACAGTGATGCCCTGAAAACACTGGATTTAAATATTAACATACAAATAATAAAGTCGCTTTCAAGCTGGGAATTTGCAATTAACGTTCTCTGCTTTTTAAAAAATTCTAGTTTGCAGTACATGTGCTTTGTTGCAGGACATCCTGCTGCCTTCCCTGCAACACTGATTCTTAATTCCTTAGAAGTAGCAAAGCGACATGAAGCATCAAAAAATGTGCTGTGGCGGGAGGGAAGAAAACTTGTCCCAGAGGAGGACTTATCTCAAAGAGGCTGATTTGATTGAACCCATTTACTGACTAAGTGATGGCAATTATACTGATTGGTTTCTACTGACTGGCTCATTACAACTCTGCCCAAAGTTTATTACTTTATTTCCTTGGGTTTCTACCGAATATTTCTGTTATGATTTTTTTTTTAAATTACTACATATGTTGAATAAGATGCGTCCTGACTTCTGCATTAGACATCAATTAGTCCTGAGCTCAGTTAGACACTGAGCCTTGTTATACGGAAGTGGAGAGGAGAGAGGAGCGGGACTCTTCTCCATACTTCTTCTTTGGTCCACTCCCCTCTTCTTTTTAAAATCAAGGTGATGGGAGGAGGAGGAGGATCTGCTGCAATAGGTGGCAGTAGTCAGCAGTGGATGGCAGCAGCCTTCCCCTGCCTGTCCATCATCTGCTGCACTATGTGGGCCACCTTTGGAAAGCACAATGATTGCACTGGATCCTAGAGAACAGACTGATTCCTAGGTATAAAGGGAGCATCCTATGACTAGATTTGAAAGCAATGCTTTGGCATGCTCTCAGAAGGATAAAATAGGAAAGACTGTAAAGTAAGACTATAAGAAGAGCCCTACTAGATCAGGCCAAAGTCCCATCTGGTCTAGCTTCCGGTATCTCACAGTGGCCCACCAGATGCCTCAGGGAGCACACAAGACAACAAAATGCCTGCATCCTGTTGCTACTCCCTTTCTGGCATTCTGAAGTAGCCTACTTCTAACATAAGGAGGTTGTACCACCCATCATGGCCTGTAGCCTATGATGGTCTTGTATTAGCCTAAAATATGGTTCTCAAAATTTTTAGCACAGGGACCCAGTTTTTAGAATGACTGTCTGGGACCCAATGGCAGCGATGTCATGGCTGGAAGTGCTTTCATTGTGACACCAGAGCCTGTTGCTTTCCTGAGAATGCAGAAATAAGTTGGGTTATTTCTCAGCCATTTTCCAGTAGCAAAGTGAATCAGAAAAAAAGCCTATTTACAACCTTGACACAAGCTAAACAATCAGATTGTCCTGCCCCTTTCCAGCATCACATCGTCCCGTATATTCAATATGGCTGCTCTAGGTGCTTCGTGACCTACCTGAAATTGGCTTGCGACCCACTGGCGGGTCCCAACCCACAGCTTGGGAACCACTGACGTAATTCTTGATAAGCCAATGTGTTGTGCTCAAGCCCCAGCTTCCAGACTCTCATCAAGGACACATTGAAGAAGAAAGAAGCCTGGCCTTCACAATCTGAAGATGGAAAGAATGGTTGCCAGATTCAGATACAAAAGGCATGATTAAAGCCTTCTCATCAGGTGGCTGAAACCTGAAGTGATGACTTGCATAGTGAATGGATTGTCACCAACCTACCGCCGTCACAAAGAGAGCTTTCCAGTCACTTTGCCTCACCTCCGATGCAAGGCTTTTCAATAGTCGCTCCGTCGATACATTCAGCTAGCAGTCATCAAGGCCTGCTTATGCGTGCACGAACATTACACATGAACTGACTTCACTGGAAAGCATCGTGTTTTCATTGTACTCTCTATTTTTTTTTCATTTGCTGAAGCCAAAGGTCAATGAAAAAGCAATATTGTCCATACAGAAAAAAAAAATCACTTCTTATCTATATAGTTCAGTGTATTGGATTTACACTTGCTGAGTAATATGGCACATTTTTAATAGCCTTTATTATAAAGCTGGAAATAAGCTGGAGACAAAATTTGCACTGGCAACAAAACTACTGAGTTAATATATCAGATAGTCTCCATGGCAAAGTACTTAAATCAATTGTGCATATTTATATTTGGGGTTTTTTCACAGCCATTGTCAATATCATTATCTTAGAAAAGGTATCTTTATCTGAATAAGAAAGCAAATAATGGATTTTGCCAGATTTGTTAACCTTTCTCAAAGGATCTGTGAAATTGCCTATATAATGGGAAGTATAGTAAACTACGTTGTTGACAATACTTTTGTCATGAATGAAAGGGGGGTTGTAACCAGTGATGTCATTCAGGGGGAACGGACCAGAACGGGTGTTCTGGATCCTAACAGGCTCCGTGGCTGGTTCTGGGTTCCCGACAAGTGCCAATTAAAAGTGAGTTCCTGTTCCTAAATCATTTGAATGACACCACTGGTTGTAACCTATGACGCCCCTACTTGCCCACTCAGTTAGGACGCACAGCCTAGTGGGAAAATACCTTGGTAGGTTAAATCCGCTGCCACCAGCCCAGGTATCAGGTTACCAGAGGAGTTTCCTGGGCTAAACTCCTCTCCACTGGAATCCAGAAGAAGGTAGATGGATTTATGAAAAATATTTTATTAACAGTTCACTAACTATAAATAGGATTACCAGGTACAAACTAGAACAGGGTGCCTTTACCTTTAACCATTGGATAGCAGGGGCAGTTTTGGCAGGTGCAGCTTTTGAAACCCTTCCATGATGAGCTGCATCTGCCCAAATTCCCTCTTCTGTACAGTGGCTAAAGGTAAAGGCACACTGTCCCAGTTTGTATCTGGTAACCCTAACTATAAAAGGGGTTGTAAAACACAGCCTGGGAAGATCCAGAACAAAATAAGTATAAACCTGACGGGGTCTTACTCCTCCTCAGATCCTGTCTCCATCTCCTCACTGCTAGGCCTCTCCCAGCAGCAACCCCTCTGCCTCCTCACAGAGCAGCTCTCCCTGAGACCATCTTGTAGCGAAGCCAGCAGGAAAGAAAGAGAGGGACTCTGCCTGTCCCATGGTCCTTAGCTGGAGCACATCTGATTGGTTGGCAGCTGCTCCCTCCGCCCTCCAGCTAAGTCCAAGTAGTATGTTACCCTTGGAGGAAATATAACAGGAAGCGACATGCCTTAAGAAGAGATAGCAGCCAAATGAAGCCAGGGGGCGGGCTTAGCAGCCATGTTGGTAAGTGCAAAACAATCCTTATTCCAAGCATTTCAGATTGCTTTCCTCGTACTGTTTAGGACTGAATAGTTTACTCCTGAAATAAAAACTTACCAAAATAAAAACGTGTGATCGTGTAGAAACATTATTGGTAACCTTACTATGAGTTAATATGCACTTACAAGGTTTAATTCCGCATAATTATATTACTGAACACACTGGACGAAATGCTGTCTATTTTAACTCAGATTGCACTATTTTGACAGACTTTATTTAAATCTACACAAGCAAAAATAAAGTGTGAATGGGAAGGAAAGAAAAAAAGGGGAGGGTGGGCAAAAATTAGATAAATATATAGGAAAATTACATTAAAATCTCTCAATGTATAACACAAGTAGTTGTCAATATGAGAGTAATTCTTTTTTACTTCTAGGCTATTAAGAGTATTTTTTTAAACTTTCTAAACTTCTACACTCACCCCCCCCCCATAAAACAAATTCTGTTAATGTTCAGAATTTTGATAATATTACAGTAGAAAATGGAAGGCGGGAAAAAAAGTGTAAACGGGAAGGGGGGAAAAAAGGAGGGGGGAAATATATATTTTTTCCTTCTAGACCATTAACAGTGGGTGTCAAAAAATGGTGAATAAGACTGCTAGGAACAACAAGAAATTACACAGCTTCAAAAATAATGCACTCCCTGAACGGTAGTTTTATTGAACTGATGTAATATGAATACATGAATCTTTCTGTGGAAATTAAATCCCATTTTTCGTACAGCGATTCGCACATCCGTATGCAGAACACGCAGGCATGCTTAACGAGGTTGAAATTAACTTTTACACACGTGCAGGGAGATTTTTATTCGTGAATTTGCGGCAATCCTCCTCCTTGGCGGGAAAGATCTGAGTCAGCCATTTTTGTAAGTCCTCAGCTTCAAGAAAATGATGTCATGTCGCCTCCTGTTATATTTCCTCCAAGATGTTACCTAAACAATCACATATTTCCCTGTTTAACCCTTACCTGTCTTCATTTCCCTCCACTTATGGGCAGCCCAATCCTGAGCTGCCTGGGAACCACGGGCACAGTGGTAGCCAAACGGTCACAGCCAGGCAGCCACTGGAGGCACCTCAGGAGGAAGGGACGTTCTTCCCCTTCCCCTGGGTAAGCCCGGAGACCCACTAAGGGGTCTCTTTGCATCTGTGCTGGCTATTTAGCTGGCATAGACGCAAGGGCCTCCATATCAGGCTGCGTGGCCTGACACAGAGAATTGGATTCAACAGCAAATGACACTGCCGGTTGCACCGCACACCAATCCCCTTGCATCTAGGCCAGACACCATCACCACCTCCTGTGGCAAAGAGTTCTACAGATTAATTACCTGCTGGGTAAAAAAAGGAATTTCCTTTTATCTGTTTTAACTCCCCTGACACTCAATTTTCGTGGATGTCCTTTGGTTCTGGTGTTGTGAGAGAGGGAAAAGAACACCCCTCTATCGACTCTGTCCCTCCCAAGGATAATTTTGTATGTCTGAATCATGTCTCCCCTCAGGCGCCTTTTTTCCAGACTGAAGAGCCCTGTCCTGGCTCTGCATTAGTGTAGGTGGTAAGACCTTACTACCCGCATTGGAAGAGACTTATGGCACGTTTGCAACACCAGCATGGGCGGTACATGAGTACCTCATGAGTACCTCAACATTGAGCCCTCAGGTGTTTCCTTGTAACTGTCTCAGTTGGAAGGCTCTTGGGACTTGTCTTGTCATTCTGTATAAAGTGCCATGTAGTGCCATGTAGGTGCCATACTGATGGCACCATATAACTTCTCAACCACCCCAATAAAAGAAGGTTTGAAAAATGTTATTACAGAGCAAGACCTCTCCTGGCTTTTACAGGGACATAACTTATTAACCACCAATATATACAGAAGGGAACACGAAACTAACTCACAACTTTTTTGAAGGAAACAAATGTTCCTGCAAATACCATTGAGGAGCATGGTTTTTCTTCACAAAACAATATATGGGGAAAAACCAGGGTTGTGAATGTTTGTTCTTATGCACATTCCTCCAAGACATCTTTTTTTTTAAATTTAATTTCTCCCACAACCTCCGAATCTATGTGATCATTATGTTCACAGCAGGCTGTGATATGACAGAGGTGCCACTGCTAGCTCAACTGTTTCATAGCTATTTCAATGAGATATTTTTACTACTTAATCAATAGGGAATGAACACTTGTGCAGGCCAGCCTTAAGCCTAACTTCTCTGTGCCATATTGAGATTGGTGTACCAACGTGGAAGTTCTATCAATAGAGATAGATTAGGTCTATGATGGTCTTTTCTAAATGCCATCATCACATTGATGTTTCAGTCATAAAGGGATGATCTTGCACACTCAAAGTGACGTCATCTCCATACCTGGGGATCAACGGTGTAATGGATTCCTCAAGCAGACCCTAGAATAAGTACAGTTAGAGAACAATGCCAATTAAATTCATTAGGGAATTATTTTGCTTATCTTGCCTGCTTGCATTTTTACTAAGACCTGCACTGTGCACAGACAATGCCCAATAGTCCGCTACGGATAGCATTTCAATCGCAAACAATAAGGCCAGAAGGTTTCTCAACTGTTTTTGACAGTATGAGGTGTGCGTATTGGCAGGAAAGAAAATCCCCTACAGTCAGAGTACCAGAACTGGGTCATTTCCAAGATGGCAGCCTCAAAATGGGCAAAAAACACGCAAAAGTGCCCGTCCCAAGCCCAAAAAACGTCCAACCGCAGTTCTGGCAGCTGTTTTTCTCAGAGGGGGGTCCCTTGA
>JAJKFI010000004.1:21011668-21022622 GCA_029204185.1 Lerista edwardsae | reverse complement strand
TCAAGGGACCCCCCTCTGAGAAAAACAGCTGCCAGAACTGCGGTTGGACGTTTTTTGGGCTTGGGACGGGCACTTTTGCGTATTTTTTGCCCATTTTGAGGCTGCCATCTTGGAAATGACCCAGTTCTGGTACTCTGACTGTAGGGGATTTTCTTTCCTGCCAATACGCACACCTCATACTGTCAAAAACAGTTGAGAAAACTTCTGGCCTTATTGTTTGCGATTTAGGCCTCTTTTTGGCATTACCGCAGCGGACTACAAGCAGGCTCCTGAGCCTGATTTTTTTTTCCTACTTGTATCTGTTAGGTTGTGAAGCTGTAATAGGCTTAAAGAGACCAGACTAAGGAATTTGGAGCTTGGGAAATACTGAGAAAAGAGCTGCTAGTTACGGCAACACAGCACAGCTGTATGCTGTAAGTACATGCCACAAGGCACACTCAGTGAGTTACCACTGTGATGGATATAAGCAGCATACAGAAGCTTCTCTCTTTCTAGTGTGTCTCTCTCTGTGTGAGAGTTAGTGTATCTGCTATCTGTTAGGCAGTATCTACTGTGTTCTGTGGCCAGTGTGTTGCAGGATACTGTGGACTTGGAATATGTTTTAAGAAGTCCTGCGGAATTGCTTATTACTGCCTGATACATCTGATTGCCTAATGTGTATTGCTGACAACTCAATCTGCCTAATCCCTTGGAACTATTACCAATACAAGTCTTAAATAAGGTGCCATGCCCTTTTGCCTTACTTGCTTGGATTTATGGGGTTGCTGATGTTCACTCACTTCACTCTGCTGGCTTCCTGACTTCCGCTAAGTTTGGCCAGCCATAATAGGTTATGGACCCAGACAGGACTAATAGCCCAGAGCAATTCTAACACCCCAGAGAAACATTCAAGCAACTTCAGCAACGTTTGGCTACTGTGTGTGGTGAGACTTTGTTCTGCTGTGTGGAGTGGGATTGAAGGCAGACAGTGAGTCATGGACACCATGTTATCAGTATCTGGATTTATGATTCAACACCTCAACGCCAGTAATTATGTGACCTGGAATCAGAAGGTTAAGATGCTATTGAGGAGAGAAGGTCAGTGGCAAGCAGTGGAAAACCCTCCTACTGATTTGGAAGATTAAGATAACGTACGCCTAATTGAATACACTTTGGCAACAATCATCCTAACTCTAGAAGATTTGCAGCTGGTCCTTGTGAAGGGATACACATCTGCAAAAGAGCGTTGGGCCGAGTTAAAGTGGATACATGTGAGAGAGTCTGTAAGCTCACAGATATAACTCACGAGAAAATTGTTCCGAGTTAGTCTGAAATCAGGCGGGAATCTGCTGGCGCATATTGAGTATATCAGCCTTCCAGGAATTGCAAGATAAAGATGTCATGTTTGCAGAGGACCAACAAATGTTCATTCTTTTGTCCTCATTGGACGCCAGTTATGATCCAATCGCTACCACATTTGAATCAATACCAAGGGATCAACTGACGTTAAGTACTGTGATCAGCCGTCTTCTGGAAGAAGACCAGGAATGACGAGATAGCTGTGCAATTCGTGGCACTGATGCTGGGTCTTCCAAGCAGCTGGGAGAATCTAGAGCCAAGGAGGACGGAGGAGAGGCGGAGCCATCAGTCATCCACCACAAAGGCATTATATCTTTAATAAACACTTCTTAATATTTTAACTCTTTACTTGCCTGCAGTTTATTGTACTTAGCCAGAGGTTTGCCCTTGACCTCTTCAATCCTTGCCTACATAGAATAGACTAAAATCATAGAGTTGGAAGGGATCTACAAGGTCATCTAGTCCAACCCCTGCCTGTAGCAGGAAATCCTTCTAGAGCATCTCCAGCAACCCTCTGCTTGAAGGTCTCCAGTGAGGGAGAATCTGCCACCTCCCTTGGCAATCTATTCCACTGTCGAACCGCCCTCATCGTCAAAGAATTCTTCCTGATGTCCAGCTGGAATCTCCTCTTGCAGTTTGTACCCATTGGACCTAGTTCTACTGTCAGATGCAGATGAGAACAAATTTGTCCCTTCTTCCTTATGACAGACCTTCAGGAAGGTCTTTTGGGAATTCTGCACATACCTGGGAGGCTTTCAAGGACTCTTGTTTTGTCCTCATGGGGGCAGCTGAGTCTACCAATGTCGTCCCTGATCTTAGGACAAATTTTGGGAAAGGGGGGGCACCAGGATCAGTACACATTCTCCTCCATTCACACATACCACTTCTACAATAGGAAAATCTCCCAGACCCCCCTGTGTCTTTGCAGAGCCTCTAGAGCAATGGTTCCCAAACTGTGGGTTGGGACCTAACAGGGGGTTGTGAGCCAATTTCAGGTGGGTCGCTAAGCACCCAGAGCAGCCATATTGAAAATTTGGGCATATGAGATGCTGGAAAGGGGAAGGGCTGTGTGGTTCTTTTGCTTGTGTCGAGGTTGCAAATAGGCTTTTTTCCTTTGCTATTGGAAAATAGCTGGGAAATACCCAATTTATTGCTGCATTCTCAGGAAAGGCTCTGGCATCACAATGATGGCAGTTCCGCCCCTGACATCACGTCTGGTGGGTCCCAGATAGATTGTCATTCTAAAAAGTGGGTCCTGGTGCTAAAAAGCTTGAGAACCACTGCTGTAGGGGGATGCTCTTCTTGGCTGATGAAAAGGACTTGCTTCATAAGCCTCTTGGGCAAGAGAGACCAGTGCAGGATTTTGCCCAGGACCCCCCAGCAACTTGGCATCAGCACGGTACTGGATCACCGTGGATTTTCTGGTATAGAATAGGAGTCAATGGAAACTGGGCTTCTGACAAGATCTTCCCTCTTTATCAATTTAAAGAAGTTGAACACTTGTTAGACAACTCCGGGAAGAAAGTTCACCTTTAAAATGAGGGGAACAATAACCTCAAAATGGCACACAATGCATAGTTTCAGATGATCTAAAGCAAAGGAATTAAAAAGAGCCCACTGGAAGCATCTTAAAAGGACTGAGCTCTTTGAGGAGAGGAGAGAGATGTACCGCATTGAAAAATGGCCTCTTCAAAAGCTGCCTCTCCTCGCTGTTGAAAACAGAACAAAGGGGTAACACCTGCTGATCCATTATCGTGAAATGATGATGGCTCCAGCTAGTCTGCAAGTCAAACCTATATTTGGAATGGCTGAAATGTGCATGTGAATTTTTTTTTTTTAAATAGGCTTCTTGAAATAGACTTTACTTCCTAAATCTAAAGGTTGCTTAGCGGGGACTGCCAGACAGAATGCCTCGGGCTTTTGAATTTTTCATAAGGATCTTATTTTAAGCCAAAGAATAAAAGTCACGTGGGCCATTTCTTTGCCCTCTGCAAACGCATATTTTATATCATTGCTTCAGAAGCAAAGGAACAGTTTTGGATCCCTGCCAATTGGCCCCACACTTTGCAAAGGACTGACTCCCAGCATGAGCCTGAGAACCCTGAATTTCAGAGAAAAGCGGACACCACCACTGGCAGCAACATAATTGAATGGCTTCAAGGCTTCCTTTGCTACAAACCCAGGTCCAGGCCATACTGTGATGCTACTAATGCACTTGACCCTGATGTGCTTTCATTATTTCTTTTGCAGATGTTGCAGAACTTCAGTGTGGGAAGAGCAGCATCTTTACGCACCGCATGGTCTTGAAGTGAATCCACTCCCCGCCGCCCCCAATCTGGCAGCTGCTACTGGAAGTACAGGCACACCCCAGTAGCCACTGATTTGGTATCCATGGATACCGGGACGCCTATTTAAAAGATAGGGGAACATTAAACAAATCTCTTTTTTTTTACCTTGTTGCAGCCAAACCACTGATGTTCCCCTATCTTTAAAATGTTGTCCCCAGTATCCTCAGTTTCAGGTATCCATGGGGTGGCCCGGAACCAAACCAGTGTATACTGGGGCATGCCTGTACTAATGGTACTTCCACTTGTATCAATGGGAGTGTTTCTCTGACCATCACAAGACAAAGGGTTAGAGACCCTCACTCTCCACACCATAGTCCCAATCCAGATGCTGCTCTGGAACCCAATGGTTAATTTACACATTCTGAACGAACACTGATTACAATCAGTGGTGAAATTTTATTTTATTTCTAATTTTAGGTTAGGAGAGGGAGGAAAGGCAGCGGATGGCCCTGAAGGCCGCCCTGAAGGACATAGAACCGGTTGTTAATTTATTTGAATCCCACCACTGATTACGATCCTCCAGGGTGGTACACTGACAGCACAATCCATGCATATCTACTCAGAAGTAAGTGCCATTAAAACCAATAGGACCTACTCCCAGATATGTGTGTATAGGATTGCAGCTTTTTTTTTTTTCCTGGTATGTTTGCATTGTATCCACCCTCCAAAATGCTCAGGACACTGTGTGTGTTTCTCAAATTATATTTTCAGAGCCACCTTGTGAGGTAGGTTAAGCTGAAAAAAAGATAACTAACAGAAGTCATGTGATGAGTTTCAAATCTGAGTATGAATTGGAATCTAGGTCTCTACCTCTGAAGCTTAATACATTAATAACTATATCAACCAGCTCTCCAGGATTACGGGGCTGATTTCTGACAAAAACTCCCTGCCCTTGGACAACTAGGGTGTTCAATGAGTAGATTCTAGCCTAGCCTACTTCCTTCTGTGCTAGTTATCTGAACGCAGGAGCATTCCAGTCCTCCTGCCACAATTCTCAGGATGGCTACATCATTATCTTTTTACAACTGCATGGACTGGCTGTATATGGAACACCCATCTGAAACCAATTGCAGTAGATATGACCCTGAATATTTGTGCTTTGGGTGCCGCTCTGCAGATGATGTTACTTCCACAGTTAGTTATTTGAGATTCTCAGCAACATAGTGTTGTGATGTACGTGTCTAAAGAGATAAAGACAGCCCAAGTGGACTGCCTGCACCATGATACAGCAGCTCCAAAACAGCCGCCATTGTATCTCTGCAGGCAGAGGGGCAGCTAGAGATCTCCTTAAGGTAAGGGGATATTTGTTCCCTTCCTCTGTGTTGTACCCAGCAGCCTCTATGGGTCTACTTGGATCAGCGATGTACGGTGCGGGTGTGGCAAGTGAGGCAGAACCGCCCCACCATAGTGCTTTGAAAAGTGCCACCAGTGTTGTGATCACACAAAGACTTACAACCCATGGGCTGTAAGCCGCTGAAGCCAGTGGGTTGTGTTTCTGGGATCACAGCCACTGCAGCAGCGATGGTGGCACTTTTCAAAGGATCCGGGTGGGGCTGTTCTGCCTCACCTGCCACACACGTACCACACGCCGTTAACTCAGAACCAGCTATTGAGCTGGCATAGCCTTAGAACCAAGTAGCTCCATGTACTGACTTCAGGCCTGGGAGGAATATGTTCCAATGGCAGCCTCCGCTACAGTCCCTGGCCCGGTCAACCCATCCTCACCCACGCACCACCCTCCCCTGCCATTTCTCCCCTCCCTGCCTTCCCCCTGCGCCCTCCACCTTGGAACGCCTCCATGACACTTGGTGGTCAGCTCTGCCAACTGCTCCTGGGACCTGGCCGACTGGCCCTGGCTTCCAGGCTGGTACCTGCTTCCTTCTGGTTGCCACAAAGTGCTTTATGGCACTTTCACAATGGCTGTTGCCAGGGCCACATGCCTGAGACTGGCACAACGGCTCTAGAGGATTGGGCCATCAATTGTCAAAATGTGTGCAGCACACATGTTATAAGAAAAATGTTATGGAGGTAAGCATATGCAATGTGCCCTGCAGTGAGTGTAAAGGGGCAGAACAAAGTGGTTTAGGGTTATCACTTCTAATCCTGCTAACTGGACAAAGACGCAGGATTTTTAAAAGGAGCGCCCTCTTATATTGAGCAAAGGGAGAGCAACAGTCACTCTTCACCCCATAGCTGGTATTCCTTCTGTATTTTTTTTTTTTTAGATTGTGAGTTCTTTCAATGAACCATTCATTGATTTATTTTTCTATGTAACCACTTTGTGAACGATAGAAAAGCGGTGTAGACATAAATATTCTTAATAATATTATAATCATATAGTATAATATTCCAAGGATCTTGTCTAAATCCTGAATTGCAGACTGCAACCAGTCCACCATAGGCTGCGATGAAGTAGTAAAACCATGATTATGTTAGGTGCAGAATTCAAGAGTAGCCCCAAAGTGGCCTGGGATTAATCTGTGCCACTCATCCATTTGAGGAAAAACAGGGGGGAAGCTGGAGAAACAGGATCATTTTAGGCAAACTGGCCGTTCTACTGCACACTGAGAGGGCAACCCTATACCAAAGTTGCGCCAGCTCTGCACTTTTGCTCTGGTCCAGCACTGTTGCAAATGTGCTGTCAAGCTTGTCTGTGCCAGTGAGTCGGGCGCTGGACCAGCGCAAGCAGCAGCACTGGTGCTTGGGAGCTGCTGCACCTGTCAGCTGACCCAGCCGTGCACCAGTCGAGCGCCGGCAGCATGCAGAGGGCATTTCAGGGGTGTGCTGGGGCGTAATGGGGCGGCGCAGTGGTCGGTGGCGATGGCCAACAGCTGTTGCACCAAATCCTAAGCCCTGTCCCTGGCCAAGATGGCCCTTATCCGGGCTGCTGCCGTGCACGTGCACCTGCACCCGCAAATCTGCAGGCACAGAACTGAGCAGCCCCGTAGGGATAACTGGGGCTTACCCAGGTGAAAAACCTCTCCTTGCCCTGCGCTGAGCTGTTGTTGCCTCCTTCTGGGCTTAGGACAGTGATGTCATGCAGGGGGTACGCGGGGGTACGCGAGTACCGGTTTCTAGGATTATGGCTGGCCCCACCCACTCGTTGACTCCGCCCCCTGCAACGTTTGAATTTCCTGCACGTTTGAGTTGCCTGCACGTTGTCAGAGGCAGGCAGGCAGCATGCGTTGCCTTACCTTGCCACTGAAAAATGAGCTGCTCTAGGGTTTTGGAACTGTTGGGTCACTTTAACATGATGCCAGTCCTCCTTAACATGTTCTGGGGGTGCTGTGGAATACTGTTGCAACTGTTGGGTCAGTTTAAAATTGTCTGAGGCCTCAAAAAGGGCTTTTTTCATGTCCCTTCCTGCCACGACATCACTTCCGGTTTATGACGTCACTTTCGGTAGGCGGGTCCCGACACGTGCCAATCAAAAGTGAGTACCTGTTATTAAATCATTTAGATGACACCACTGGCTTAGGATATGGCCCTGCTGTGCTGGCCTTAGGATTGGACTGTGAGCCAAACAGTTCAAAGATTTAGTATTTACAACCAGGATGAAACAATATAACCTACACAAATCCTCTATCAGTTGTGGTATTAAAAAAACTCTGCTCTCACCCTATTCCTAGAATATTGTGCAGGTGAATCCATTCAACACCATCTGTTCTAAGTCCTTTTGATGTTCTGCAGGAAACATTATATCTTGTCGCAAATTAGAATGCTGTCCTGGCTTCTTTATTGCATGGAAATGGAAATTGGTAGTGACAGTGGACGAAAGGCACTTTGGTTGGGTTACTCGTCACATCAATGGAAGTTCTCCTCAGTGAGTGTGCATAACACCACTACAGGCGTTGCTACAACAACCACACATGGATATATGTTGTGGTGAAGCTGAATATTATGAAGGAAACTTGGATTCCCAATGGTTAATGGTGGGTTTTTTGGTGATAACGAAATAAAGATGTGTGACGCTTTCTGCACTTCCTGTATTTCTAAAAACAAGAAATCTGGAAAATCTGAAACAAACAAACAAACAAACAAACAAACAAACAAACAAACAAACCACACCCCATTCTCTAACTTCAGCCTGGGCTGGATGATGGATCCAGAGTCAGTCTGAATCCATCCCCCGAGTGAACATAATTTACCATTCTGCTGGGAGCCTTGGTTTTGTGCCACTGAACTCCCCCAAAGTGCATCCTGGCTGGCCAGGAAAAAATTATTTTGAAAAAACACTGAACTAAAAACACATGTTGTTGTTGTTTTTAAACCCACAACCCTCACTTGAAAATGTAAACTGTTAACGCTCAACAAAGGAATATAGAAAGGTCTGCAGCTTCCAAGATGGCAGCTCCCAGCTTTCCGAATCCACCTGACATCAGATCACAACACACCAAGTTGGTCCCGAGTCACTGTTTGAGAAACACTGCTCTAATTGATTTTCAGTTCCTCCATTAATTCTCCAACTGAAATCAATACAGCTAATTTATTTTCGTCTCCAGAAGAGACCTAACCCTACCCCATTCGTTCAGAAATGAGAAGAGCAAAATGTTTTTCCAAAGATTCCAATAGAAACACCCTATTTCTGCTCTGCACACTGTTGTACCTAGTTGGAATTTTGGATTAAGCAAGGCGCATAGGATGGCTCTCGTCCCTCCTATGACCTCACTGTATTGCCCTTCTTGAAGGGCGCATATGAAAGATGTGCATCATATTATTCAATAAAGGCAGAATTATATTTGCAGGATTATCATGTGAGAGAAACAAGCTGAGCCAGGAAGAAAATGATGGTCTCGTCAATATTTACTTAGAGCATTCAGAGATTCAGCTCATCACTACCAGACTCGGCTCCTCTTGGCTTGCTAATCATAATGTGGCAGCCCTAGCAGTGGCTCCCACACTCTCATGTGGCATTTGCATAACCAGAATTTATTCTTTCTTGAGACATGCGCATCCCCCACCCGTCTGCGCCGCCAATCATCAAGCATGCAAAGCGTATGTAATTCATTGTACATGTTCATTCAACTGTGAAAGCAAGAACTATTTCTAATGAAGCCCCAGACTTTGCTTGTCTTAAATCAGTTTTTAAATCTTCACCTTCTTAAAGCTGGCGTGAAAATCTGGAGGTCATATAGCTTGCTGAAGGACACGCAATACAGAGTACTTTTAAGGAAACACATCCCCTAAATTACATTTCATTGAACCGTCTCAGGGGAAGTTATAGTTAGTATGCAGCAGGTCACGGCCGGGGGTGGGGGGAGGAAGGAAACCTGGTTGTGCTATCATTTTATATTATGAGATCACAGCAGCTCTGCATGACATACAGCCCATCTTCCTCGCTGCACCGCTCTCCTTTAAAACTCCCCAGTGGTTACATATAAGAAATACGTTCTCTCTTTGGATGAAAGTGAGCTGGTTTATAGCTGTAGGGTAATTTAAAATCCTGATAGGCGATGGGAACAACTCTTCTTGCACATATGCATGAGCTCCTTTAAGAATAAGCTCCTTTGTATGTATGAGCTCCTTTAAGAATAATGATACAGTGGCCCTTTGGCCATTCCAGGACTCCCTGTGGATAAAGAATTCCATGGATAGTGAAATCTGTGGGGGGGGGGACGACCTATAGCTGGGGGCTGCACCCAGCCTTCCAGAGGGTCACCTAAGAAGGCTTCCAGATTATATCTCCTAAAAAGCCTACCAGTCCGTGCTGACAAACTAGAAGGGCCTTCCAGTCACATCTAAGAGGTCCGCTAAGGCCAGTGATGTCATGCAGGGGGTACGCGGGGGTACGCGAGTACCGGTTTCTAGGATTACAGCTGGCCCCACCCATTCGCCCGCCCACTCGTCGACTCCGCCCTCTGCAACGTTTGAATTTCCTGCATGTTTGAGTTGCCTGCATGTTCTCAGAGCCAGGCAGGCAGGCAGGCAGCAAGCGGAGCCTTGCCTTGCCACTGAAAAATGAGCTGCTCTGGGGTTTTGGAACTGTTGGGTCACTTTAACATGATGCCAGTCCTCCTTAACATGTTCTGGGGGTGCTGCGGAATACTGTTGCAACTGTTGGGTCAGTTTAAATCATCTGAGGCCTCAAAAAGGGCTTTTTTCATGTCACTTCCTGCCACGACATCACTTCTGGCTTATGACGTCACTTCCGGTGGGCGGGTCCCAACACATGCCAATCAAAAGTGAGTACCTGTTCTTAAATCATTTAGATGACACCACTGGCTAAGGCCCTCCAGCCACGAGCTCAGCATCTGCAGAGCCGGCCGATAAAAGGGCCCCTTGTAGCAGGTAAAGCGGACCCACCAAAATGCGGTGTTTTGTGTTTTTTATTCAGATATTTTAACTGCCAAAAGCTGGTGTTTAACTACCAAAAAGTGGTTTTCAACCCAAACGCCCACCCCTAAATATAATGCTTTTGGACTGATTGATTAGGCTTCAGTTCTATACGCACCTATCTGGGATTATGTCCCATTAAACTCAATGGGGTTTACCCTTCCACAGATGTGCATAGGATTTCCCTGTTGTCAACAACACTTGATATACACCAGTATATTACTTCTTTTATAAGAAAATGAGTTAGGTATGAGGAGTTACAGTTTAATAAATAAAAACTGTCTCTCATGGTGAGAATGAAAGGCCACCCATAACATTTTCATTCTCTCTTACAATATCACACCAGAGCCACAAAAGCAGGGAGGGAGAGAACAAGTGTCAACTTTGAGCTTCTCTGATTAAAGTGTACCCTTGCTGAGTAATCAAAAGGTATTCAAAATCATATTAAAAAGTTAGAACTCCCAGCTTCTCGGCTTCAGGCTGGGCTCTGAACAGGGGGTCCTTCCAAAAATAGCATCCCAGAAGACTGGAGGAGTTGACAAGACGTTTCCATTACAAGTTCCATAATTTCTTGCTACTGGGAATAGCTTTCCATAACCTGCTCATATACCAAGTCCTCATATACCAAGCATGTCTGCTTCCATGTGATGGTTGCTGTGGATGGGTACTCTTATGTATTCAGTAGGTTAGCCAGGGGTTAAGCCTGAGCAGGAGAGCTAGAGTGGTTGAGCTAATCACCCCTCCAACCAATGGTGCTTTTATTTGTTTGGTGTATTTATTGTTTATCATGTGTGTTTTGTATTGTATGTATGTGGTGGCCGCATCAAATTCCAGGTATAGTTTATATACTTGGCCAATAAATTACTATCTATCTATCTATCTATCTATCTATCTATCTATCTATCTATCTATCTATCTATCTATCTATCTATCTA
>JAJKFI010000004.1:20974052-21011658 GCA_029204185.1 Lerista edwardsae | reverse complement strand
CTATCTATCTATCTATCTATCTATCTATCTATCTATCTATCTATCTAACCAGGAGCCCTAAGGGTGGAGTTAACAATCTACAGGGGTTGGGCTGTTGCCTTCTGTTCAGTTCTAACTCTTGCCTGTTGCAATAAACGTTCAAGCTGCACCTGCCTTGTCTGAGTTTCTATTGCATGGAACCCAACATATAACAGGTACCATAATCTGTCAAAGGCTCACAGCCAGTGATGTCATTCAGGGGGAACGGACCAGAACGGGCGTTCCGGATCCTAACGGGCTCCATGGCTGGTTCCGGGTTCCCGACAAGTGCCAATCAAAAGTGAGTTCCTGTTCCTAAATCATTTGAATGACACCACTGCTCACAGCCTGAGCAGACAAAGCAGCTGTTCTGCAGTTGTGTAGCTGAGGGGGCCACATGACCCTGGATAGCACTCTCTTGGGGGTGATAATGCCACCTCTTGGTTGCCTGCCTCCCTCACTCACAACCTTGACCACGCCATGCTGAGGAAAGCGGGTGGACAGAACCCGCTGCCCCCAGAGCCTTCCTCGGCCTTTTGCAGCCCAGCTGGTACTGTGATATGGCCAGCTTGAAATATAGCAGATTCAGGCGTCTTGCCATTGGTCAGGGTGACTTCTCCTTAGTCAAGGTCAAAAGCACACAAATGCCTCTCTGGGTAAGAGAGATGATTCGGAAACAGTTTGCTTGGCAAATGTTCACTCTTGCCCCATATCTCAGAGATAGGAAGAGAAAGGAAATGGAGGAAACTGGGCAGCCACATTTGGCCAACAGCATCCTTTAAGATACTGGAAAAAGAAACGTGCATAAACAACAGCTTGCCCCGTTGACCCCTTGTACAAAGGAAGGAGCTCAGTGTTTCCTCAATTGCACTGATTTAGCACATTTGAGGGAGATCTATGTCCACAGTCCAGGGCAAGAAAGATGCATGCTTGGAGGGGTTAGAGACAAGATGATGCCCTCCCAGGCGATTGCTCAGGCTTGGGAAAGTCTGCCTTACACTTAACACTGCAGTCATTCATATGCTTTGCTTTGACTCAGCGGTGAGTTGTGACCTGCTTTTGCCCGGGTACTAATTCTGTCTACATTTACCAACTTCTCAGCTGTGCCGCAGGAGATAAATCTGAATGTTCTTATCAGTCGTTTGCATTCCCAGTCTCGCCCCGGAGTCACCTGATCGCCGAGTTCCCTTGCACATCTAAAAGCAGCACACACTTTCTAAAAATGTATGCAAAGTTGTGTGCACATGTATTTATAGGCTTTTTAATCAATATCAAGCCACTCTAGGGAACAAAATTGCCCTTAAAATAATAAATGCTGCCAAAATCACAGCACTTGCTTGCATATAAAAATAGGGACATGCGCCAAGCTTGAAGTGATGCAAAAACAAACAGCTAAACAAATGAGAGGCCCAATCTGGCCCAGGTTTTTTGTTGCTTTGGGCAATGCATTTGCAATGTATTCTTCCACCTTACGTATATTTGGTTTGAATAATATTTATTATTTTTAATAAATTAAATTTTGATTGGTATTTATTATTGTATTCCTATTTATTTTTAAATATCTGCTCACAGATTTGAAGAATTGTAGAAAATGAATAGACTGACAAATCTGTAATATGCTTGAATGTGCTAGGTGGGTGGATAAACTGCTACTGTAGCAGGGGTGTAGCTAAAGAAATGCAGGGGGGTGCAATTGCACCTGGCAACAAGCTTTAGAGGGGCAACAAGCTGAGCTTGACTAGTGGCCAAAATTGTAAAAACCTTAGTATGTATGAATAATTCCATCATGTT
Source organism: Lerista edwardsae (assembly GCA_029204185.1). Taxonomy (NCBI): domain Eukaryota; kingdom Metazoa; phylum Chordata; class Lepidosauria; order Squamata; family Scincidae; genus Lerista; species Lerista edwardsae. The sequence continues at coordinate 21,009,849 of JAJKFI010000004.1, read as the reverse complement.
ATATACTGTACTATTTGATGTGGAATTTAATGCAAAATACAATTAAACAAACCAGAGTGTAATGTCTTCACTCTTATCAAATGTTATAGCCAAAAAAATAGAAAACAAAAATACAACTGTCATGTAAAAATTGTGGTTGTGCTGTGGTGCTGTGGCCTGGCGCTGTTGGGCCAATGCTTGCAGCTCGCATTGTCCCACCGGCACTAGCACCGACGTGGGCCCAATGTGCACTGTAGGATTGCCTATTGGCTGCAGTAATGGCTGTCTTCCAATAAAAAAGGCAGGGTACCAGCATCAGCAAACTCTGGGGAATCAGCATGTTTATGTGTTCTGTCTGAGGCTCTCTCCTCATAAAATGCTTCCAGCAGGTAGATGCCTCCATAGGGGTCTCAAGCCATTACCATTGAACTTATCTCTGAGTAAACATGTCTAGCGTTGCACCTTAAATACCTTTGGATTAATATCAGACAATGGATCATAGGCTTATCTTCTGCTGAGAAGCTATTTGGAAGCCATTAAATATTATGCACATTATAATTTCTAATGCTAAAAGATAAATGTCGCCAAGTCACTTGGGCATTTTTATGTTTGAGAAAATTAGTGTTAGCCCTTGAAGAGAAGGAGATCCATAATCCACCAGACAATCTTCCCTTTTAATTTATATTTTATCAATTGTACATATTTTAAAATTGGCTTGTTAGCTGCCCTGAATGACCAAATTTGCATGGACTAGACAAAAAGTCAGAATTGGTTACGTTGATCTCAGTTCTGGATGGGCAAACTGTGCTGATTACGCTGTAGTTTAAGCACAATTAAATACAGGGCATGGTCCTATTGCCTAGGCAGTCTCGAGGTCAGATCTTCAGAGTCAGTGACTCCATGTCTTGTAGGAAGTAAGGAAGGGAATGGTCAAAGTGGCTGCCACTGTGATATCTTCAGTACCATCCATCGCTGAAAATAAGTCATTCTGGGGAAAAAATAGGATTCTTATGTTTGAACCTCAGTCTGAATTCTTCTGATGTACCGGCTTTTCTGTTCTTCAGTGCATATATCTTCTGCTTTCTGGTTGTCTTCCTGATATGTATTACTACTGCTGAAATTAGCAGTTATCTGAGCTTCAGGTTATGTGCTCGTTTCATAGATCCAAGCTCTTCTAGATCATTCAGCAGCTTATGATTAGAGTAACACCCTAATCGGGGTGGATGAGGGCAGGGGAAAGGCAGGGGAGGGAGGGCCAGTGGCGGACTGGACAGGAGAGTGGGGTGGGACATAGGCCGGATCCCAACCTTCGGCCCTGGAATGGCCAGCTTGGAATGACCCTACATGAGCTGCACAGAGTTGTGCTAGAGATTTTGCTGGCACAGCTAAGAGTAGCTCCATAGGGGTGGCTGGTGCATTACTCAGCGTAAGGGGCCATAAGTTCCCTAACTGCAAGTTGCAACACAGTCACCGCCTCACTGTGGCTGGATATGGCACAGGCCAGGTTGCCTGCCTATTCCAGCCCTGGTTCGCATTGGGCTGTGTACGGCAATGGCTCTCCTGGGTTTTCAGAAGGAGGTTTTAGCAGCCCTATGGGGAGATACCAGGATCTGAACCTGGGGCCTTATGTACTGTATACTACACACAGTGGTGTCATCTAAATGATTTAAGAACAGGTGCTCACTTTTGATTGGCACGTGTCGGGACCCGCCCACCGGAAGTGATGTCATAAGCGGAAGTGATGTCGTGGCAGGAAGTAACATGAAAAAAGCCCTTTTTGAGGCCTCAGATGATTTTAAACTGACCCAACAGTTGCAACAGTATTCCACAGCACCCCCAGAACATGTTAAGGAGGCCTGGCATCATGTTAAAACCCCAGAGCAACTCATTTAATTTTTCAGTGGCAAAGAAAGGAAAGGCTCCGCTTGCTGCCTGCCTGGCTCTGAGAACATGCAGGCAACTCAAACATGAAGGAAATTCAAACGTTGCAGAGGGCGGAGTCGACGAGTGGGCGGGCGAATGGGCGGGGCCAGCTGTAATCCCAGAAACCGGTACTCGCGTACCCCCGCGTACCCCCTGCATGACATCACTGACTACGCAGGTGCTCAACTGCTGAGGCACAGTGGCTTCCCTGATCCTCTTAAAGCTTGACTAGCCTGGAAGCTCATCTAGTTCTCCAAGCTGAAAAACTCAATGAGAAATGAGGTCATGTTGAAAACTGACACATTTCAAGAGTCGAGGAGGATGCATTTCCTTGCATTTCTCACAAAGCTCTGCTTTAGGGAATGCCTTTGACTGAAAATTATCTCAGACACACCAGCAAGAGATTGTCAATCACCATACTTAAGCAGCTTGGTACATGTTTTCTTTCTGTATTGGCAAACACATCCCAATGAATTTTGTGCCATAGCTCTTGAGGGGCAGGGAATGGAACACTCAAGACATGGCTGAAAATGAGGAAAAGAACAGGACATGGAGACACAGGAAGTGGAATGGAAACCTTAACAGCTTTACACAGTGCCAGGAGCAATGGGGAGCACGCACCTAATTCAATTCCAGCTATTATAGGATGTTCTAATCTAATTCAGTTCACTGATTATTTTCAGATTGCTTTATGTCTTGAGTAAACATGATCTGAAGGGGAAAGATAAAATAAAACACTAGCTGATAAGCCTGTTCAAAACACAGGAGAATTATACTTTTTTTTCCTGAAGGGAAGTTTTTGGAACTGAAGGTCATGAGAAATCTGGTGATGTAGCCACAAATGCCTATTTTCTGCCATAGATGCATTTGTGCACCACTTTTGATGTTGCAGTGTAGCAATGTTTTCAGATTTCAAGGTGTTTTCCCATACCTGAAAATTATTGATGCATTTGGTAACCTATGGTAGAAGATACACATGGTAGAATACAGACAGAATACACACATCTTTACAGGTACTATCCTGGGTGCAGGACAGTCAAAACAGCTGTACCTCTGAAAAGGTCCATCCTTACACTGTTCAATCTGCACATTTCAGGTCTTTTGGTGGGGCCATTTTTAAAAGATCTTTATCTTAAAAACTGATGTGCTAACACAGCCCTACTAGAAAATGAGTTTTAAGTGGAATGGGCTGGATAAAATCCAGAAGTCGAGAGAGATAGGAATTCAAAAATGAATAAAGTTGCTTCTTCCACAAAGGATATTGTTAGAGGAAGTCTAAAATGGTTTTATTTTTTTAGTGGTTGGCAGTGTTATCCTAAAAAAAGTGAGTTGAAGGCGGTGTTAAGTGTTTTTATTCCAAATTAACATTTTGATAAGTGTTGACGCATTTTATTTTTATGATATAGGTGGTATATATGTGTTTTATGCATATGACTGTTAGCAGCCATAGCCACAAGCATAAAACAGGATTTATCTGTTTTACTTTTTACTATAGTGGGGAGGACTTCTAGAGTGTTTGTTGAGCCTATGTTAAGTTCCATATTCATTGGATCAGGATCATTCTAATGGCTTTGCGTTCCCCTTTGCCTGGACCCAAAACATGTTTGCTTCCTCATGAGTAGACATGACCATGTAGCTCAGTTTGGCTTTCCATAGGGCTCAATATATTTGTCGGTTTGGAGGAGGGGACTTACTTCTCCAGTGTCTTTTGGAGTCTGCATTCATCAGATCGGGACGATTCTGGTGGTCTGCTGTTCAAAATGAGCCACATTCACCTACTTGCAAGTAAATACACAGTGCGTCTCAGTTTCACTTTTCATAGGGCTCCCAGCATTTTCCTTGGCAGCTTCTGTGCATGCTCAGAAGAGTCTACATCCAGTCAGGAGGAAGCAACACAGCTGTGTATGGAATTAGGAGCTTAGAAACACAATCAGAAGCACTCAGAATGGTTCACAGAGGCTCCACAGCCACTTTAAGAGGTCAATGGAGGTGTTATTTCATTAATTGAGCCAGATTTCACATTTTGTCATTTTATAAGCCCCTTGACGGTGTTATTTTGCAATGTCGTTTTTATCATTTTAGACTGCCCCCTGGTATGGTAAATACAGGCATGCCCTGGTACCCACTGGGGTTCCATTCCAGACCCCTTCGTGGATACCTGAAATCGTGGATATTGGGGACACCATTTTAAAGATAGGGGAACATGAGTAGTTTTGCTGCAACAAGGTAAAGAAATAAATTTATTTAATGTCCCCCTATCTTTTTATTGGGGGGGACGTAGTGGCGCAGTGGGTTAATTCACTGCTGCTGGGCTTTCCGACCGGAAGGTTGGGAGTTCAAGACTGCGCAACGGAGTGAGCTCCCGTTGCTTGTCCCAGCTCCTGCCAACCTAGCAGTTTGAAAGCAACTAAAATGCAAGTAGAGAGATAGGGACCACTTCGGTGGGAAGGGAACGGCGTTCCGTGAGCTACGGCGTAGAGTCATGCCAGCCACATGACCACGGAAGCTTGTCTTTGGACAAATGCCAGCTTTACAGGCTTTGAAACGGAGATGAGCACCTCCCCCTACAGTCTACAGACTAGACCATTCAGTCGTGGGGAAACCTTTACCTTTTATCTTTTTATAGGTGTCTCAGTATCCATGGTATATGTGGATAACTGAAACTGTGGATACTGAATCAGTGGATACTGGGGCGTACCAGTAGACCTAAAAACAGGCACATAGGTAAATACATTTTCAAATAAAATATTCAGACAAATTGAGCTGGGAGGAGATCATTAAATGTTCATTGCCTTATGTCATGCAATACTCTCGGTTAATTAAGCTAGGAATTCTATTTGAAGATGAGACAACGGATTGGATGGTCCCTCAAACCTGAGATTTCTGAGGCAGGGCCTAGTGATGTCACAATACCACCAGCATGGTTACCTAGGAGTTATTTGTACTTTGAGTTTCATGGGATTTATTCCCACATTTGTAGTAAATTAGTTGTTAAATGGAAAGGGTTGCTGTAGTGTTGTTTCTCTTGAAGTTGGCAGATTCAGATCTAGATATAAGCCAAAACTTTTTTTAAAAAAATATGACAATTTTCTAGGGCCCACCAGAAGTGGTATCAAGGCTCGAAGTGCCATCAGTGTGATGCCACAGCCTGCTGCTTTCAGAAACTGCAGCAATAAGTTGGGTGATTTCTCAGCTATTTCCCAACAGCAAAGTGAATCAGAAAGACAAATAAAAAGCCTATTTACAACCTTGACGCAAGCAAACCAAACACACAGCCCGCCTTTCCAGCATCCCATTGTCCTAGTTTTTCAATATGGCTGCTCTAGGTGCTTCGTGACCCACCTGAAATTGGCTCATGACCCACTGGTGGGTCCCTACCCACAGTTTGGGAGTTTGGGAATCATTGTCATAGACAATAAAGAATGTTCTGGAACAGTGTTTCTCAAGCAGTGGGACATGTACCACTGGTATTACTTGAGGTGGTGTCTGGTGATACTCATGGGACCTCTAGACTCCCATTGCCTGGCAGTGTGACCAACAATGCAATGCAACAAGCAGCAGGAGGAGGCTTAGCCCAGCAGACAGAGCTACAGTGTGTGCTTTTTGCGTGCTCAAAAAAAAGGTCTTCTGTTGGCCATGATCCTCTTACCAGTGTTTGTTGCTTTTGTTCCTCTCGATTCTGAAGTAACTGGCGATGAAATCATTGCCAATTACTTCTGGTGATACTTCCAATAGGTGGACAGTGTGAGCATGTCAGGAAATGCTATTCTAGAATAATTAAGCTGAAATACTATCCATTCTGTGAGGCAAATTTGTTTCACGTAGATGTTCATGAGATTTACTGTACTTGAATCAATTCGTTATATGTCATAGGCACAGAGGTTGTCACTAAAGCCTTGCGTGGGAGTGAAGAAGGGCCTAGATATTAGTTGTCACTTCAGGTGGTCGAAGGATTTTTCACAGACATTTCTGGAACCCAGAGAAGAAAGATAAATAGCTGACATCTGTTTGCATTAGCATTTCTTTCTTTCAGTGTGGTGTTTCATTAATAAGCTCAGTTTCATGGCAGAGCCCCTTTGGAATTACAGCATCGCTTACCCAATCACAGTTGCTGTTGTCACATCATTCTCCAACCTATCAGATGGTTTCAAAGCAATTGATTCAAAAGTCTGTCAGTCTCACTATCCCTGCTCTATTATATTTCCTTCTTCTTCTTCTTCTTCTTCTTTCTTGTTGCTCTCATTACCTTTAATGATAAGGCCAGGGCTGCTCTCAACTATGTTATTATCTGATAAATGTTCAGACGGGCCCTGTCTGAGTCTCCTGTTGAGTTGTGAAATCTTGTGCTTTCATTTTTTGTGCCTGAAGGAACACACCATAGTAGTAATGGGGATATATGTGTGCTATGAAGAGGCATGTGTTGGCAAGTTATGAAGCTCACAACTAATTCAATGTGTAAATGGCAAAAAAACCCCTACAGTTTTCAAGGATCCAGGCAGTGGCATTCCTATAGGGGAGGCAAAAACACCAAGGGCACAATCCTAAACTGAGTTAGACCGGCATAAACTAAGCCAGCAAAGTTTGGCCAGCACAAGGGCCACCATAAAGTATGTTTGGACCACTCTTGGAGTCAGAGAGGCCACGGACATGCAGCATCCTCCCTGACTCTGAGAAACACGCTTTATGGTAGCCCTTGTGCTGGCCAAACTTTGCTGGCTTATTTTATGCTGACCTAACTCCAGTTTAGGATGGCGCGCCAAGTGTTGCTGGAACCTGAGCGCCTGTGTAACATGGCCCCTCCTCCTCGCCTCCAAGCCATTTGCTGCTCAAAGAATCGATTGATTCTGTGGAGGCAAGGGGGAGGGACCGCATTACACAGGCGCTTAGGCTCCTGCAACACTTAGCGTTCTGCCTTCCCTGTAGGAATGACACTGGGTCCAGGATGCTTTTGCAGCAACTATGTCAAAGCAGCTTTTTTTATTGTTGCTGCTGTCAGATACATTTTGGGGAACAGCAAAATGGGCATTGAGGGTGGTTTATATGAGGGTTTTGGGGAGATCACCAAACCTCATCCGGTTCTCCAGTTGCTTCAGTCCTTGTCATTTTCCCAATGACATCGTCTAGCATACAAGACCTGGAGCTAGCCAAATGGGGTGTGAGAATCCCCCCTTATTTTTCCAGTGAAGCTCTCTTTGGTATGTGGATTGCTAATCTTAAACTATCCTCCTCTTCCTCCTCCTCAGAATCCCTTTTCCAGTTAGAAAGAATTTAGTAACCCCTCCCTCCCTGGTACGGAGTTCCTGTAAATACAGTAGTATTTCCTTTCTAGATGACTACATGCCTTGATGTGATCTTGATTTAACAGAAGTGTCCCCCACCCTGCTGTTAGCCAGCCATGCTAACAAATGGAGCACCAGATAGTCACTCTGATATCATTTGAGATGGGCCTGAGAAGTCCTTGAAACAGTGCCCAAGTCCCTTTTTGTCAAGGATGAAGTCAGCCATAAGCCATGGGTATGTGCTGTAAAGTGCCATAATGGATTTTGTTCTGCATGACACCATTAACAGGAATGGTGATTGTGTGAATAGAACACAATGCTGTGATGTTTTTTTAAAAGCATCTCTAGGGTACTGATTCAACATTATGGGTAACAACACACATTTTTAGCACATTATGTACACTTAAACCCTCCTGGACATTATTTAAAAGGCTGCAATGATAGATTAAGGAAGTGTCACAGAAAAGCTGACATTTCAGATGTTAGGTTCTTGAAGGTAACATTTTCAACCATGGTAGGGCCTGAACAATTTTCAGTGAAACATGTAAGGCTGTGACATTTATCTTTCATTTTTTTTAAAAAGGGAAAGTGTTAGAAATATTCCTGCTCCACATTGTCCGCGCCCTAATTGCCCACCCCCACAGCTGCTATCTATAAAAAAGCACAAATGGAAGGGCAAGCTACAATTTACCATGTAGCCCTTATCAGTTTATTGGTGGTATTATTCTTATTAGTATTTTTTTACCGTGCACTTTCCCTTCCCAGCTACGTGATTCACAACTAAAAATAAAGTACAATAAAGCAACCACAAAGCAAAATAAGATACAAAAACAATAACAGCAGCAGAGACAGGCAGTGAAGGCACCAAAAAAGAAACAACAGATCAGAAGTTCATCAGCAGCCAAAGTCTGAATGAAACAGAAAAGTCTTTAGTTGACATTAAAACTCCAACAGGGACAGCAGCAATCTGATCTCCAGGGAGTAGGAGATAAGTAGGAGATAAATAGGGGTGTTTGTGGGGTTTTTTTTTTTTTTTTTTTTTGGTGATATTCTTTTCCCAAAATTTCTTTATTAAAATAGCAAATTGCTGTGTGATGCATTTTTATTCTACATTCTCATTCCAAGTTCTCATTTTTATTAATTTTAAATGCTTTAAAAGTGTACTAGGTGATTTGCGTTCTAGGTGATTTAAAGCGCAATCCTAAACTGGATTCTTAATCTTAAACTTAGCTTAAACTAAGCCAGCAAAGTTTGGCCAGCACAAGTGCCACTGTAAAGAGCATTTGGATTACTCTTGGAGTCAGGGAGGATGGCTCACGTCTGTGTGCTGGCCTCTGACTCTGACAGTGGTCCAAACATACATTACGGTGGCCTTTCTGCTAGCCAAACTTTGCTGGCTTAGCTTATGCCAGCCTAACTCACTTTAGGATTGCGCCCATAGTGTCAGCAGGTTCAGTCACAGTATTATTTCTAATTGGAAAAGTGATTATATTAATTTCTGGATAATACCTTTAAATACCAAAATGCAGTGTTTTGTGTTTTTAATTCAAATATTTTAATCCCCCAAAGGTAGTGTTTTGTGCTTTTATGCAATGTAACAAAAAAACAACAACAACCCCATACCCCTAACCATAACTTGGGTGCCACTACAGAGAAGGCCGCTTCACAACCAGGCACACTTTTGCTGGTTGTGTAAAATATAGAAGACCCTTTTCACATGACTTCAGGGAACAGACCATTTCATATGGACAGGGTAGCCCTTAAGATTCTCACACACAAAATGAAACACATAGGGACAAGACATGCTTTAGGGCTCAATCCTAACCTGGAGTTTGGCTGGCACAGTTAGGCTAGCAAAGTTTGGCTGGCACAAGGGACAGTGTAAAGTTTTGGTTGGACCACCCTCGGAGTCAGATAGGCCAGCACACAGACATGAGCTATCCTCCCTGAGTCCGAGAGTGGTCCAAACACACTTTACAGTGACCCTTGTGCCGGCCACACTTTGCTGGTCTAACTGTGCCAGCCTAACTCCAGGTTAGGATGCGCCCTTAATGCATGTAGTTTGGCCCTTACTTGAGAGAATGTGTCATTGAATTCTGTAAAACAGCTTATCGGTGGTGGCCCCCTGACTTTGGAATACCCTCCCCTTAGAATTAAGAACTGCTCCCTCTTTGGCAATATTTCGGCAGGGGTTGAAGACTTTTTTATTTAAACAAACCTTTAACTGTTGACAGGCTGGCTGGCATTTTATATTCTCTTCTTTATATTGGATCCATGGGGCTTGCTGTTTTAAATTTTAAATTTTAACTGTTTTAAATATTGTTTTAAATATTGTTTTTAATTGTTAAACTTTGTGATTTATTGTATTTTTAATGTTGTAAGCCGCCTTGGGTGCCCATGGGCAGAAAGGCAGGATAGAAATTAAATAAATAAATAAATAAATAAATAAATAAATAAATAAATAAAATGTTCTTGGGAGAAAGCATGCCTAGGATCAGGCTGCATAGAACCTAACTTGAGCTGGATCCTGCTGCTATGACAGAGTTGACTGTGCAGATAAAATGGAATTGTAAAATCTTATTATTAGCCCAAACCTGATGCAGGGTTCAGTGGCATCAGCATGGACTCCACTGCATCCTGGGAGTGGGCAGGCCCATGCTGAGACAGAGAGGGAAGTAACATAACGTTTGGTCTACTATGGGTCTACTCAGATCTACGCCAGCTCTTTGGCTGGTGCAAGTGTGTATAGAGCCAAGGGGGCATGTCAAGGCTGAGTAGAAGCTGATGATATTGGTGGAACTGTTGCTGCTGATACTTCTGTATTTTAGAGTGTGATCCTCCTAACCTGGAGTTAGGCCGGCACAGTTAGGCCAGCAAAATTTGTCAGATACAAGGGACACCGTAAAGCGCATTTGGACCACTCTCGGAGTCAGGGAGGATGGCGCATGTCTGTTTGCTGGTCTTTCTGACTCGGAGAGTGGTCCAAACATGCTTTATGCTGGCCCTCGTGCTGGCCAAACTTTGCTGACCTAACTGTGCCGGCCTAACTACAGGTTAGGATTGTGCTCTTATTTATTTTTCACACTTTCATACCCACCTTCCTCAGGGTGGTAGGCATAGTTCTTTCCCTCCTTTTGTAAGGTAGGTGAGGCTGAGAGATAATGACAGGCCCCAAGGTCACACAGGAAACCATGACTAAGTGAGGATTTGAACCTGATCTTCCGGATCCTAGTCCCACATCCAAACCAATATACCATCCTGGTTCTACAGGATATCCACCCTCTGTCCACCACTGCCACAAGAGGCCTCATTCCCTGCCTCATTCCACCTATTCCCACTGCCAGATTACTTCAATGGCAGAGAAAGCTGGGTCCAGCGGTGAGCCTCAAGCACTACCAGTATTTAGGGTGGTGATTCTAAAATGGCTGCTGGTGGCCAGCGTGGGCTCCACTGGAGGCCATTTTGAAAAGATTCCATGTGCCATGTTTGCTGTCTAAATGGGAAGTGCAGCCCTATATTGAATTGAGCTGTATGTATAATTTCAGCCACAGCACTTCTTAAAAAAATGAATATACATCAAATATGGCAAATAAAATGCATAAACATAATGAATAAATATGTATACGAATATCAGCAAGCATGTATGAAAAGAAGTCTTTGGCTGAAAGTTCTAATTAAACCAGTCTACTGAAGAAGGATAGAAATAGAATGCAAAATAAGGGCTTGATCTTATGCCTACAACAAAGAACTTCATTTCCCAAAGTTACAATAAATTATGCACATTGTGTATGTTGGCAGAAATCTGGTACATGTGTCCAGTTTATTTTGACTCGGAGTCAGGCTATTTGCAGAATTGTGACTATTTGGGAAAGGATTTGTTTGTTTCCGTGTATTTCAATTTATAGCTTGCCTCTTGGTGTTCTTCCGGTTCTCCAAGGTGGTTTACAGAGACTGGAAAGAAATAAAACAATAATTAAAATGAATAATTTCATAAGAAAAACTCAATTAAACCAATTTAAAGCAATAATAGGGAAGGTCACAATCAGCCATAACTAGGAATCCTGAGAAAGCCTTAAATAAAAGGTCTTATCCATCATAAATGGTGGGGAGAAAAGGGGTGACTGGATTGGGCTCTAGTGTTGGGGTCTGATTGTCACTGTGGGAGCAATCCAAACCTGGAGTTAGGCCTGCACAGTTAGGCCAGCAAAGTTTGGCCGGCACAAGGGACACCATAAAGTTTGTTTGGACCACTCTGTGAGTCAGGGAGGCCAGCACACAGATTTGTGCCATCCTCCCTGACTCCCAGAGTGGTCCAAACATGCTTTATGGTGGCCCTTGCGTCTCACCTTGCCCCTAACCTCTACTTGCCCATCTGACTGTTCTTCTAGGCAGCTGTATGGATGAGGAGGAGGAGGCAGTGAAAGCAGTAAGAGAGGTGGTGGCACATATGTGTATGGGGTGGTGGCAGGGTGCATTCTTATGGGTTGGCGGACCACCTCGTACAGCTCCTGCAATAGGCTTTCCTCTTCTGGAAGCAGTAGCTGTGGGACATAATGCTGGTATTTAAGAAACTTATTGGAAAAACAGCTCTGGGCTCCCATAGTAAATTAAAATTTCATTTTCTACATGAGTTGGTGAGCTTTTTTATTATTCTCATCTTTACTGCATATTAATACTACTAATAAAAGATTTTTAAGTTCATAGTGACATTTCAAGTAAAAAGATTACTCATCATTTAAGGCTTATAAGAACCCTTCTGGACACTGTATTTTCCTAGATAGTAGTTTACTGGAAATTATTGTTTGGGGGTCTGTATAAGGGTACAACAAATTGTGGCACGTTCTTGAAGAGATGGGAGTACCAGACCACCTTATCTGTCTTCTGAGAAACCTGTATATGGGTCAGGAAGCAACAGTTAGAACTAGACATGGAACAACCGATTAGTTTAAAACTGGGAAAGTATACGACAAAGCTGTATACTGTCACCCTGCTTATTTAACTAATATGTGGAGTACATCATGAGAAAGGCTGGGCTGGATGATTCACAAGCTGGAATCAAGATTGCTGGGAGAAATCTCAACAACCTCAGATATGCAGACGACACCACTCTAAAGGCAGAAAGTGAGGAAGACCTCAAGAACCTTCTGATGAGGGTGAAAGAGGAAAGTGCCAAAATTGGCTTGAAGTTCAACATTAAAAAAACTAAAATCATGGCAGCCACTCCCATCACTTCCTGGCAAATAGAAGGGGAAGAAATGGAAGCAGTGACAGACTTTATTTTACTTCTTGGGAGGAAAGCTATGGCGAACCTAGTCAACCTAATAAAAAGCCAAGACATCAACAAAGGTTCGCATAGTCAAAGCTATGGCTTTCCCAGTAGCAATGTATGGCTGTGAGAGCTGGACCATAAGAAAGGCAGAGCGCCGAAGAATAGATGCTTTTGAATTATGGTGTTGGAGAAGACTCTTGAGAGTCTCCTGGACTGCAAGGAGATCCAATCGGTCAATCCTACAAGAGGTCAAGCCTGATTGCTCCCTGGAAGGACAAATCCTGAAGCTGAAGCTCCAATACTTTGGCCACCTGATGAGAAGAGAGGACTCTTTAGAAAAGACCCTCATGCTGGGAAAGATTGAAGGTAAAAGGAGAAGGGGGCGGCAGAGGATGAGATGGTTAGATAGTGTCACCGAAGCAATGAACATGAAATTGGGCAAACTCCGAAAGCTAGTGGAGGACAGGGAGGCCTGGCGTGCTGTGGTCCATGGGGTTGCGAAGAATCGGACACGACTTAGTGACTGAACAACAACATAAGGGTATAATGCAGACTCGGGCTCTATTTAATTATGTCTCTTCAGGACTAAATTTGGATTGAATAAAACAAAGTCCAGCCTAATTTATTTTGAGAACTGTGACTTTTTTCCATCACAATGATCCAATAGAAAACTGAGGCTACCCTTCTCAGCTTGGTAGGCTGGCCAGCTTACAACTGTAACTATAGAGCAACTCCTGGATGTTCTGCCCAAACCTTTTGAGGATGCAATCCTAACATGGAGTTAGGCCGGCACAAAGGGCACTGTAAAGTACGTTGGACCACCCTCGGAATCAGAGAGGCCAGCACACAGCTGTGCACCAGCCCCCCTGACTACAAGAGTGGTCCGAAAGTGCTTTATGGTGGCCCTTGTACTAGTCAAATTTTGCTGGCCTAACTGTGCCAGCCTAACTCTAGGTTAGGATTGGACCTAGATGTGGTTCATCCTGTTCTAGAGTAGAGAGTAAAAGAATAAAGAGCCCAATCCTATTTTCCCCTCTGATAAAGCAGTGCCAAAAATAGCTACTGCTGCATTCTGCAGTGGGGCAACAGAGGTCTTCTCTGGGTAACAATCATCCCCTTACCCAGGGGTAACCTCTGCAGTGCAGGGGTCGTCTACTTGGACCCGCACTAGCTAAATATATAGTGCAATTCCATGTGGATGTGCGCCATGGGATTTGGTCAGAGAAGGGGTTAGGATTCAGTGGCTGCTCCCCATCCCCATTCTGCCCTCTCCCATCTTTTTCCACTTCTGTCGCCACCTTATCACGATCAGCACCATCTTCATGCTGCTACGGAGTATGTGGGAAGGTTCCAGCCTACCCATTGGTGCTCTTGCAGCATGTGACTTTGCAAGACTGCCTTTAACGACTGGTGCTAACTGCTTTGCGGCTGTCAAGAAGAGGTACTCTGATGACACCTGGCACAGCTAGAACTGGGCTGAAAAGCTCTGATAAAGGAGTGATCGCTCGCTTTGTGGGTTGATCCTGAATTAGAACAGGTGCTACGGATGCAGTTCCACTGTTCCCCATCATACGTTGTCTTGGATACAAAGGGCTCCTTCAGCACAGAGGAGGGTTTGAGCATGCCCAGTGGGATCTCTGTTTTGCCATACTACAAACTACTTTTCAAATGGTCCCCATTTTCAAAAGAGATTCACCATGCAGCATGGAAGACTGTTGTTTAAGAAGCACAAGTCCAGACCTCCCTTTTGAATGTGTGGAACTGATTATGCAGTTCTTTGGATACAACATAGTGACTGGACATATAGAGGGCAGATTTCCCTCAGATGAGGAGGCTAGTTAGAAAGAAATTGAAAGGGAAGGTAAAATGGAGAGAGGTGAAAAGTGGAGTGCCCCAGGGATCTGTCTTGGGGCCCGTGCTTTTCAACTTGTTCATAAATAACCTGGAGACAGGGATAAGCACCTTTTCTGGGTGGTGAGGACCAGAAGGGATTGTGAAGAGCTCCAGAAGGATCTCTCCAAGTTGGGGGAATGGGCAGCCAAATGGCAGATGCGTTTCAACGTAGACAAGTGTAAAGTGATGCACATTGGGGCAAAAAACCAAAACTTCACCTATAGGCTTATGGGTTCTGAGCTGTCTGTGACAGCTCAGGAAAGAGATCTTGGGGTGCTGGTGGACAATTCAATGAAGGTATCGACCCAGTGTGCGGCAGCAATTAAGAAGGCCAATTCCATGCTTGGGGTCATTAAAAAAGGGGTTGACAATAAAAACAGCTAATATTATCATGCCATTGTACAAATCGATGGTAAGGCCGCACCTGGAATATTGTGTACAATTCTTGTCACCGCACCTCAAAAAGGACATAGTGGAGCTGGAAAAGGTGCAGAAGAGAGCAACAAAAATGATTATGGGGCTGGGGCACCTCCCTTATGAAGAAAGACTGCAGCGTTTGGGGCTCTTCAGTCTAGAAAAAAGGCGCCTGAGGGGGGACATGATTGAGACATACAAAATAATGCACGGAAGGGATAGAGTCGATAGAGGAATGTTCTTTTCCCTCTCTCAAAACATCAGAACCAGGGGGCATCCGCTAAAACTGAAGGGTGGGAGAGTTAAAACAGATAAAAGGAAGTACTTTTTTTACCCAGCAGGTAGTTAATCTGTGGAACTCTTTGCCACAGGAGGTGGTGATGGCATCTGGTCTGGATGCCTTTAAGAGGGGATTGGATGGATTTCTGGAGGAAACGTCCATCGTGGGCTATAGGCCATGATGGATTGTGCAACCTCCTTACATTGGTGGTGGGCTACTTCAGAATACTGGGTGCAAGGGAGTGGCAACAGGATGCAACAGGATCTTGTTGTTTCATGCCTCCCTGGGGCACCTGGTGGGCCGCTGTGAGATACAGGAAGCTGGACTAGATGGGCCTTTGGCCTGATCCAGCAGGGCTCTTCTTATGTTCTTATGTTCTTATATAGGATTTTGTTGGAACAGGGCAAAAGACCAGATGAAACATAGCGTTCCTCAATATATTTAGTATGTTGACTTTGTGGCAACTTGAGGAATAATATGTACATATCACAGTGGTGTTCTTACAGAGGGGGCAAAAAACCCGCTAAGTTTTGCAGGAGCCTGAGCTCCTGTGTAATGCGGCCCATCCTCTCCCCTTCAGAGACATTCGTGGCTCAGAGAGCAAAGCCTCTGAGCCAGTTCTCTGAGCAGCGAATGGCTCTGGATGTGCGGGGGAGGGGCAATGTTACACAGGAGCTCAGGCTGCTGCAACACTTAGCGTTTTGCCCACCCCTCTGTAGGAGCGCAACTGACATATCATTGATTATGCTGACAAATTTGTTAGGACTATGGTTTTCTTCTCATGAAATGCCCGAGGTAACTGTTCCAAGCCCACTGTTCATTAATGTATTGTTATATTATTTGTACCAGCCTTGATTAGTCTGCTTGTCTTGTTGTTTTTCTTTATGGGGAACCTCTTAACAGTCGATAAATTCCAAGCATACAAATAAGCTGACAGACGATGAAGGCTGATTGAGTCACTTGTTGCTATATTCTTGCTTTTTATAGGCTCCAAGAACAACAGCAAGATCCAGTCAAAACGGAATCAATGAAAGAATGAAGTGTATGCTTGATCCTTTCCCAATGAAATCTGTTAGTCTTCCAAGAAGCATTGGTTAGGTCATATCCAGACATTTCAAACATGCAAGTGGGGGAAAGAAAGACAACAGATCATTTAAGCTAGAAACCAAGGAAACCTCTGGTTTCTCTGGAAACCAATTTGTGGGGGGGGGGGGAGAGGGAGACCTTTTCTGTTTTGTTAGGGCTGTTTCAACATCGCTTCCACAATATGGAAATCTCCATTCAAGCAAAAGTGGAATGGATGAACACAGGTTGTCACATGTTACAGTCACATAGATCTCTGTTTTAGCGTGTGGACAAGTATGTCAGGTGGCTTCTACTTTTCAGTGCACGCACATTGTGTTTCTGCACAAAAACAGACATAGAATGTGAAAGCTTATGGCATTTTCATGCCTTTTTGTACACCAAATGTATTCAGCAAAGGGAGAGTATATCATCTGAAGTGCTCTGAGACAACACTAAATTTAACCAGCTGCTTTCACAAAGTGACTTACTTAGTCTTTTGTCTCTAACCCAAGCTTTTCAAAACTTGTGAATCAGATTAATATAGCATATAGCATGAAAAGATGTATAATGGTCCTCTTGAATGTGTTTGCATAACACTGTGGATATAGAAAGGGTTACCAAATATAAATTGGGACAGAGTGCTATACCTTTAACCATTGTTTAAAAAATGGGAATTTGGGCAGGTGCAGCTTTTGAAACCCTTCCATGATGAGCGGCACCTGCCTAAATTCCCGCTTGTATACAATGATTAAAGGTATAGGCACTCTGTCCCTGTTTGTATCTGGTACCTTACGTATAGATATTATTGTCTCTGTTGCTATCAAGAGAAATTGATTGGTGGATGGGCTACCAAGATATGTCCAGAGGACCATATCTTCAATATTTTCTACTGGAAAAAACATGCTTGTTGATCATTAGAGCATCTGCTGGATTTTGCCACTTTATGATAGTATGTTTAAATTGTCTGATGCTGAAATGTACACAAGCTCTGGCCTGATGACTGACTGCACAGATTTCAAAGTCCAAAGGCAGCCGGCTGAAGTCGCATCTGTGGCAGGAGTGGCATCAAATGCCCAGCCCCCTTTCCTCTTTTTGGGTTACTGTACACTTCCTTCTGCCTCAGTCTCACCCCTGCCTCTGCTTTCTGCCTGATCATTATTGTCACAGTGACACATTTCCAGGCTTCGGGTTTTTTTTCGGTCTGGAGACTGAAGAGGAGGAAGACTACAGTGGCAGTGGGCAGGGTCAGTGGCCAGGCAATGGAGACTGGTGAGGCAATGAGCAAGTACAGCATGTAAGCATTACCATCTTTTGTAATCCGCCACTTGAAGTGACTGCTTCCTGTAGACGCATGATGCTGGCCCTGCTTATGCACATAGAATGTACTCGTTGAGCATTAATATTCCCTGGCTGTAAAATGGGCCTTCATTAGTGATGTCATGCAGGGGGTACGCGGGGGTACGGGAGTACCGGTTCCTAGGATTACGGCTGGCCCCGCCCATTCGCCCGCCCACTCATCTACCCCGCCCCCTGCAACGTTTGAATTTCCTGCATGTTTGAGTTGCCTTCATGTTCTCAGAGCCAGGCAGGCAGCGAGCGGAGCCTTGCCTTGCCACTGAAAAATGAGCTGCTCTGGGGTTTTGGAACTGTTGGGTCACTTTAACATGATGCCAGGCCTCCTTAACATGTTCTGGGGGTGCTGTTGAATACTGTTGCAACTGTTGGGTCAGTTTAAAATCATCTGAGGCCTCAAAAAGGGCTTTTTTCATGTCACTTCCTGCCACGACCTCACTTCCGGCTTATGACGTCACTTCCGGTGGGAGGGTCCCGATACATGCCAATCAAAAGTGAGTACCTGTTCTTAAATCATTTAGATGACACCACTGGCCTTCATGCTTAAGATTGCTATTCCTTAAAAATTGGGAGCAAAAAAAAAAAAAAAAAAAGCTTTGGCTTTGTTTTGTTTGGGCTGATCACTTATCTCTCAGCTTCAGCAGTCTGGACTTTTAAAACATGTGCATTAATTGGTTGTCTTGGGCAGCATCTTTGTACATCTATGGTTAGAAATGTGTTTAAAATAGCACTTGAATTGTGGGGGTCAACAGTAAGAAAGCTCTTAATGAAATCCATCTGGTGACTCCCCATTTTTTGCCAAATTGTAATCCCTTGAATCCCTTGTGGGACGTGGTGGTGCTGCGGGTTAAACCGCTGCTGCTGGGCTTTCTGACTGGAAGGTTGGGAGTTCGAGACCACACGACAGAGTAAGCTCCCGTCACTTGTCTCAGCTCCTGCCAACCTAGCAGTTCAAAAGCACCTAAAAATGCGAGTAGATAAATAGGGACCACTTTGGTGGGAAGGTAACGGTGTTTCGTGCACTAAGGCATATAGTCATGCTGACCACATGACCACGGAAACTTGTCCTCGGACAAACACTGGCTCTTCGGTTTAGAAACGGAGATGAACACCACCCCCTACAGTCGGTCACAACTAGTCCATTCGGTCGTGGGGAAACCTTTACCTTTAATCCCTTGAAAACAATTACTGAAAACTATTATAAAGATATTATAACAATTATAAAGAGAATGTAACTAAAGTAAGGGAGCCAGGCCTCTTCTGACCCTGCCACCCATAATCCAAATTTCCATCAGTGGAAATCCCTGATCTGTAGTAACTCACAGATGTGTACTGAAGCAGGTTTTTCTAGAGTCGCAGGCTCTGCCCCCTGAGCCACTATCTGGCCCTGGTTGGTGGGCTTGAGTAAAAAAACTAAAAGTATGTGCCAAAAATGTTTATCAGATTCTTTCTACATATGGCTCATCTTTTAAGGGTCTATGGTAGAACAACAAATCTGAATAAATTCTGTCTTCCCTTCTGCTGCATACTCTGCTAAGAAGCAGATAAGTTATCCATTAGAGTAAGATACTCCAGACGTCATTTCTGTGTGAAAAGGCTGCATGCTGTTCTTAATACAAGAACACAGTGCACTCAGGAAACGAATAGAAAATCAAACTGAATTTTCTTCTTTCATGTTATAAGTAGATGATGAGTGAATCTCTGATGTCTGGAATAGCACTTTCTGTTTTAAAGTCAAGGAAGAGGGACTTGAAAGTATCAGTATCAGTATTGAAAGGGACTTGAAACATTCCAGTTTGGAATGTTCCAGAATCCATGTGACTGTTGGGTTCAAGGTACACTCTGGGCAGCATTTTCGTGCCAACGTCTGTATTTTTACTCCGTATTTTGGTCTGTATTATCTGTTGGGCTTTAAACCGCCAGGTTTATGAATTTGACATCATTCATTTATCTTCATTCTATTAAAAAGTTTATGGTCAAAAACCCTGAGAAAACGAACATACGATTGTGACGTCACTTCCTGGCATGATGGCACTTCCGGGGCAACATTTTGCCCTCTATACCAGGTTACACTTTCGTTAAGAACATAAGAAGAGGCCCATCTAGTCCAGCTTCCTGCATCTCACAATGGCCCAACAGGTGCCTCAGGGAACACATGAGGCAACAAGATACTTGCATCCTGTTGCCACATTCTTGCACCTGGCATTCTGACGTACTACTAACGTAAGGAATTTGTACAACCCATCATGGCCTATAGCCTATATAGCCTCCAGAAACCAGTCTAATCCCCTTTTAAAAGCACCTAGGCCAGAGGCTATCACCACCTCCTGTGGCAAGGAGTTCCACACCTTAATTGCCCGCTGGGTAAAAAAGTATTTCCTTTTATCTGTTCTCACTTTCCTGACACTCAGTTTTGGAGGTTGTCCTCTGGTTCTGGTGCTGTGAGAAAGAGAAAAGAAAATCCCTCCAGGGGCGTAGCTAATGAAAGTGCAGCCAAGTGCAGAAGGAAAAATATTGCCCCAGAAGTGACATGACAAGAGGAAGTGATGTCAAAGTTGTATTTTTTTTGCCATAACATTTGATAGAGTAAAGACATTACACCCTGGTTTGTTTCATTGCATTTGGCATTAAATTACCTTTCCAATGATATGTGATGGTACATCATAAAAGGTTTCTTTCTTCATAAGGGAGGTGTCCCAGCCCTGTAATCATTTTTGTTCCTCTCTTCCAGTGGCATCGCTAGAGTTTGCATCACCCAGAGTGGGAGGTCAGTGCCCCCCCCCCCCGTGATGGATCTCCTCCTCCCAAATCATACAGCAACTTTATAATCAATCAATTTAGTACAGGTCACCCAATTAGTAACCAACAAAAACCTGTGGCCAATTTTATGACACTCACACAATTCAATAAAAGTTCTAGTATTAGCTCTAATACATAGAAATGAAAACTGACTCATACTAATAATTTTTTTAAAAATTGCAATTTTTACTCAAAAGTTGTATTTTTAGTTTTTTGGCCATAGCTTTTGATAGAATAAAGATATGACACTCTGGGTTTATCCATTGAATTCTGGGTGAAATTGCACATCCAAATGGTATATAGCATGATGGTATTATTCTGTAAAACTGCAATTTTTAAAAAATAGCTATTTTTACATTAAAAGTTGTATTTTTAGTTTTTAGTTTTTTGGCCATAACTTTTAATAGAATGAAGATATTACACTCCATTTTTTTCCATTAAATTGTGGGTGAAATTGCACATCCAAACGGTATATAGCATGATGGTATTATCTTTGAAAACCGCAAGTCATTGAGGATGCTGACTTCCATCACATTCCATTATACATGTGAATCCATATTGTACGTATTTGTCTGACCACTTTCTTATTTTGCTCGACATAGTACGAAGGGATTGGAATATTAAAAAGGAAATAACAAATGATGTACAATCACAACAGTCACAAGTCGACTACTGAGTGCACCAAGTTCCCTGCAGCACAGATATCAAGGCCAAGCGAGCAGCCAATGGTGGCCATGCTGAGTGTGACATCACAAATCATACTAGTGGGGTGAACAGCTCTGCGAACCGGGGAGGCGTGCGGCTTCTTCTGGCTGCCGCTCGGGCACTTTAACCCGAGCAGCGGCCTGGAGAGGAGACGCCGTGCGGCTGCCGGTTCAGTTTAGCCTTCAGAAGAGCCTTCAGTTTCTTATGGTAAAACATTGAAAATGCCATAAAAGTATTGTGTGAATGCCAAAAGTATATTAATGCACCTGGCAACCCTGGCGAACGGAATGGACACACACCTCCGCTGAACCCCTGAGACTGACTCACCGAACCCCTGGGGTTCGATCGAACTCAGGTTAAGAACCACTGCTCTACATGTTTTAGGATTTTATCTTTGATGAGGCTTTCCACCATCTTACCCGGAACAGACGTTAGGCTGACCGGCCTGTAGTTTCCAGGGTCCCCCCTTCTCCCTTTTTAAAAGATTGGCGTGACATTGGCTATCCTCCAATCCTCTGGCACCATGGCTGTTTGAAGGGACAAGTTGCATACTCTAGTTAAGAAGTCAGCAACTTGGTTCTTTAGTTCCTTAATAACCCTTGGGTGTATACCATCTGGGCCTGGTGACTTAATTATATTTATCAATTTGATCTAAAACATCTTATTTATTAACCATTATCTGACTTAATTACTTGGTTAGGAGCTGTTTGGGCTGCGGTATCTGCCCAAGTTCTTCTGCTGTGAAGACGGACGCAAAGAATTCATTTAATTTCTCTGCAATCTCCAAGTCCCCTTTTATCTCCCCTCCGCCACGGTCCAGCAGGCTAACTGCCTCTCTGACTGCCACTATTAACCAAGCCCCTGGGTAGTTCTTATATGTTTCCAGAGATATATTTTCCGCTTTAACTGTCTAAACTTTCCAGATATGCTTTTAATCTGGTGACAATGCCATTGGTAAGAGATGTTTCTTTTAGGACTGGAAATTGGAAATGAATTTGAAAATAGACGGAAAACATCAGCAGGGATTGTGCTTTATTAATTCACCTGCAGTCATGGTATGAGTCACCTGTAATTAAACACCTGGAATTGTGCCTGCATCACCGAAGCTTCATGGGTGGTCTTGGCTACATCATGCATAAATTTTATATCCAAGAAAGTTTGTTCGTTGTTCCTTTCACCCTTGCCTCTCTCTTCATTCCCTGCCAACTACTGTAAGGATTTTCTGAAGATTATCATTACAAAATAGTGTACATATCAAATTATAATTCTTTAATACCATGTTCCTTTTTTTGTCAATAAAGACTTTCAAAGTGGTTTGCATGATTTAAAAAAAAATGATAATAATCAAATTCAGTGAAAAAGCTCAGACATAGGCTTGGCGTGTATCAGTGAAATACTCCAGTTCAAAAAGGTTTAAAAAATCTAAAATATGAAGCTATGGTTTTAGGACTCTATCCTATTCAACTTTCTTGTGACGATGTAGCCATGCCAATCAGATGCACCCTAAGTTGGGAGCACTGCAATGCACCCCACACTGTGTTGGGGGAAAGTCATGGAGGTCTCCAAAAGGTAAGAGAACATTTGTTTTTTATATCTCGGGGCTACATTGGGTGCTGCATTGGAACTGGGAAGTTGGATAGGATTGGGCCATAACTGGGCTAATGATATACAGGCATACTCCAGTATTTGTTGAGGTCCTGTTCCAGACCCCACCTTGGATACTGGGGGCTCCTTTTTAAAGACAGGGGAACATCAGTGGTTTTGCTGCAACAAGGTAAAAAAAAAAAGGATTTGTTTAATGTTCCCCTATCTTTTTAATCTCCTGCCAACCTAGCAGTTGTAAAAATGTGAGCAGATAACTAGGTACCACTTCAGTGGGAAGGTAATGGCGTTGCGTGCGCTATGGCGTATAGTCATGCCGGCCACATGACCACGGAAACTTGTCCTTGGACAAAACACCAGCTCTTTGGCTTAGAAATGGAGATGAGCACCGCCCCCTACTAGACTAGACATGTTATGACTAGCCAATTTGGTCGTGAGGAAACCTTTACCTTTTTATCTTTTTAATAGATGACCCAGTATCCATGATATCAATGGATAACTGAAACTGTGGATACTGTGGAAACTGTGAAACCGAATCTATGGATACTGGGGCACATCTATATTTTAACTTGGTCCACAAAAGAGCAAGCTCAGAAGGATCTCCCAAGAGAGGTTATTCCACAGTCAAGATGTCACCACAGAAAAGACCCTATCTGTAGTCATCATGACCCATTTCATGGTTGTGGGTTTGAGGACTCCGAGGATGATATTATTAAGCCTTCAAGTTTGTATGGGAAAAGGCAGTTCTCCCAAGTCATTGGGAGATCTAACTCTCATGCCACTCTGCAGCTCTTAGGAACATGCATTTGGGTGGCCTTGAGTGGTATTAATGCGACATTGACCATTAATTAGAGCAGACCAGTCCTATTGAACTTCCCCCTGGCGATGCAGGCATTGCCACTAATGCAGGCAATGGAGCATGCACTGCATCCAAGGGTGGGTGGGCAGCTGCAGAGGTCTCTCAGGGTAAGGGAACTTTGTCCCTTTGCCACAAGGAAAGCCTCCATTATTCCTGTGTCTCTGCTAGGTCCTGCAGCAGCTATTTTGCTGGTGCAGAACCAGGGAGTATAAGAGCAGCTGAAAGGCAGAGGAAGAGTGAATGGGTCTGGCTGCATGTGGGTGCTGCCAAACCCACCCACCTCCCTCCTCTGTTGCACCTCCCTCTCTTCGCCGCCCAGAAATCCCCCATTCCTGCCCCTGTTCCTCCCACCATCTGCCCCCTCCGTCACTCGCAGAGATGGAGTCTTCTCTGCTGGTCAGCAGCCAGCAATTGTACAGACGACCTTGCTGCACTTGCCTGCAGAAGGTGATGTTCCATTTAATCCTCCTCCTTCCTCTGATGGCACTGTTGGCGGGGTGGGGGGAGGTAGGATTGGGTTCTACATGCATTATGATACTCCCACAGGGAGCAACTCTCTTTTGTATTGGGATCCTCCTAATAACAGAGCTCAATGGATGTGCAGGGAATGAAGAGCGAGGCAAGGGTGAAAAAAAAGATGCCGCAAGCAAGCTGCGTTTGAAGTTATGCAGAGGGTACGTTTTCCCACTTTCTTGGTATCCATAAACGCCCAAAGAAAAAATAAGGAGTTATGCTCATCTTAAACATTATGCATTCAACGAAGGGCTCCCTGGCCCTGGGGAACGGATGAGGCCATAAAGGGAAAAGAGCCACAATTTACCCACTACACCAGTGGTTCTCAAACCTTTTAGCACTGGGACCCACTTTATAGATCAACAGTCTGTCTGGCACCCACAAAAAGTGATGTCATGGCCAGAAGTGTCACCATTGTGAGGCCAGAGCCTGCTGCCTTCCTGAGAATACAGAAATAAGTTGGGTGATTTCTCAGCCATTTTCCAATAGCAAAGCGAATCAGAAAGAGAAAAAGAGCCTATTTAAAACCTATGCAGCCCTCTCCCTTTCCAGCATCCCATCTCCCCATATTTTCAATATGGCTGCTCTAGGTGCTTTGCGATCCACCTGAAATTGGCTTTCGATCCACTGGTGGGTTCTGACCAGTGGTGAAATTCAGCCACTTCTCACCAGTTCTGCAGAACCGGTTGCTAATTTATTGATATACAAAAAGTAGTGCTGTAGTAAGAAGCAGTACAAAGAAAGGAGGACATAGAACCGGTTGTGAATTTATTTGAATCCCACCACTGGTTCTGACCCACAATTTGGGAACCATTGCACTAAATCTTGGGTAAGGGTGAGGTTGATAAGGACCGTCAAACATCTTCTGGAAATCTGACAAGGGTTTTTTTGTTTTTTTGTTTTACACAAACGTCAATATGAACAATATCTGAATATTTCTTCTCTGTATCTTAGATGCCAGCCACAGCCTGTGGGCTAGACCCGCAGGTCAAGCCCTTGGCCTTGAGAGTTCTGCTCTGTTCCGAGAGTTCCATTCAGGGGTCTCTGCTTGGGAGGATTCTATCAAGAGATGTTGTAGGTCCTCGTAGGGGGCCCTGAAATACGGAGCATGCTGTCAGTGTCTGCCACTTCTGTAGCGACTCCCTACGGTAGCTAATTAACAGAACGGCTTTCAGAAGTCTTGCAATGAATACAGTTGCACAGTTCGCCCTTTGCCTGGGGTAAGAGCAACTTGGCAACTCTCACGCCACCCTGCAGCTCTTAGGAACATGCATGTGGGTGGGCAAGCAAGTGAGCACCACGGTTTTGTACCGATCGGCAAGGCAGGCTTAATGAGTGAAAGCATTAATCACGGAGGCTGATAAATTAGCTGGCAACCCTGCTACGTTGAGCCCTGGCTGGAGGCTTGGGATGCTGCTCTTTCTCAAAAGGCTTTTGCCTTGTTTCTGAAAATGGTGACTGAGAGTGGAAATGAGCATTGGAGACATGAATCCTCAAAGGGCTTGACTAAGACTTGAGCAGAACCGATTGAACTGCTTAGGATTCTCTTATACTGGTGGGTCACGAGACCTCATTGCACTGTATGCAGGACTTATAGCCTAATCCAATGTAAATCCACGCACTTGTGCATGTGCGGGCTATGCTGATTCCTGCAGGAGGTCACCTCGGGGTAAGAGGGCATTTATCCCCTTGCTGAGGGTAAGCCCCAGCAGCCACAATGGTTCAACTCAGATCTGTGCTCGTGATTTTGCTGGTGCACGTTTGCATTGATCCATGCAGGAAGATCACACCCAGGAAAGGGTTTTGGATACAGTATGCAGTGGTGCCTCCAATCCAGCCCCCTCCTGGGTTTGATCCACCATCTCTGCCCTATTGCTGCTCTTTCCTGCCTTCCCTCCACCCTGCCTCTGCCCTCAGAGGTGGAGGAAGGGTGTAGCCCAGGGTGGCATGAGCCATGGGCGCCGGCAGTGGCAGGGCGGCGGGGCACCATTGTGCGGAGTCCGCGGACTAACCCACACCCTGTCTGGCCCTCCCTTCCTCCCTGGCGTCCGTTCCGCACCAAAATTGAGCTATTCCGGGCACAGGGAGGCGTGGCTGGGTGACGCATGGGGGCGGAGCGACATTCTGGGGGCGTGGTTTTGTCGCCCTGCCATGGGCGCACTCGGAGCTCCGTTCGTCCCTGTCTGCCCTGCTGTGGACATATCTGTTCTGGCAGGCCTCCTGGGAAAGGCTCCAGCACTCCCACCAGTAAGTCAGGGCTGTGCACTGTTGCAAAACATTTTATGGCACTTTTGTGAAGCGCAAGCTGGTGGAACATGCATTCCACTGGCACAGGCCCTCATTTTGATTGGGCTGTGAGTGACTCATTAAATTGAAATATAGAGATTGTTGTCTCTTACGTCTTGCAAGCTGGCTCTTAAAATTTTTTTAAATCAGATAGCACTCAGAAACATTTCTCCATAGGGACATCCAAGCAGAAGAACAACAGACTTAGTATATAATGTGAAAGACTTGGCGCTGAACCCAGGGAATCATGCATACGGATTTCAGTTATACACAATGAAGATCAAAGTTTCACAATGGCTTGTGTTGGTGGAGAACTGCACCATCGCATCATCTGTGAAACAATATTATGAAACTGGACCGAGTTCAAGGCAAACTACAGAACAATTTCATAATTTTCAGGCCAAAACCTTCTCCTTCCTTCCAAAATGAGGACAAGTTCCTGACTCCAGGACAATGGATAATACAGGTAGTCTAGCAAGTAAGAGGAACCGAAATATCTGTACTGTGCCATGTTTGGGAGATGGGCATGGTGGATACTGGAAATGTCCTGTTTCATTGTGGTTTCTAAATCAAAAGCCTGTGACACTCCAGGATATCAGTTGGCCCAAGCAGTGATGTAGCTAAGGAACCTGCAACCCGGAGTCAAATAAGATTTTGTAGCTCCATGATGAAATCAAATTTAATTAATTAAGTAAATAAAACATTTTCCCTTTAATTGTCCATAACGTTGAATAGAAAACAGATATTCCAAAACAGTTTGTTTCATTGCATTCTGCATAAAATTACCTTTCCAATGATGTATTACGTGTGTGTGTGTGTGTGTGTGTGTGTGTGTGTGTGTGTGTGTGTGTAAATGTGTATTATTCATATTATTTATACATGCCAAGGTTTTCACCATTTTGGCCACTAGGGTCAAGCTCAGCTTGTTGCCTCCCTAAGGATTGTTGCCTGGTGCAATTGCCCCCACTTCACCCCCTTAGTTATGCCACTGGGCAAAGGGTGCCATCACCTTATATCCCATTTTGAGGAATTGTGGCTCAGTGGTAGAGTCAGTAGTGAAATTCAGGGGGTTCGCCCAGGTTGTATAGAACTGGTTGTTAAATGGCCAGGCCCCGCCCACTTGCTTACCTCAGCTGACTAAAGTTTTTGTTTTTGTTTTGGCTCCGGCTATGATGTCATAGAACTGGTTGTTAATTCATTTGAATTGCACCACTGGGTAGAGTCCCTGTCGAAGGTTCTGGACTCAGTTTTCAGCATCTACACCTACTTCACACACATACCTGGCAGTGTAACCCTAAGCAGCGCCTGCTCCAAGGACCGCTCCCCTCCCCGGGTCAGCACACCTGCCGGCCCGCCCACCACCCCTGTCCACTCCCTCCCTCCTGCCCGGCTCGTTCTGTCTCTTGCACCAGCCAGGCTTGGCTGGCGCACAGAACGTGCAGCGCGGCGCACCAAGGTTGGCGCTGCAGGCAGTGCCAGTCTCGGTGCATTGGCGCCAATGTGGGGGTGCTGCTCGATGCCCCCGCATCGGCACTTATGACATAACATCTCTGCTACCACATAGCTTTGATGCTATCGGGTGCTGGGGATTGCGCCTTCAAAAAGACTTTCTGACTCTTGCCTGAAACCAGGGCCGGCTCTAGCAGCAGCGAGGCCCAATGTGGGGCATTCCTGCAGGGCCCCCAACCCTCCCTGCGGGGCCCCCACTCACCAAGAAGAGCTCTGTTTGTGCCAAGTGCTAAGCATGGCATATGGAAGTAGTTGGTGGTGATGTCATAACATCACCGCCAACTGCTTCCAGATGGCCCATTTTGGGCTGTTCAGAGGCAGAGGCAGGTGGGAGAGACCAAGATAAAGCTGCTCTCCCCACTGACTTACAGCTCATGGAGATCCCAGCGGCAGCCACAGGCAATATGCTCACCCTGCTAGTGCAGGGCCCCCTGAAGCACGGGGCCTGATGTGACATTGGTCACATTGGCTTAAAGCTGGCCCTGCCTGAAACTTTAGAGAGTCTCTGCCAGTCCATGCAGACAAGAGATGATTATCGTGAGAAGGCACTAAAATGTGACAATGACATTCACAGTGTTCAGGGCTTACACTGAATTGCATGTTTTGTTGAGCCTTCTTTGCTGTTAAAATAAGACTGATTTTCCAATTAGAAATAACACTGCTGCATCTGCTGACACTATTTCACCTATATCATCTACCTAGCACATTTTCAAAGCGTTTAAAATTAATACAATTGAAAACTTGGATTGAGAATGTAGAATAAAACATATAAAACCGCAATTTGCTATTTTTATAAATTTTGGAAATTTTGGAAAAAATATCATCAAAAAACCACACCCCTACCTATAGCCCAAGATGGACTTTTCTGGAGGAAAAGATGGACTTTTCTAGGGATCTGTCCAATCCCCTTTTAAAGGTACCTAGGCCAGATTCTATCATCACCTCCTGTGGCAAGGAGTTCCACAGATTAATTAACCACTGGGTAAAAAAGTATTACCTTTTATCTGTTCTAACTCTCCCAACAGTCAATGTTAGTGGATGTCCCCAAACTCCTGTGTGTTTGGTAAGACCCAGGGTCAGCGTTTTCTCTAAGAGTCCATGTCCCTGCCCTTTGGGAGCTGCATGGCATGGGAACGTGTTGTGACACTGCCTTCGGACATTCAATAAAGATGTCAACACGGAACATCCAAGTTGCCGAGCTCTGCACTGTATGAAGCTTGGCCTGGAGGTGCACAGCTGTGCCACTGCCCATCTTAGAGGGAACACAGACCGTGATCTGTATGCGTAAGGCAATGCTTGGATATTGAGAGACAAGAGAGAGTAAAAGGAATCATACAGGGCCTCCCAAGTAGAATCACAGTGAATAAGGTGTAAGGGTGCAATCCAAGGGTGCAGCTGGGCTGACGCATATCAGTTGTGCCAGGCCAGCCCAGTGTGGTTGCAAACTTGCTATAAAGCTCATCTGAGGAATCAGGTCCTGGGTCAACGCAGGGAACGGTACTGACCTGGGGACTCTGCTGTGGAGGCTGCCTAAGTTGTCCCCCTGCTGGCCGAGTGGGGACCAGTGTGGGGCCATGGAAGGGCAGGGGGAAGTCTGGAGGGAAGCAGGAGGGAGGCAGAATGGGTGGGCAGGACAGAGGTAAGGCAGCACTGTGGGCAGTCCAGCCTTGGGAGGGGGGGGTGGAGTCAGGATCTAGCCAGTAGGCTGGATCCTAACCCCCAACCCCAGACCAGCCAGCCCTGATCTGAGCCGCTTGGACTTGCACCAAGGATTCTGCTGGATCGTATCCGAGCAGCCCCATAGGGCTGACTGGGGCTTATCCCAGGGTAAGGGAACAAACATTCACTTGCCCCAAGGTGAGCTCCAGCAGCCACCAAACCTGCGTAGGATACATCGCAGGCCTGCTGTTCTGCCTGCTCCAACACAGGTTAGGATTGGGCTGCCTGTCCCATAGATGAACTGATTTAACTGATGTACGTGCACTTGGGCTTAGGCAATCTGTGGGTCGCATGCAATAAGGGTGCCATTTCAAAACCATTTGTTCCAGAATAGTCTTGACTTTGGGGAGCTTCCAATCACTTTTTATGAACTGTGATTTGCTGATACAAATTCCAGATCATTTCTGGGAGGAAAGGTCTGTCGAGGGCTCTTGTTAAAGATGTATGCAGCCTTCAATGGCACCAAAATTCTGAACATAAGATGCTGGAGATACATAACAGAGTTGGCTGTTGCTGTCATATCCTGCTTGTCGATGTCCTGAAGGCACCTGGCTGGCCACAGCTGAAAACAGAGCACTGGCCTAGAAGTGTTTGGCCTGATCCAGCAAGCTGACTCTTAGGTTCTTAACTTGAATGAGGCTGCATGGGCTTAAAAAGTGTGGATTGCAGCCAAAAATGGCTGTGTTCCCCCTCTTTTTGTTCCCATCTACCCTTTGTGGAATCTTTTGAAAAGTATTTGTTGAGGACATGCACCATCTGGTTCCCTTTATATGTTTCCCAATTTTTTAGCTTCATCAAATTCCAGCTAGTCAACTGATTGCGGTTTGGATTTATATAATTTGTTTTCCAAGTTTTCTTGTACTACAAGGATTTGACCCACCACCTTGGCAATCAGCATGTTGACTTGACTCTATCTGCAGGTAAACATTAACCATTTATGCAATTAATGGCAGTTAAATATTCTTTTCTCTTAGAGATGTCCCTTTCATTAAATAAAACCAAGATTCATTATCTCTGCAATAAAGTTAAGGGACCCTAAACTGAACATTGGCATAAACAACCAAATAATTTATGTTTGTCCAGGTGTACTGGCAATTCAACCTTGGAAACCTGATGCTGCTGAAAGTTGAAATTACCTAAAATTTGAGTGGATCATTGCAATTTTTCCAAGGTTTTGACAAAATTTGGTGGCAGGTCCCAAATCTGCCATGTTTTTGACAAATTTATGTACTTGTTTTTCTAAGGCTGCAATCCTCCTAGAAGTAAGCCCCATTGAATTTAAGAAGCTTACTTTTGAGCTGATCTGCCAGGACTGTGCTGTATCAGATATATTTACATGATGCACATTTCTGAGTCTATTTGGATGCCATTTCTCATAAAAGCATTTACAAATGTGTGAAGTGTGCAATTTAAGTAATCCCTACACTCAATAACTATATATCTTTTTTTAAAAAAACAAAACAACATAGGTTACTTGCACTCACGGTATGTTTGAGTTAAGTTGTGCACTTTTCAATAATTTTCAGTCATGTTTGAGTATGAAAAAAGTCACATGTATTTACTGGATACTTGAATATTTCAGCATAGGCATATTTTTGTGTCCTTGCCATCTTCTGAGAATCTCACAGGGAATCAGCAATTCACGAACTATCCACAAATACCAGACATATTTTCCCCTGTTCTTTCCCTATTTACCCTGTCTCTATCCCCCTCCTTCTTCGAGTGTCCCTCCCGGTGTCCTTTTGTTGATTGTAAGCCCCTCAGGACAGGGACCTTCCCCCATCATTCTTTGTAAGGTTGCCATGCCATGCCAATGGGAATCATACTAAAAACAGAAGGTATGCTTCTAGCAAGAAGACTGTCATTCAATCCATTCTGAACACCACATCACTTTATTTTCTAAATCTATGTGTTTTATGTCGAACGGAATTGAGCTCAAGTCCTTTGGGTAGGGCAGGCTCTATTTCTTAATACAGTGTTGCAGATGTAAAAAGAAAGCCAGCAGGGCAGCCGTGTGACATGGAAGAGTGAGAAGGCAGCCGTTTTCTGTTTGGAAAGCAGAGCACTCCCCGCGAATCTCCTGCAACCAGCCATGCTGTGCCCTGCATGTGTAATTGAGCTTCGGTTCCAGGGCTTCATCTTGCGGGTGGCACGCTAGAAGGTTGGTGTGGGGTGATGACACCCACTTCCCCAAGCATTCCCTTCCTTCAAATATAGGGTGGGGGGGAACCTATATTATTTCCCTTTAGGAGGAAAACAAATTAAGTGTCCAAACCTCTTCAGCGGAGCCTGGGGAAAGCAGCCTGTCTTTGAGCAGCCTTTGTGATACCTCCATGAATGACAGCTTCTAACGAGAGGCTGGTCATTCACTTCACCCAACAATGTGGTGCAATAAACTAGAGCATTGCTAATCAGAGAATCGCAGGGTTGGAAGAGATCTCTGGAGTCATCACATGCCGTCTCTTGGTCTGAATGTGCGCTGCAGCATAATGTCGTCCTGGAGTGCCGACAGCAACACAAAATCTGCGGCAGAGGGCAGCCAGGCAAGGTCACGAGCTGGCTTGTAAGCTTTTCCCTCACCCAGTTCAGCATTTAGAGCCAGGATATTACAGAATTCACAGCTGGCCTGTGCAAGCAAATGGTCCAAAGTGATATTATGCTGCAGAGCTGCCATTGAGCTGTAAATACCGGTGTCTTTGTAGTCACAATTGTTCAGATCCCTTCGCAGTCTGCACCCAAGATTGTTTGCCAGACAACCTAAAACAAGTGCAATTTTGCTGAACAATGAATTCAATATTGCTTTTCATTAATGGCCTTAATTGACATGATGTATTCTGAACTAACATTTGCATTTCTTGCAGAATTGAAACATTTTTCCTTTTACCAAGAGAAGGGCCCGAAGAAGGGGTTATAGCAGTGGATGGCTGGTTGGGAGTGCACCTTAAATTTTCTGCTTTGATTAAGGAACTCTGTGGAAGAAAGTGCTGGAAAGCAGGCCATTTGCCACAGTGGAGTGGAGGGAGGTGGCGGCAGCGGTGTTATGCTGCCGGAATGCTGGGCGGGACATCTGGGTGACAGCCCGCCCATTGTGTTCTGCAGCGTTACGCCGCTTGCGTAACCAATTACGCCGCTTCCGTACGTTATGCAAACGGCGTAACACTGAGGAACGCGACGGGTGGGCTGTCGATCACCCGGATGTCCCGCCCAGCGTTCCGGCAGCATAACACCGCTGGGTGTCGGGTGTCGGTTCACTGCACCTCTGCTTGAGCACCAATGTGCCACCTGAAGCAAATGAGCTCAGCCATCACCTCATGGATGGGCTGGCTGTGCAGGAGGACATGAGAGCGGGCATGGAGGATGCAATCCTAACCTGGAGTTAGGCCGGCACAGTTAGGCCAGCAACGTTTGACTGGCACAAGGGCCCACTGTAAAGCACGTTTGGACCACTCTCAGGGAGGATGGTGCACATCTGTGTGCTGCCCTTTCTGTCTGCGAGAATGGTCCAAACATATTTTACGGTGACCCTTGTGCCAGCCAAACTTTGCTGGCCTGACTGTGACGGCCTAACTCCAGGTTAGGATTCTGCCTGCAGTAGCATTTGCAGAGGGGGCAGCGGCGTGGTAGCTACTTCAGGCACTGCAATGCTCTGTGTAAGTGGGCCCTCACACTCACCATTGGAGCCATTCCGGATGACAACAGCAAAGTGCTGGCACTTACTGAACCAAATGGCATCTCCAGCACACTGCCATTGCTGTCCTGAATGGCTCAGATGGTGAATGGGAGGGTCCGTGTACGTGGCGCGTTATGGCACCTGCAGAACTTATCGTGCCTCCCGCCTCTGGATATACCACTGGTACCATGGACAGCTCTTTGCAGTCCCAGATGCCCTGATCCAGGAAATAGCCACGTGTGCAGCGGCTCTGATGTGCCTACCGAACTCCTGGGTCTCAGTTTTCCCACGTGGTCTGGTAGAAGGATTAGACCTGCACACTGAAAACGGCATCGTACAACTTCAGCAATCAGGTTAGTTCTGTAATCCTCAGACCATGTTCACAGGACGGCTTCCTATGCCGCTGCTTGGGTGCTCAGCCCTTCACCAGAAGTGCAATTTGCCATGTATATTAATGGGAGTCAGCATGGGGTCAAAAACAGTGACTGCACGCTTTGCAGCACATCTAGGCCATTACTAAAAACAAAACAAAACCTGTGTGACCGTGCCGTAGTGAGCAAGCGGCACATTGATCAAGCAGACCAATGAAAATGACATTGTACCTAAGGTTTTCTCATATCTCAGCCTAAATAATATCCAACACAAGAGTAATTTCACAGGGGAGAGAAGAGCGCTAATTGGAAAAGCATATTGGCACAAGGTGTTGCGTCGCCAGGGGAGACCTGTTTTCAAGTCTTGTGCTCACTGACTAGCTGCAGATGTTTCCTTAAGGGGTGTTGCACCAGTATCAAAGAA
Source organism: Lerista edwardsae (assembly GCA_029204185.1). Classification (NCBI taxonomy): domain Eukaryota; kingdom Metazoa; phylum Chordata; class Lepidosauria; order Squamata; family Scincidae; genus Lerista; species Lerista edwardsae. The sequence goes on along the minus strand of JAJKFI010000004.1, from coordinate 20,975,937 downwards.
ACAGACTTCTTCCAAAATCTACATCTAGCATTATCATCAATCCCTCAAGTCATTTCAAACTGCCTGTTTTATGTCCCACTGGACAACATGCACTTAACTGTATGCTGGTTAGGACTAAACCATCTGTGCCTGAGGTGTGATTGACAATGTTTGGAGTAAAAAGATAAATCGGGTGACTTCTCGCATCTGTGTTTTATTGAAATCCAGAAAATGAGTGCTACTTGATTTGTGTGTCAGTGTTTCATTATGATCCAAGGCAGGAATACGCCAGGGAGCCAGTTCTCTTCTCGGAAGACAGAAGCCAAACAAAACAAAAACATGGCAATTAACGGTATCCGAAAAGAAATAATTTGGCTGGGTCCGTGGATGCCATTGCTGACCCTCCCCACAAAATGCTTACGCAAGATTGCATTGCTGAGGGTGCAATCCTAACCTGGAGTTAGGCTGGCACAGTTAGGCCAGCAAAGTTTGGCTGGCACACGGGCCATCGTAAAGCACTTTTGAACCACTCTCGGAGTCAGGGAGGAAGGCGCACCTCTGTGTGCTGGCCTCTCTGACTCCGAGAGTAAGCCAAACATATTTTACAGTGTCCCTTGTGCCAGCCAAACTGTGGCTGGCCCAACTCCAGGTTAGAATTGTGCTCTCCATAAAAGAATCTTGTTCCTCCCAATCTGGCCAACGTTTATTTTTGAAACCGGCATACCAGGGGTACTTAAACTTTTAGCACCGACCCACTTTTTAGGACCCAGGTTTTAGGATAACAGGGCCAAATCCTGTCCAACTTTCCAGCGCTGGTGCAGCCGTGCCAAAGGGGCATGTGCCACATCTTGTGGTGTAGTGGAGGGGCGCTCATGGAGGCCTCCTCCATATAAGGAAACGTTTGTTTCCTTTCCTCCCAGCTACATTGCGGCTGCCCTGGCACTGGAGAGTTGGATGGGATTGGGCCCACAATCTGTCAGGATCCACTGGAAGTGATGTCATTAACCTGGAATTGCTATCATAGCCAGGAGTGACATCATCAAGCAGGAAAATTTTTATTGCCCCCATACAATAAAATCAAATTAAAAGTAAATCAAAAGTTTATAAGTAAACGTTTTAACATTTATTTTAAATAAAAAGAACCCTCCTTACCCTCCCAAGCAGCTGCTGATCTTTTTTTTAAATCCCCAAACATCCCTAAGGCTGCAATCCTAGCCACACTTACGTCAGAGTAAGCCTCACTGACTATCATTGTTAAAGGCATATGCATAGTAGCCTGTTAAAATACAGTCACATATCATTATGGCATCAAGTCTAATATATATATAAAAAACATTGAAATGAATGGGGACCCACCTGAAATACGCTCGCGACCCACCTAGTGGGTCAGGACCCACAGTTTGAAAAACACTGCCCATAGGCAGTTTCTGTTAAATTGTGTGGATTTAGTCAGTTCCATGTGAGTAAACGGATAAATGCATATGAAAAGGAGTGTGGATTTGTTGCACAGTTGAGAGGTTAATGGGTGATATTGCCTCACATGACTTACGCAACAGTCTCTTTCCATAGTCCCAATTGGCTGCTGGCGGGGGGCCAAGTGAGGGGAGCATCTTCCTCCTTTCCTAAAAGAATTACACCAGCTTCTTGTCCATTTCTAAGTTCAAGGCAAGATGTGGTTCTGACTTTTACAGCCTTTTGTGTTTCGGCCTTTGACTTCTGCCGTGTGAAACTTCCTGCTCATTGAGATCTTTTGGGGGGGGGGGGGAGGGGCTGCTGCGTATGCCGTTTCTAAATAAGGGCTATTCTTTAAAAAAGAAATTATTTAAATAAGATATATATTTCAGTGATGTATGCACTGCCTCTCTCTCTCTCTCTCTCTCTCTCTCTCTCTCTCTCTCTCTCTCTC
>JAJKFI010000004.1:20933910-20964127 GCA_029204185.1 Lerista edwardsae | reverse complement strand
ACTACTACTACTACTACTACTACTACTACTACTACTACTACTACTACATTTATTTGTAGATCAAGACAGGAGTTTGCTCTCAACCCATTTTTAAAGAATACCAGGGCAGAGGCGGATCTACAGGGAGGGCAGAGCTCTAAGTGTTGCAAGAAGCTTTACCCTGTCATGTAAATCCCGCCTCTCCCTTGCTGCTGTAGCCAGTAAGCAATGCCAAGATGTTGCTGTTCCCTGTGAGGATTGGCTAAAACGGTGCAGGAGAGGAGTGATTTCCACTGCAAAGTAAGGCTTCTTGCAAAACTTAGAGCTTTGCCCTCCCTTAGATCTGCCTCTGTACCAGGGTCCTTTCAAGGTGTTCTTCTCCACTGCAGACTTTAGCAAGAATGAGAACACAATAAAGGGGGAATGTTTGCTGCTTACAGAAGCCTAAAGGAGGGAGGAGCAACTGGCAGATCAGGATCTAGATGCAGACCCAAACTTGGTGTTCTATCAATCTGTCAATCCAACTGTATTGTAATGGAACATACAGTATCTACCAGTGTTATGTTCAGGGCTCTTTGAGCTTCCATGAGATGTAATTGATCACAAAACATCCCTGATGAGTGCCCTTTAGTGATTCATATCCAATTGACATCTGTCAGGGAAGGAGACTAGCAGAAACCAAAGTACAAGGCAAGTAGTGCCTAGTGGGTAGTGCTGATGCATCCCTTCCTGCTCTCTGCTTTCCCTTTTTACCAAGTCAGCAACTGAGTTTAAGTGGGCACTCATAGTTCTATCCATTGCCACCATCAGTGGCATTCCTGTGTCCCTTCCCCTTTCCTCCAGAGCCATTTGTGGCTCAGAGAGCCAAGCCTCTGAGCCATTTCTCTGAGCTGCAAATGGCTCTGAAGACGAGGGGGAAAGACCGTGTTACATAGGATATCAGGCTCCTGAAACACTATTCCTTCCCCCCCATGGGAATACCACTGGCCACCATCTCAGGCATGGGGGTATCTCTTGTTAAAACCACCCCTCCCAGGAGAGCACAGAACCCCATGAATTCTTATTTAAAATCCCCTCACAGTAGCACCACAAGCCATTAGATGTGACAACCCAATGAATTAGCCATAAGCATAGTCTAGAGAAATGGAGAGTCAAAATAGAGTCATTTTATCAAAAACTGAAAGGAATTTAACAAAAAGGTTAAAAAGAGTGCAATAAACATGCTGATAGAAACTGCCTGAACTTGGCTGGATGGACACAAAGAAAAAATGACCAAATTGAATAGAGTAACTCATTCTGCCCAGCAGAGGGAACGACGTAAGAGTGCAGCACATAAAACGTCCAACACATTTAATTGCTGAACAGATGAAGTTGGTTGGTTCAGTGTGAAAAAGAGCAAACAAAACAAAATTAATTCCATAAACATGGAAATACAGACCCTACTATTCTATTGTCCCAGGAATCCTGGTCTCTGCACTTAATAGAGAGTAAGTGGCTGTGACTTCTATGAATCAGCATTAGGATTCACAGCAGAACCTGGCAGAACACAAGCATCCTTGTGCCTGTAACCTTGGTTTGATTATATTATAGGAATTGGAGGAATGGAACTCACCTGGCAGCTCCATCGCACACTTTTGCCTAAGTTAGCAGATCTGGCTGCCCAATCAGCAAGCACGTGCCAATCTCAATAGGAAAATTGACCTGCTCTAATGAGATACGAACCAATCCACATCTGCACACAGCTGCCTGGGAATGGTGTTTTCAAACAAAGTCTGCTGTGGGAGCTTGTTCCAGAAACTTGTAAGCTTCTGGGGATTAAAAAAAACGTAAAGGTTTCCCCATGACTATTCAGTCATGGTCTAGTCATGACCAACTGTAGGGGGCAGTGCTCATCTCCGTTTCTAAGCCTGTAGAGCCAGCGTTTGTCCGAGGACATGCTTCCGTGGTCATATGGCCGGCATGACTCTACGCCGTAGCGCACGGAACCCGGTTACCTCCCCACCGAAGTGGTCCCTATTTATCTACTTGCATTTAGGTGCTTTCGAACTGCTAGGTTGGCAGGAGCTGGGACAAGCAACAGGAGCTCACTCCGTCACGTAGTCTCGAACTCCCAACCTTTCAGCCCAGCAGCAGCGTTTAACCCGCAGCACCACCACGTCCCCAATCTGGAGGATTGGAAATGTCTAAAAAGAAGCGAAAATAGGCAAAATGGGATAAACAGGCATCACAATGCCTGCTTCCTATGAGATGGTGCCCTGGCTGAGATGATTTGCCTTTCCTAATCTGGCCCATCACATGGAGAAGAGCAAGTGAGCACGACATCTCCCAACCCACCCAGCATGCCAACTCTGCACATACGTGCTGGGACTGCTACATTAACAACTGAAAATCAGTCAGATGATTAGGCAGTCTTGGAATTTCAATCCTGATGAGTATGTATTGGGGCATTGGAGATGGGAGTGGCATGCCAGGTGAGCACAAATGCTTCTCTCCATGGAATGCGCTGGACTGAGGGAGATGTATCATCTGAACTGGCCTAATGAGTAAGTGCCTTCTTGTGATTTCTCTTTAAGAGTGCTTTTCTGGACACTTTTCCTTGATCACCTTTCCCAACATCCCAGAAAGTTCAGTCTGGCTATTTTGGGGTGTGTGCATGCCATGTGCATTTGTGGTGTGGTGTGGTGGTAAGAAACATGCTTTTTTTTCTATAGAAATGAGCAAAAGTCTCCAAACAACTGTACTTCTAATGGGGTTACTTGATGGTGGTACTACCCTTTGAGCGCAATCCTAAACTGAGTTAGGCTGGCATAAGCTAAGCCAGCAAAGTTTGGCCAGCACAAGGGCCACCATAAAGCATGTTTGGACTACTTTCGGAGTCAGGGAGGATGGATCACGTCTGTGAGCTGGCCTCTCTGACTCCGACAGTGGTCCAAACATACTTTACGGTGGCCCTTGTGCTGGCCAAACTTTGCTGGCTTAGCTTATGCCAGCCTAACTCAGTTTAGGATTGTGCCCTTTGTCTTTCTAACGACTTACTAAGACAGTGATGGCGAACCTTTTGGGCTTGGTGTGTCAAAAATTCCGAAAATGCCTAACATGACTCTACTGGTGTGTCACCCAGCCCCAAACAAAAGAGAAACTATTCTTTACATATTCATTTATTTTTTAAAAAAATACAGTCCAATTGTGTGTGATGCTATGTATTATATAAAGAAATATCAAACATCAAATAATTTCATTGCAAAAAATGAAATACAAGTAAATTGAACTCAGTTGTTAGGAGTTGGTGAATGCTGGTGTGCCAGCCAAAACGTCATAGTGTGTCGCCTTTGACACACGTGTCATAGGTTCGCCATCCCTGTACTAAGATGCAAAAGTTAACATTCCATTGGGAGTAGAAGGGGGCTTCAGCAGCCACAGTTCTCTCTTTCTCCCTCCCTCTCCCCTCTCTCTGTGTGTGCGCGTTCTAAAAAGAAATCAATTCACTTCAGTTTATTTTATTTCACAAATATATTAAGGCCGTAATCCTAACCTGGAGTTAGACCAGCACAGTTAGGCCAGCAACGTTTGGCCGGTACCAGAGCCACCATAAAGTGCATTTGGACCACTCTCGGAGTCAGGGAGGATGGTGCATGTCTGTGTGCTGGCCTCTCTGACTCGAGACTGGTCCAAACATACTTTATGGTGTCCCTTGTGCTGGCCAAACTTTGCAGGCCTAACTGTGGTAGACTAACTCCAGGTTAGGATTGCACCGGAACTGATCCTTCATTGCCTGTAATTAAGCCCTATTGCCAGGACATGGAAGAACAACTCAAGATCTTAGTCCCAAACTATAAAACTGATTAAGGTGAAAAACTCCCTAAGACTGACATCCTAAGTGCCAGAAGTATGGAGTAAGCCCCACAGTGGAGCTTTCTTTGGAGACAATAAGTTTAGGACTGTGCTTCTTAATAGTATTCATAAGAGGGAGCTCAGCAATCAGCTGGAAAGGTGGAGGTAAACAAGCAAACAATCCACCAGGCAAGGTACTCCGGTTCAGACTAGTGGCTGGACCAGATGTTTGGAATAAGAAAAGGGGGAGTGCAGCATGATGAGATGTTTTCTAATGAGCAAAATGTTTATCTTCTTCCACATGTGTGGAGCTGGAAAGAACTTTTGTAGCAAGAGTATTTGTGTTCCTAGACTTGTGAACGTGCATCATCTGCACTCACAAAGTCTTATAGCATCTGCTTAAACACTGAAGTGGTGGTGACTGTTTTTGTCACGGTTTTTGTTTTTCACTGTGGCTACGCCATGTGATCAGAAGGATGCTGTGTAATGTATCATAGGAGTCAATTATGCAAATACGTTTTACATCAGTAGCTATTTTTTTCTCTTAATGTCAAAAAGTGGCTGCAAGCATTCCTAATTGAAGACATCCCAATTTTATCACCATCCATATCAAGCCGGAGTTATGACAATAGGAAAAGGGGGGGAAGCACAGTCAAGGCAATGATTTTGCTCTTTTAATGATACCACTTAGCATTTATGGTCCCCAAGCGGTCTCCAATTTGTGGGTCACAACCCCTGGAGGGCAGAGGCGGATCTAAGGGGGGGCAAATCTCTAAGTTTTGCAAGAAGCCTTACCCTGTCATGTAAATCCCTCCTCTCCCTTGCTGCTGTAGCCAGTAAACAACGCCAAGATGTTGCTTTTCCCTGTGAGGATTGGCTAGAACAGTGCAGGAGAGGAGTGTTTTCCACTGCAAGGTAAGGCTTCTTACAAAACATAGAGATTTGCCCCCCCCTTAGATCTGCCTCTACTTGAGGGATTGCAAGCTGATTTTTAGGATGTTGGGGAGGTATGGTTACTACCATAGATGTGTCTGCAGAACGTTGCACTTTTGCAACATTTCAACCCCCAGAGAAATGTCTTTTTGAAAAAAGTTCAAGATGTTTCCACATTCCTGAAAACAACTGTTGCATTTGGTAACTCAGGGTAGTCTACACACACGTTTTTTACAGGTACAATGATGTCACTTCCTGCTTAATGACATCACTTCTGATCTTAGGAAGTTCCAGGCAGGTTGTTGTACCTAAAAAGTGGATCCCAGTGCTAAAAAGGCTGGGAATCACTGTTTTAGAGGAATGTGCATTCATGTGCATTAAGTAATCCTCAGTAATCCTCACCAGAGACCTGTAAAGTAGGCCAGAGTTATTATCCCCATATTGCAGACCAAGCATTGAAAATGGAAAACTGGCTTTCCCAAGGCCATCAAATGAATTTGCAGCAGAGGCAAGCATTGACTGGGGGGATTTCAGAGTATGAACTCTCATCTATTATGTTATTTCAGCTTTCTTTTCTTTGACTAGCCTAAAATGTGAACACCCTTGGGATAAAAAGGTCCTCAATCAGGAATTCAAGTATAGCATCCATATGCATATGGGAACTATTGGGTTGATGGCCAAGGTCAACCCAATCCTCTACTATTCAACTGGACTATTGGCATAGTGGTGATTAAAGTTAATGTCTTACCACAAACCTTGTAAATTGAGACTTGGTTTTCTTATCGTCAATCTTAGGTATGTGACACAAAATCCTCCAGCAAATCTTATAACTGCGCTGGCACAGATCCTAACTTCCCCCAGCCAACTCCAGCTCTCAAGCCAAGAATCTCAATAGCTCTTTAGCCCAGAGCGCAATCCTAACCTGGAGTTATGCTGGCACAGCAAAGACTAGCAAAGTTTGGCCGGTACTAGGAACACTGTAAAGGATGTTGGAACCACTCTCTGAGTCAGAGAGGCCAGCACACAGACGTGCTCCATCCTTCCTGACTCTGGGAATGGCCCAAACGCACTTTATGGCACTTTATGGTCTTGTGCAGAGACGGATCTAAAGGTAAAGGTAAAGGTTTCCCCACGACCGAATGGTCTAGTCGTGACTAGACACTGTAGGGGGCGGTGCTCATCTCCGTTTCAAAGCCTGTAGAGCCGGCGTTTTTGTCCGATCATGTGGCCAGCATGACTCTATGCCGTAGCTCACTGAACGCCGTTACCTTCCCACCGAAGTGGTCCCTATTTATCTACTTGCATTTTTTAGGTGTTTTCGAACTGCTAGGTTGGCAGGAGCTGGGACAAGCAACGGGAGCTCACTCCGTCACGCAGTCTCGAACTCCCAACCTTGCGATTGAAAGCCCAGCAACAGCGGATTAACTCGCTGCGCCACCACGTCCCTGGGGGGGGGCAAATCTGTAAGTTTTGCAAGAAGACTTACCTTGCAGTGGAAAACACTCCTCTCCTGCACTGTTCTAGCCAATCCTCACAGGGAACAGCAACATCTTGGCGTTGCTTACTGGCTACAGCAGCAAGGGAGAGGAGGGATTTACATGACAGGGTAAGGCTTCTTGCAAAACTTACAGATTTGCCCCCCCCCTTAGATCCGCCTCTGCCCTTGTGCCAGCCAAACTTTGCTGGCCTAACTGTGCCGGCCTAACTCCAGGTTAGGATTGTGCTCCCAGTCTAACAGAAATGTAATTGGGGCCACAGAAGATCTTTTGTCAGAGAGATCTACCTGTTTTTCAAATGCATTCCATCTGATTGTTTGCAAAACATAGATTTCACACCCAAGGGCAAAAAAAAAAAAAATGAACCCATAGCCTTGTGTAACTGAATATTCTGAAAAATAGAACTTGGGAATCAAAATTGGAGACTAAACTCTCTACCCTCAAACTCCACAATGAGGCTGGATGGATATTTTTCCCCCCCTCTTACTTTCAACATTCTTCCTGGAGTCTAAACACAAACCATGTGCTTTGGCTTTTCATGCCCACTAAATGAGTATAGGAATAGCCAAATTCATGCTCCTAGCACGGACCCCTGAGGCATGCATATTCTCAGGTTGCTCTGGTATAGTATTGCTAATATTTTAAAGAACCGCTCTTCCACTTACCTAACAATCAGAAACATGGAAGAAAACACAATTTTCTTTTTTTTTTTAATGGGTAAGTACATGTTTTCACTAAATAATATTCACAATGCTAGCTTTAAGCAGTCAAAGTTGATATTTCTTTGACAAAGAAATCGCCCCAATGGTTATGTTTCACAGTTAAGGCTAGACTGCTGAGACAGTCTTCATTCTATTAAGACTTGGGCAGGCCAGTCCTAATTTGATTTGGAACAGGCAGACCACTTGGCCTGTGCTGTATCCAACACAGGTTTGGCTTCTGCTGGAACTCACTTCGGGGCAAGGGGATGTCTATCCCCTTATCTCTGGGTAAGTCCCAGCAACCCCAAATCTAAGCACCCTGATCAGGCCCGTGTGGCCCTGGGACAGGGGTTATGATCCAGCCCCATGGCCAGATCTGCACTGTACCCAGTGTTGTCATGCAGCTGGAACGCTGGGCGGGAGGAACGGGTAAGCGGCAGCCCGCCCATTGCGTTCCGGTCCGTTTCGCCGTCTTCCCCGCCCCGGGGCGGGGAAGACGGCAAAACAGACCGGAACGCAATGGGCGGGCTACCGCTTACCCGTTCCTCCCGCCCAGCGTTCCGGCTGCATGACAACACTGACTGTACCCCACTCCCCAGGCCAGCCTGTCCACAGGCTCACCCTATCTCCATCCTCTCCTGCCCCATTCTACCTCCTCCTGCCTTCATGGAGCCCCCGCGCTGGCCGACCCTTGCCAGTGTGTGGGCTGCTTACTTGGCTTGCTCTGCAATGTTCCTGGGTTGGTGCAACTGCCTGCATCAACCCCGTGCCTCTTGGATGAGCCTTACGGCATGCTTGTGATAGCCCTGAGCTGACGCAAGCGAGATGTATCAGCCCAGGAGGTGCTTGGGATTGCACCCTCAGATGGGAAAAATGGACAGCGTTCCTGAAAATGCTTGGGAGCTTACGAGCTCAGTGCATGATTACAGAGTATAATGGAACTCAGGGCCAAATCAATGGCTCGTGACTTTACTTTGAACCTTCCATTTGGTTTTTCTTTTCTTTCTTTTTTTTCTTTTTGGATTTGCAAATAGCTGTGGAAGTCTTTGATAAGGACTAGAATCATGGCCAGGAGGACAAGGTTAACCTCTCCCCACATAGTGTGCCAAATCCAGATTGGGCTTCTGCCACTTCTAACCAAAAAAAAAAGTCGCAAAAAAGATGTATATACTACCTTGGCAGAACTAAAAGCAGCTAAAAAAATCACGTTCAGTACTTCAGCCCTTAAATGCTGGAAATCAATTTCCTGCTTGTACGACAAAGCAGCATCTAGTTGATGGGGCAATAAATACTGTTTGTTTCCAGAAGAATCTTATCTGCTCAGGGGTTTCAAGGTAGACCTAATATTTGAAGAGTTATTCCAATGGAACTGGTAGGCTTCTTTGGCTATGTACATATTGCTGTTGTGTTTTGAGCTCATAGATTTGTAGACACCAAGAATGTCGAACCTAGGTCAAGCAGAGCTCTACTGAAACCAGTGCCCATGGAGAAAATCAATGCTTTCCTAAAAAGTACCCCAGAAGGTGCTTTTGAACCTGGAGTCCCAAAGAAAGGTGATATGTAAGCATGTCATTTGCTTGTGTACAACAAAACTCTATTGCTTCAACAGACCTCATATTGTGTTTTTGACACCTGAAAGGAAACTCAGGGCACAATCCTAACCCGGCATTGCTGGGGCTTATTCTGGGGCAAGGGGATGATATTCCCTTGCCCCGCACTGAGCTGTTGCTGCCTCCTTACATCATTAGGATGCAATGCAGGTGAGCCGTCCCAGCACAGGTTAGGATTGCACTGTCACAGACAGTGGCACCGACTTGTTTTTACCATCGGGGTGCCCATGGCCACGCCCCCAACGTAGACATGGCCACACCCCGATGTCACCCCCCCGATGTGGCCATGCCGCTGTCATCTCCCAAGGCTGGGGCATGTGATTGCGGTGGCCATCGCACGCTCTGGCCTCGGGAGGGGGTCTGCCGCCCAACAACTGCCTCTCCCGAGGCTGGGGTGTGCGATGGCCACCGCAATCACATGCCCCGGCCTCGGGAAGGGGTGCTGAGGCCACTGATTGGGAGGGGTGCTGGATGCGGAGGAGGCTGGCTGGAACATGGGTGCTCTGCCCTCATGGAAAAAAACCTGTGGGTGGCTGAAAAACCCAGAGCCCCCCCTAGTTGGCACCTACGGTCACAGACATTTCCTACTGTCATTGTTTCTCTAGTTACGTTGTTGGAGTGTGACTGGACATACTTGGAAAAGAAGACCCCCCCAAATACAACGCAATGTATTGTTAAAATGGGCAGCATGACTGGCAATTAAAAAAAGGAGCTACTGTGCATTGAAGCATCTTCCAGTCTTTTCATTTTTCCAATCTGGCAAACAGATACAGCAATTTCACAATGGTTTGTTCCCTTGAACATCAAACAGTAACAAGCAGTCATCTTGTAATTGCTTTTTAGTGATGTTAGACCTTTCCTTTTAATGTCAAACAAATCACAGACTATAAATCTTATGGAAAGTGCAACCTCCTGTTTGGACTGGCAATAAATGTTTATTACAGTGAGGTTTAAATAAAAGGTTATTTGTACTCACCTTAGTACTAAAACCATGTTGCGGCTGTCTACCCTGGACTCATTGAGACAGCATAAGGGGCCACGTCTCAGACTTGCACCTTATGCCGTCACAATTGCTCACTGCTTCTTCCTGTTGTGCCACTGGCTGTCTCTGCCATTGCCCCAAACCGTCACTCATGGCTTTTCTGCCACTGCTACTGTCAACGTTGCTGCTGTGCCGAGAATCAGGAAAACACACATTTGTGTGTAAAAAAAGAAGGTGAATTTGGGTCCAAGTGAAAGTGACACTTTCAAACATACATAACTTCCCTGGCACCAATGCAGCTCAGCCAAGGGGGTGCATGCTGCATTGATGCTGGGTCCCAGGGGTCTTCCTGAGTTAAGGGGACAATTGTTCCCTTGCCCCAGGGCATGCTTTGGCTCCCCCAATGGGACAGTGGTTCCCCTACTAGGACCTGGGATAGAGATTTGGCTGACACAACTATGAGTGGACTTGGGGAGGTACGTTGAGGTCAGAAATGGGGCTAGGATATTGGTGGAGCCGCTCCCACTGTTAACTGCCCCTTCCTGCCCTTGGCACATCATATTTCCTGCCCCAATCCCAGCCCTTTTCTGCCCACCCCGTGCTCATTGCTTGCCTCTAGTGCCAACTTTCTGGAGCTGGGGTTCCTGCCGTGGCTGCTGTTTCCTGGCCACTGCTCATCATTCGTGCTGAAAAACCTGCTGCCCTATACAATACAATGGACCATAGCCCAAATGGGGAGTAGGTTTAGGGAGCCACCACTCGAAAAGCTTTGGGAACCACTGCCCTAACCCAAAGCTTCCTTGTGTTCACAGCACAACCCACGCTCACCAAGCATGAGAGCTGCTGCAGGGTCGCTCGTGAATAGCAGTCCAATCCTACCTAACTCACCTTCCACCTCTGCAGCTGTGCCAACATGGCACAAGCTGCAGTCAGGCCCCAGGGATCTCAGAAGCCCAAAGCAGGCATCTCATAAGCCTCATAAGGCCTAGCTAGTCCAGCTGCCTGTATCTCACAGTGGCCCATGAAATGCTTTAGAAGGCACCCAAGACAACAAGATCCTGTTGCTCCTGGCATTCTGAGAAAGCCTACTTCTAAAGCCAGGAGGTTGCACAGGCCCATCAAGGCTTGTAACCTGTGATGGACCTTTCCTCCAGAAATCATCTTCCAAAGGCATCTGTGGAGACACTTTTGACAGACACAATTGCCACATCTTGTGGCAAGGAGTTCCACAGACTAATTACACCCTGAGTGAAGAAAAATTTGCTCTTGTCTGTTCTAATTCTCCTGACATTCAATTCTAATGGGTGTCCCCAGGTTCTGGTGTTGCGTGAGAGGGAAAAGGCTAGCCCTCTATCCACTCTGTCCATCTCCTGCATAATTTTGTACAACTCAATCAAGTTTCCCCTCAGGCACCTTCAGCCTATAGGTGTCTTGCCTTCAGTCTCTATATTATACTTGTCTGCTTTCGGAGATGTGTGGTGCTCTTGGAAGGGCAGGCTTGTGAAACATCCACCCAGTTTTCTTCGACACTCATAACCTTGAAAGGTGTGAGTCAGCTTTCTTTGTCGGATCTTGTTAGATTTAAAGTTCACAGACTGTGTGCTATTTATCTCCTTCTGATGTGTTTCCACTCCATAGATTTGGCGTTTGTCATCACCTCACTCCTGGCAAGTCTGAACAGCTGCTGTAACCCCTGGATTTACATGCTTTTCACAGGTCACCTTTTCCACGATCTCTTGCGCCGGTTCCTCTGTTGTTCTTCACAGTATCTAAAATCCCGGCAAGAGTGCAATCTAAGTATCAGCAAGAAAAGCAACTCTTCGACGTTTGTGCTGAGTCTCAAGAGCTCCAGCCAGAGGAGTTTCACGCAGCCGTCTACAGCATAAGGAGGCAAAACTCAGCTCTCCATGACCTGTAACACAAACTGGGGTGGGTGGGTGGGGGCTGGCTTCAGCGTGTACGGTTGAGACATGGGGGCGGGGTGGGCTTGGATGTAAATACATACATCATATATAATATAATGTTATATAATATATATAAAATATATTAAAATATGTGTATGTACATGTGCAGGGTATTTGTTATTTATTTGAGATGTAGGATGGTAGAAAGACAGCTATGGTCTAAGTAGTAGGTCATATTTAGGGCTCAGTCACTGTGTTTTTCAGAGCACCATCCTAAACTGGAGTTAGGCCGGCAGAAGCTAAGCCAGCAAAGTTTGGCCAGTACAAGGGCCACCATAAAGCGTGTTTGGACTACTCTCAGTCAGGGGGTAGATAAATAGGTACCACTTCGGTGGGAAGGTAATGGCATTCCGTGCGCTATGGCGTATAGTCATGCCGGCCACATGACCACGGAAGCTTGTCCTCGGACAAACGCCGGCTCTACAGGCTTAGAAACGGAGATGAGCACCATCCCCTACAGTCGCTAATGACTAGACCATTTGGTCGGGGGGAAATCTTTACCTTTTTAACTCAGTTTAGGATTGCGCCCACAAACACATGACTCGCTCCACAAGTCAGGGAAGCCCACATAGTATATCTGCCTTCATGTGCAAAGAGCAGAACTGAGAGAGGGTGGAACACTGATGAAATGGAATTGGGGGAGCTTTTTCAACCCACCCATGTAGCAGAAAAAAACATGGTTTTCAGATTACAATCATAACCTGGAGTTAGGCCGGCAGTGTTAGGCCTGCAAAGTTTGGCCGGCACCAGGGTCACCATAAAGCACCTTTGGACCACTCTTGAAGTCAGGGAGGGTGGCACAAATACAATATGTGTGCTGGCCTCTCTGACCCGGGCAGCACAATCCTACCTCTTTAGCAGCAGCGCAATCCTACCTCCTACTCTTTAGCGGGTGCAGATTCGAGAAGCACATAGGAGAAGCTGGAGCCTCCCCTATGGTAAGGGAGCGAACGCTCCCTTGCTGGGGTAGGGGGGCTCCAGCCTCTCCTGTGCAGGGTTGGATATGGCGCTGCCGAGTCGGCCTCGCCATTCCAGCACTGCATAGGATTGCGCCCTGAGAGTGGTTCAAACGTACATTACGGTGTCCCTTGTGCTGGCTAAACTGTGCTGGCCTAAATACGCCGGCCTAATTCTAGGTTAGGATTGCGCTTATAGTCTCTCCTGGACTAAGCCATTCAGGGATCGATCCAAGGGGTCGGTACATGCTGGCACTATGTGTGTATCACAGGTTAGAAGTGTCGCAAATGTGCCATCAAGCATGTTCCCAACCCCCAGAGAGAAGGGAGCACTGGTGCTGGGCCAGCGTGAGAGAGTGCCCGTCTTCAGTGCCAAGCAGGAGGCTGGCCGGCCTCCAGCAGCGCCGGCCAACGGTAAGGCAATTTGGAGCGAGGGAGTGTGTGGACTGAGCAGGAGATGAGACGGTGAGGGGTGCGGGGGTAATGGCAGCTTCTGCCGTCAGATCCCAGACCCCCACTGCAGCTGAGAGACCCGACCTGAGTTTTCTTGCCTCTGAGCCTGCTAAAACCTGGGAGCAGAACCGAGGAGACCCATTGCAGTTGGCTGTGGTCATCTTCCCTCAGGGAGACCTTCCCTCGAGGAGTAGAGACCTGTGATGATATCCAGTCAGGGCCAGGATTCAGCGGTCACCCTTTTGGCACTGCTGGAACCCTGGGTGCTGAGCGCTCAGGACTGGGCTGCCTGACTGAAGGGGGTCGGCTAAACTTCTTGACTGTTCCCACAAAACAGATTCCTATAAGCAATGTATTTCATAATGGAATGTTCCCAAACTGGATTTGAAAAATGAATAGTCTCGTTTATTTATTGTCTTATGAACCCAAAAGTTGGTCAGGGTTTATATGATGAGCAGAGGTAAAAACAACTTGCCCATAAGTTCTGAATGTACTCCACTGTGTTTTCACAGGGCTGCATCAGTGTATCAACCCAGGAGTAATTGTATTGACTACTCCTATTAGTAACAGGTCTCCAAGCCTTTCCAGACAGTCATGCAATTTTTTTTTTGCAATGTTTATGGAATGATGAAAACTTGCCCATTGATTTCAATAGAGGACCTTCTACAGTTCAAGTTCTTAAGCGTTTGCGGAATTAAAGCTGAGTGTTAACAAACTGTTATTAATTTTTAAGCCTTATTTAAAATGGATTCTTATATTAGATAACTTTGATAAATATTATGTGAATATAACTTCCTTGCTGTGTAACTCACCAGGTCTTATAAGTACTGAAAAAAAAAGATTTCTATGTAAATAAAATTTTATGTCCTTCTTTCAATTTCCTACCAATGATACGCTGGAGATTGCATTTCTACCAATGTTGCTCTAACGCATCATTGGTAGAAAAAGAGAAAAAAACCTATGGAAAATAAAAGCAATGGATGAAAACCTAAGAATACAACCAAACAGCATCACACACAAAATGTAAAGAAAATGTAAATGTAAAATGTCAAGTAACTGTAACACCATAAAGCACCAAGCACACATTATACCATGCCTTATTACAGATATACGAGTTTAGCATTTATTGCTCAGTTCATAAGTTACGGTCTTTCTCCTGCTTATATTGATTTCAGTTCTTCAATACCATTTCCAGTCCAACCCTTCAGGCTGTGAGGGCCAGTCCAAGATCTTGGTGCCTGTGGCAGGATATCAAATGCCACTTCCTTTACGTGATCTGCACCTGATTCTAGCTCACAGGCTGACCTGATTCACAGCCCAATCCTAAGCAGCACCGGCCTAGCAAAGCAGGCGCAGCAGGGCTGTATCCTAAGCCCAGGAGGAGACAGCAACAGCGCAGTGCAGGGCGAGGGGAGCACTGCACCCCTTGCACCCAGGTAAGCTCCAGCCAGCCCTATGCGGCTGCTCGGATCTGTGCCTGCTGATTTGTAGGTGCAGGGGAACATACGCAGGAGAGGCCTGTATCAGGGCCACATTGGCTGGGGATGGGACGTAGGATTTGGTGCAAGGGCTGTTGGCCGACGCTGCTCCCGTCATTGCCAATTGCCAATTGCCCCGTTACACCCCCGGCACGCCTCTGGAACGCCCTCTGTGATGTCCTGCGCCGACCGAGCGCTGCAGGCACTGGTGCAGCTGATGGGTGTGCCAGTCCAGCGCCCAACTCGCTGGTGCAGACGCGCCAGACAGCACATTTGCGACAGCACTGGATTGGCGCAAGAGCCCAGCACTGGCACAACGCAGGTATAGGATTGAGCTCTCAGGGCCCCGTCCTAGTCATTCAGTACGCTGCTGGATCACAAGTGGTGCCAGCAGTCTGCATGGGCCACTGTTGTGGCAGCCCGTCCACCGTTCTGTGGTGAGCTGGTGCTGGTGCAAAGGCTTGGAGGCCCTGTGCCAGCAGAGGTTCTGCACAGATTGGATGCTGATGGAGATCTGTTGACAGCTGGAGCAGATTGGGGTGAAGATAAGGCCCAGGCGGATTGGGGCAGGATGAGGTGGTTCTCAGTGGCAGCAGCATTCATGGGAGCCTGTGTTCTGGGCCTGACGTGTGGTGGAACTGAAAGGTAGCTTGAAAAGTAATGGGAATCAAATGCAGCACTGCCCTGGAAAGGTTAAAAAAAACACATTGCGACAGTAATGGTCCACCTGTTCCCATAAACCACCAACAAGCCCACATACAAATATGCAAAGCACTTCACATATATTATCTTGATACTGTCCTACGAAAGCAAGTATGATCCCTGTACTTCAGCCGAGACTGCAATGGAATGGCTTGCCTAACACCCCCTACGTAGCACAGTTGAGATTCAAATGAGGGAAATCCTGGTGCAAAGCTCCGTCTCTTATCCACTCTTAGGGCGCAATCCTAACCTTGGCTGGAACAGGCAGGCCGGCTGGCCGGCACTGTATCCAGCGCAGGTTGGGAGGCCGCTGGAGCCTCCATGTAGACTTGCCAGGTTTTCAAAATGCCAATAAGGGACACACTGGTATCGGGATGCTGCTTTCCAACAAACCATGGCTACCAGAAATAGTATAAAAATTATGCAGTTGGCCATGGCGAGGCAGCAGAATTTTAGAATGGGATTTTTAAAGTCCCATTCAACACTGATACAGGACACGATTTTTAAATCTTAAATGCAGGAAGTCCCTTATAATAAGGGACACCAGGCAAGTCTACCTCCATGCAGCAAGGCGACATTTGTCTCCTTGCCCCGGGGTAGGTGCCAGCTACCTGTGCCAGGGGCCCAGGTGTGCCAGGTGTGCCAGGCTACGGGGTAGGTGCCAGGGGCCCTGTGGCCTGAGGACGGGAGTCTGGATGCAGCCTCATGGCCACATCTTGGCTCCTGCCCGCACTGTTCCGCCCCCTCCTGCCTTCCCTCCCCCAGAAAAGCCCCTGCGCTGGCCAAACTTGGCCATCACAGGGGCGACTTACCTGCACCTGCCTTCAGTGCAGTGAAGCCGACACAGCTGCTAGTGGGCTTTACAATGGGCTTTACAACGGGTTCACCGCTGTGCTGGGCCGACACAAGTAGCTTGCGTCGGCCCAAGGTGTGGGTTGAATTGCCCTGCCCAACACCTCACTGCACCATGACATATAACATCGGAAGCTGTTGAAATAGAAGATTGGCCTGCCTGTTCTCATCAACCACCAACAAGCCCACACTGTTCACCTGTGGCCATTGCTGTGCCTCTTGACACACATTTTCACAGGTTTGGATAGCACGGTGCTATCAAAAGCACAATTGTTCTTTATGACTAGGTGTTTGGGAAACACTTGGATGAGTGGACAATTTCAGGCTATGGATAAGCCCAGTTTCCCTCAAGACATCCTTCCAAACAGCTATCCTTAACACAGAGCACATGTAAGGTTAATAGCAGGAGAAGCATTACATGGCCAATATTTTATTTCTCCGTAATTTAAGATGTGAAAGAGGCACACATTTAAACAGGTGCATTCGGTGCTAAGTGCCTGTCTGGATAGCCAAGGACCAGAGCAGTACCATTAGAAGGACTGTCGGCAAGAAGCCACAGATTCACGGAAGGCCACATTTCTGATATCTGTATGCCGGCAAAATCACTGGTGCAGGCCTGAGTGAACTCAGAGCTCAATCCTACTCAACTTTCCAGGATCGCAGCTGCGCCAATGGGGCATGCGCTGCATCCTGCAATGGAGAGGCAGTCTCGAAAGCCTCCTCAAGGTAAGGGAACGTTTGAATCAGTGCTGGAATGTTTCATGGGATTGGGCCCTCAGAGAGCAGAGGCAAACAGCAGAGGCAAGGAAACAAATGATTCAAGACCTAATGGACCCCTCTGGGCCATCCCCCACCCCTGCAGGATACAGTATGTGCTCCGGTGACACTGCTGCATTTGTAGGGGTGTTCAGTGGCTCTACACAGGGAGGATGGAAGGTTTTGTTTCTCCTCTTTTCTGCCACCCTGGCCTGTTCCACAGCAATGTGCTACAGCTGGGCTGCTGTGGGTGGCCTGCCAACCCCCCTTGCTCTGCTGATGCACTACTGAGCTGTTGTGAACCAAGGAAAAGCTCTTGGGATCTGGGATCTTTCCCAGGAGCTGCTGCAATGCTGAGACTGGTCAGTGGGGTCGAAAATGTTCTTGTTCTTCAATAGTTAACATGAGAAAATGATAGGGAAAAATGCAAAGGAAAAAATACACAGAGTGCAGAGAGGAAAATTAGCAAAATCACTTCCCGTAACACACTTTTACAAAGGTCCACATATTCAGATAAGGTACAGCGAGCAACTGAAATTGCAGTTTTTGTCAGGAAATAGCTCAAGGATACTTTAGCATCGACTAATGCTTAGCTGCCTCTTTCATTTGCATCAAAAGCCTCACAGTATACGTTTTTGTATTAAAAGGGGGGGCGGGGAACTAAAAAAGAATGTTCATAGAAATGAAACCACTTATGTATTGGAAAAGGCAGGAGATACCCCAAGGAGACAGGGAATGGTATCAGCAATGGCCCCTTGTCCCAGATAAGCCAGGGATTATAGGGTTAACCCCCAAGATCTTTGCAAGCTTTGGGATCACAGCTGTAGGCTGATGAGGCCCCTGGCTATGAAGGGAGGTTAGCACAGGTGCAGATGGGTGTGGCTAATGAATTAAATCCTGCCCACTGATTGGTTGGCCTCAGTATAAAGCTGGAGGCAGGAGCTGGAGAAAAGGAGCTGGATAGGTGCTGGAGGATGGTACCCTGGGAAGGTGCAGGACGGATGGATTGCTAACTGATGGCGTGCTGGCTGGACTGCCTGCCTGAAGGACTGCTGGATGGACTGTGACTGAAGGACTGTTAAAGGACTGGAGAAGGTAAGGTGATTGTGGGGAATAACCATTGCGAATTGTTGTATGGCTGCCATGCCCCTGGAGCCACCAAGTGGAGGAGGCAGTTGTGGCTTGGGCAAGCTGACTGCCTATTGCTTGGTGGTGGGGTTTGTTGGTGCTAGACTGAGGGTAGTTTGGAGCCAAGCCAGTGATGAGGGCAGTCTGGAGGAGGCTGGCCTGCCAGTGATCCCAATCAAAGCTGCTGGAAGAGAGGAGGCCCAAAGGGTGACCCCCTCCCTCTTGCCTATCTCTGAGGCCGCTCTGGAGGGGAGACTAATTAGCCTAGTGTGGGCATTAGGGCCCTTGGGGAAGCCCAGCAGGGAATTTGGCAGAACGAATTAGGAGGGTTCATAATGTAATCTATGAACACCTTTTCCAAAATCTGGTGACTTCTCATCATACCCTTGTCCTTAAATGCCCTCATTCAAAATGCTAGCTTTGATTCAAAATGCTAGCTAGTCCCAATGAACAATGAATGTGGGTGAGTTAAAGAGAACCAGGAAGCTGCTCAATTTTTGTGAAGTAACTCTTGATGCAGGGAACCACTGATTGTATGTGACAAAAAGAGATGGAATCAAAGAGAGTCCCAGAGCACAATCCTAAACTGGAGTTAGGCCGGCGTAAACTAAGCCAGCAAAGTTTGGCCAGCACAAGGGCCACCATAAACTGTGTTCGGACTAATCTCGGAGTCAGGAAGGATGGCTCATGTCTGTGTGAACATAAGAACATAAGAAGAGCCCTGCTGGATCAGGCCAAAAGCCCATCTAGTCCAGCTTCCTGTATCTCACAGCGGCCCACCAGGTGCCCCAGGGAGGCATGAAACAACAAGATCCTGTTGCATCCTGTTGCCACTCCCTTGCACCCGGTACCAGTAGCCCACCACCTTTGTAAGGAGGTTGCACAATCCATCATTGCCTATAGCCCACGATGGACCTTTCCTCCAGAAATCTGTCCAATCCCCTCTTCAAGGCATCAAGACCAGATGCCATCACCACCTCCTGTGGCAAGGAGTTCCACAGATTAACTACCCGGTGGGTAAAAAAGTACTTCCTTTTATCTGTTTTAACTCTCCCAACCCTCAGTTTTAGTGGATGCCCCCTGGTTCTGGTGTTTTGAGAGAGGGAAAAGAACAACATGGTGTGCTGGCCTCTCTGACTCCGAGAGTGGTTCAAACATACTTTACGGTGGCCCTTGTGCCGGCCAAATTTTGCTGGCTTATCTTATGCCGGCCTAACTCAATTTAGGATTGCGCCCCCAATTTACATGGGGATTCCCAAGTGGAAATCAGAGTGCTTAGACCAGGTCTTGGGGGCTCTGGGAAAAAGCTGAGTGTGAGGTTCCCAGGAACCCCATGCCCACTCCCCGGTGGTGCATTGAGCAGTACTGTAACGTTGACAATATTATTAAAGGTTCTGCCTTATGAAATAGCTCCTCTGTTGGGTATGCTCCCTTGGCTAGCCAATCTCTAACCCCACTAGTCAAGCTTTCCAAGTTGTAAATTCCACCTGTCTCAGTAATCACACCTTCCAAATTGTCCTAACTGCATACAAGAGTGGCTGGATTAGCGCTACTCCACTCATATGAATCAGTATTATCTAAAAAATGTCATCTCAATTGAAAAGGACTTTAGCAAAATCAATCTTTGCCTTCCATGCTCCAATTAAGACCATTAATTAACAAGATGAAACTCAATGAAAATAATCAAGGCTTGCCAGGTAGATTTAGCACTGCCAACGCATGCAGCCCAAAGGTCCAGACCACTGACCAGTTCCTTCTGCTGGATTGGAGAAGGTCTTCCTGCAGGACTCTGAAGTTCTCTGTCAAATGGACCAGGAAAGTGGGGGGGGGGAGTTGATTCCTAGTTTCAACTGTGTAGAACTCCATAGTTGAAGTATGTGGCTGATCAAGTTTTGAATAGTTTAAAATGGCCAGTGAGACGGCTAGCCCAATTCTAAGCAGCGCCGGTGTAGCAAGGCTGGCGCATCAAGGCTGCATTCTAAGGCCATTAGGAGGCAGCAGCAGCACAGTGCAGGGCAAGGGGAAGTTTTCCCCTTTCACCTGGGTAAGCCCCAGACAGCCCTATAGGGCTGCTTGGATCTACACCTGCTGATTTGCAGGCGCAGGTGAACATGCGCAGCAGCGGCCCAAATCGGGGCCATGCTGGCCGAGGTCGGGGCTTAGGATATGGCGCAATGGTTGTTGGCCATCGCTGCCCCTGTAGCTGCCCACTGCACCCTTATTATGCCCCCAGCACGCCTCTGGAACGCCCTCCGTGCAGTCCTACACTGACCGAGTGCTGCTGGCGCAACACCAGTATAGGATTGCACTCTTGCTGGCGCAGACACGCCTGATGGCACATTTGCGACTGCGCTGGTTTGGCGCAAGAGTGTAGCGCTGGCGCAACTCCAGTATAGGAGTGCACCCTTAAACAGATTATTGGAAGTATGTCTCTACATTCTAAAAGGTGAAGGGATAGGAGTGCTTATACTGCTTAAGGTCTCCATGATGCCCAGGTAGGCCAGCAATAGTGGCTACCATTTTAGGCTCCTATTAGTTGTATGAGTGACAGTTGAATACAGGATATTGCCTTGCACTTATTGTTGATTCAATATTCTGCTTTTATCCACACAACAGTAGTTATGGTACGTTGCACCTTTAGCTTGTCATCCCCTCTTCTTTCACGCCATTCCACTGAGTTTTGCCTTGAGCCGCAATACTTGGTCCCTACACACTACAGTAGATTTCCCCTGGGTGCGCATGGAGCCCAATCCTATCCAACTTTCCAGCGCTGATGTAGCCATGCCAATGGGGTGTGTACCACATCCTGCAGTGGGGGTGCAGTTAGGGAGACCTCTTCAAGGTATGGGAACAGTTGGGGATGCATTCCCAGTGCAACACCAGTGCTGGAAAGTTGGATAGGATTGGGCCATAAGTCATATGTGAACAAAGGAAACTGCCTTAGGAACTGTGGGGCCCAATGCAAACTATTTTGCTGGGGAGGAGGGCTACGCATCAGGAGGAGTGGCAAGGCTCCCTGAAGTGCAATCACTGCCATCTGTGTTGTGTTTTTTTTTGGGGGGGGGGAAATGCCTATTTCAAGCTGATATAACCCAGGGGCTGGTGAGAGGCAGTGGCATAGCTAAGAGGGTGCAGAGGGTAGCAGTCGCACTGGGCAACAAATTTTAGAAGAGGACAACAAGCTGAGCTTGACATTAGTGGCCAAAATTGTGTAACCTTGCTATATATGAATAATACCATCAAGTTATCAATCATTGGAAAGGTAATGCTGAATGCAATGGAACAAACCACGTTGGCATATCTGTATTCTGTCAGTTATGGCCATTGAACCAGAACACTTTTTATTTATTTACTTCAATAAATTAAATTTGATTTTATCATGGAGGGGCTGGGCTACAACATCTTCTTTGCCCTGGGTAGCAGACGAATTACTACGCCAGTGGTGGGGGTGAGGCTGTCTGGCAGCAATGCTTCATGAGCCGCGGTCTCCTTGTGACACCCCAGCATGGAAGATTCCATGCTGGAGCGCCAGCTACAGAGCAATTTGCCAGCTGTGGAATTTTGCTTGCTGCCCCAGTGTAGGAATCTTCCAGGCAAAGGGCCCAAGTTGGTCAAATTAATCAAATTGCCCTAAGGTCAGCCCTGGGAACTGCCTTACAATAAGTCAAACCATTGGGCTAATCTAGCTCAGTATTGTCTAGCCACTGTTTTCAAGAGAATTGGGTCCCAATCCTATCCAACTTTCCAGCACTGATGCAGCTCCAAGATAAAGGAACAAATGTTAAGACTGTCCTACCGCAGCAGGACACACCCTATTGGCACTGCTGCATCAGCTCTAGAATAGGATAGGATTGGACCCTCAGACAGTGAGCTCACTCCATTTTACCAGGAGATTCCAGGGATTAAATCTAGATTTCCTGTATGCAGATCATGTGTTCTGAGCTACAGCACCACCTGTTGGGAACCATAAAGCTGATCTAAATCACGTTTCTTGATGTGATGCTAGAATAATGAAATCCTGAACTGACGCTCATATGCACACTACAAAGACGATCAAATCTGAGATGTTTGAAGGTGTGCACATCACAGCCAATATATTGATAAATAAATGGGAAAGAAGACAGTTCCTCTGAATGAATGTTTTAATATGCTGTGGCACACATTGAAAATGATCAGGCTCACCAATTTCATACAAATGAGGCAGACAAATAATGAGATGTATTTTAATGAGTTATATTTTATTTATACAGAAAAGCATGTTATTTATTTTGGAGCTCTTTCTGGATGGAGAGACATAATTAAAATGATTTTATTTACATTTATTGTGATCTGTCAGTCTGCTTTTCTAATGTGTTCCCTAATACTTCTTTTTGGTAATTTTCAAATATTTTGAATATGTACATCACAACTGGTTGGGGAGGAAATGCACAATTCTTGGACATAATACAAATCTGGCTGACGTTTCCTTGCAAAATTTTGATGGATTTGAATGGAGTTCAGAATACTTTACCCCAAAACAAATACATTAGAGAGCCATGAGCTTTAAGTTACTGTACTGGATGATACAGACAAGCATCAGATGAGCACTGAAACTGAACACTTTGGATAGATGGGAAAGCACAGAAAAAGCCCCCCCCCCTTAAAAAATTATCAAACGTATATTGGAGATTCTCTGAGGACAAAAACCATTGAAAGCAAAATTAATTGTATTTCTTTTCTGAAGCAAATGCATTTAGGAGGCAGCTTCAAAGCTACACAATTAGGGAGAAATGTGATCATTAGTGAAACAGAGAGAGACTTGCTAAGAGGATGTCTTGATAAAACATGATTCAGCAGGAAATTACACTTGAAAGGATGGATGGACAGAGAAAAAGCATGGCATATTCCATTTCTGTTTGCATGTGTGCGTGCGTGCATGCGCGCGCATGCATGCATGTTTTTTTGAAGACGATGGTCAACTTTGAAGTTCTGTGAAGCCCCTGCAATACCATTTCATTGCACACCCAAACTCCATAGAACAGTCAAGCCATGGGAAGGCATGTGCACAAGCCAATGGCAAGCAGCTTCTAAAATATTCTCGGCTGGGCTAAATGTTCATAGGCTGAGAACCATTCACAGCCCAATCCTATGCACGTCTACTCAGAAGTGCCAATGAGTTCAATGGCGCTCCCAGGAAAATGTGCATAGGATTCCAGCCTTGGAGCACAATCCTAACCTGGCACAGTTGGGCCAGCACAAAGGACACTGTAAAGTAAGTTTGGACCACTCTCAGAGCCAGAGAGGCCAGCACACAGACGTGCGCCATCCTCCCTGATTCCAAGAATGGTCCAAACATGCTTTATGGTGGCCCTTGTGCCGGCCAAACATTGCTGGCTTAACTGTGCCAGCCTAACTCCAGGTTAGGATTGCACTCTTAATCACATGCTCTTTCCCCTCTGCTTAGGGCAGTGATGGCAAACCTATGACATGAGTGTCAAAGGTGACACACCGCAACGTTTGGGGTGACATACCAGCAATCTCCAATACTTGACAAAAACTGAGTTTGTTTTACCCACCTTTCATTTTTGTAATTATTTTATGTTTCTTTATGTAATACATAGCATCACACATGATTGGACTGTATTTTTTGTCTAAATAAATGAATATAAAAAATTGTTTCTCTTTTGCTTGAAATAGGAGTTGACACACAAGCAGAGTCAATTTAAGCATTTTTTAAAGTTTTGACACACTGAGCCCAAAAGGTTTGCCATCACTGGTTTAGGGGGAAACCAGACATGATCTTAATTTTCCCACCCACCCACCCCCATTAGTTTTTTTCTCTTCTTCTTCCCTGCATCAGATGCAAGATGCTTCAGTCACATTGCATACAGCTTTAGGTTCCCTGCTGACTCTGCAATCATGGGTTGGCTAACAGCTCTCACTGAAATTACCATTTAATTGCAAATGCTTCTGAAATGGGTAAATATATAGAGTGATGCTCCAAAATGCAATGAAATGAAGCACTGAAGACATGATCAATCAACTAGCAGGGGGCAGAGAAAAAGACAGACCCTCTGCAAAAATGCCGAAAAACAGAGTAATAAGAGAATCAGGTGGATATTCACTAAACTGGGAGGACCCCATAAATAGAGATGTAATTGGCATCACATCTGGCTTCACCCTTAAGACTGCTGGGCTGTGTGCTTTATGAGACTGCAGTTTGGTCCACATTTGCCTAGAAGTGGGCTCAGAATTATAGCCTTAATATCTATGTCAGTGTTTTTTCAAACTGTAGATCGGGACCCACTTGGTAGGTCGTGGAAAGCTGGGAGCAGCCATCTTGGAAAACCGCAGACCTTATTTTTTGCTATATTTATTCTTTGAGTATTAACCGTTTGAATTTTTCAGTGAGGGTTTTTAAAAATTTTGTTTTTATCTCAGTGCTTTTACATGATATTTTGTCCTAATCTGACAAAAATTCCAAGACATTCCAAGAGTATCATTTCATTATGTCACAATGATGGCACTTCCTGCTTGATGATGTCACTTCCAGCTATGACATAACTTCTTGGTTAATAACATCACTTCTGGTGGGTCCCGACATGAGTGCCATTCTAAAAAGTGGGTCCTGGTCTAAAAAATTTGAGAACCACTGATCTATGTACATCTACTGTATGTCTCTATGTACAACCTTGTAGAACAGGGCCTTATGTCAATGTGACCAATGTCATCACATTGGGCCCCACGCTTCAGGGGCCCCCACACCAGCAGGTTCAGCATATTGCCTGCAGCTGGGATCTCTATGGGGTGTAAGTCAGTGGAGTGAGCAGAGCAGTTTTACTTTGGGCCCACCCACCTGCCCCTACCTCTGAACAGCCCAAAATGGGCCACCTGGAAGCAGTTGGTGGTGACATTATCATATAACCACCAACTATTTCCATGTGCCATGCTTTGCATGCGGCATCAACATCGCTCTTCTTGGTGAGTGGGGGGCCCCACAGGGTGGGTGGGGGCCCCCATAGGAATGCCCCACATTCCTATGCCCCTGCTGCTAGAATGTACCCTGTTGTACAACCTTGTGACTTTGTGGAAGAGAAGAAAATTCCCCTATGAAATAGCTAGTGTTCTCAAGGTTTTTTTTTTTTAAAAAAGGTTTTAAAACATCCTCATGGGAATTGGCCCAATTGAGGCTCTTCTCCCAGCCTGTAGTCATGCCGTGAATCACTTAACCTGGAAATGGTTCTCGATTTGAGCAGCTCGGCTGATTTTTATTGGCACTTTGAGGAGTATGCCATGGTGTCAATGGCCTGAGCTCTGAACTTGCCGCTTGATTACAGTTCAGGTAATTCACACTATTTAGATTAAAGTCTTATTAGCCGCCATTTAATTAGGAGGACGAAATTGGCTTGAAGCAGAAGGTTAATGTGATTGTGAGCTGGATTTTCGGGCTTGACATGGCTAGAGGCCTTTACATTTGGTTAGATTTTCAGTGACCTTTTTCTGATCACAGGAGCCTCTTCTCAACCCACATTCTGTCTCCTGAATTTGACATGGGCACTCATGCTTCCTCCCTGTTTGGTCTTGACTCTGAGGCTTCTGAGATATTTCCACCTCCTGGTTTCCTGGGAGCTTGTGCATTCCCAGGAAGTGGAAACTACAACTGGTGTAAAATGCTGCTGCTAGGGTACAAGTCAGGGTGTTTCCAATGGAAGCTGCCTCTCCTTTGTTATACTATGTACACATTATCTCCCTATTTGTTTCCAGGCAGCAGTTCAAGATGCTGGTTATTACCCTAAAAGCCTTAAATGGATTGTGCCTTTGTGGACCACTCAGTCCAACATGAGTCTTCCTGCCTGTTAGGCTCTTTGGAGAAGGTACTCAGTGTGTAAATTAATCTGTGGAACTTCTTGCCACAGGACAGTAATGGCATTTGATCTAGATGTATTGAAAAGGAAATTGGGCAGATTTATGGAAGGTATGTCCATCACACTTTAAAAACCACGGTGGATATAGGCAACCTCCTGATTCTAGAAGTAGGTCTACCTGTGAATGCCAAATGCAAGAGAGTACAGGATACAGGTTTTCTGGTGTGCCCCCTGAGGCATCCGGTGGGCCACTGTGAGATATAGGAAGCTGAACTAGATGGGTCTGTGGCCTTATGAGGTCCCTCGGGCCTGACTCCCCTGTGGGATACATTTTGTGACGGGGGATGTTCTTTTCCCTCTCACACAACACCAGAACCAGAGGACAGCCACTAAAATTGAGTGTGAGGAGAGTTAGGACAAATAAAAGAAAACACTTTTTTTTTACCCAGCTGTTAATTAATTTGTGGAACTGCTTGCCACAGGAGGTGGTGATGGTGTCTGGCCTAGATGCCTTCAAAAGAGAATTGGACAGATTTCTAGAAGGAAAGTCCATCACAGGTTACAAGCCTTGATGGGTATGTGCAACCTCTTGGTTTAAGAAGTAGGTTACCTGAGAACGCCAGGTGCAAGGAAGTAGCAATAGGATGCAGGTACTTTGTTGTCTTGTTTGCTTCCTTTGCTTCCTAAGGCATCTGGTGGGCCACTGTGTGATATAGGAAGCCGGACTGATCCAGCAAGATCCTTTGGCCCTATCCAGCAAGACTTGTGTTCATGTACAAATGCATATTGAAACTCAGTGAGCCTATGGGATAAGACTTTCCCCGTGGCAGTACCCAGACTCTGGAATGTCTTCCCCCCACCAAGTCAGACAGCCCCATTGCCCCTGGCTTTCAGATGACTTCTTATGAGTCAACATGTGCATTTCTGGTAAACTGAAGTGGGAGTTCCTATGACTGTGATGGTGGATGGAAAGGTTTTAATTGCATTCTTTTCTGCGGCTTTTACTGTGTTGTTTTGACATGGATGTTGCTAGCTGTGTTGAGGCTATATGGAAAGGCAGAATACAAATTTAAAAATGAACTCATCTTCATCAACGTCTCCATGGTAAGTCCACACCCACCCCTACCCAGCCTTATTGACAGAACTCACTGTGTATCATGCAAGGAGTTTCCATGTTCTACTGCTGAACTCTTTTGATGTGAATATGGGATACAAGCTAATCAGCAATGGCCATTCATCCAGTGGGTTTTGCTTAATCTATCTATCTATCTATCTATCTCCCTTTCATGGATCACTGCCTTGTCGTGGCGAAGGGGCTTGAGTAGCTCAATGAAGCTGTGAGCTATGCCATGTAGGGTTACCCAAGATGGACAGGTCATAGTAGAGAGTTCTGACTAAACGTGATCCGCTGGAGAAGGAAATGGCAACCCACTCCAGTACTCTTGCCAAGAAAACCTCATGGATTACAAAACTAAAAGGCTAAACGATATGACACTGGAAGATGAGACCCTCAGGTCGGAAGGTGTCCATTATGCTACTGGGGAAGAGCAGAACACGAGTACTAGTAGCTCCAGAAAGAGTGAAGTAGCTGGGCCAAAACCGGAAGGAAGCTCAGCTGTGGATGTGTCTGGAAGTGAAAGGAAAGTGCGATGCTGCAAAGAGCAATACTGCATAGGAACCTGGAACGTCAGATCTATGAATCAAGGTAAGTTAGATGTAGTCAAACGTGAGATGTCAAGGCTGAACATCGACATCATGGGAGTTAGTGAACTAAAATGGACAGGAATGGGAGAATTTAATTCAGATGACCATTATATCTGCTACTGTGGGCAGGAATCCCTTAGAAGAAATGGAGTAGCCTTCATAGTGAACAAGAGAGTGAGAACAGCAGTACTGGGGTATAATCTCAAAAGTGATAGAATGATTTCAATTCGGATCCAAGGCAAACCTTTCAACATCACAGTAATCCAAGTCTACGCCCCAACCACTGGTGCTGAAGAGGAAGAAGTTGACCGTTTCTATGAAGACCTAGAACAGCTTCTAGAATTAACACCCAAAAAAGATGTCCTTCTCATCATAGGGGATTGGAATGCTAAAGTAGGCAGTCAAGAGGTAAGAGGAGTAACAGGCAAGTTTGGTCTTGGAGTACAGAATGAAGCAGGGCAAAGACTGATAGAGTTTTGTCAGGAGAACACATTAGTCATAGCAAATACCCTTTTCCAGCAACACAAACGGCGACTGTACACATGGACTTCACCAGATGGTCTACATCGAAATCAGATTGATTACATTCTTTGCAGCCAAAGGTGGAGAAGCTCTATACAGGCAGTAAAAACAAGACCTGGAGCTGACTGTGGCTCAGATCATGAGCTTCTTATTGCAAAATTCAGGCTTAAACTTAAAAAAGTAGGGAAAAGCACTAGGCCCTCCATGTATGACCTAAATCAGATCCCAAACGAATATACAGTGGAGGTGACAAACAGATTTAGAGGCTTAGATTTGGTAGACAGAGTGCCTGAAGAACTTTGGACGGAGGTCTGTAACATTGTACAGGAAGCAGCAACTAAAACCATCCCAAAGAGAAAGAAATGCAAGAAGGCAAAGTGGCTATCTGAAGAGGCTTTAAAAATAGCTGAGGAAAGAAGGGAAGCCAAAAGCAAGGGAGAAAGGGAAAGATATACCCAACTGAATGCAGATTTCCAGAGAACAGCAAGGAGAGATAGGAAGGCCTTCCTCAATGAGCAATGCAAAGAAATAGAGGAAAACAATAGAATGGGAAAGACTAGAGATCTTTGCAAGAAAATTGGAGATGTCAAAGGACAATTTCATGCTAAGGTAGGCACAATAAAGGACAAAAACGGCAAGGACCTAACAGAAGCAGATGAGATTAAGAAGAGGTGGCAAGAATACACAGAGGAACTCTATAAGGCCGATCTCAATGTTCCTGATAACCACAATGGTGCGGTCACTGAGCTTGAACCTGACATCCTGGAGTGTGAAGTCAAGTGGGCTTTAGAAAGCCTCACTAACAACAAAGCTAGTGGAGGTGACAGCATTCCAGTGGAATTACTGAAAATCTTAAAAGATGATGCTGTCAAAGTGCTGCACTCCATATGCCAGCAAATTTGGAAAACCCAGCAGTGGCCACAAGACTGGAAAAGATCAGTTTACATTCCAATCCCAAAGAAGGGCAATGCCAAAGATTGTTCAAACTACCGCACCATTGCACTCATTTCACATGCTAGCAAGGTGATGCTCAAAATCCTACAAGCTAGGCTTCAGCAGTATGTGAATCGAGAACTACCAGATGTACAAGCTGGTTTCCGAAGAGGCAGAGGAACTAGAGATCAAATTGCCAACATTCGATGGATCATGGAGAAAGCCAGAGAGTTCCAGAAAAACATCTACCTCTGCTTCATTGACTATGCTAAAGCCTTTGATTGTGTGGATCACAACAAACTGTGGCAAGTTCTTGAAGAGATGGGAGTACCAGACCACCTTATCTGTCTTCTGAGAAACCTGTACGTGGGCCAGGAAGCAACAGTTAGAACTGGACATGGAACAACCGACTGGTTTCAAATTGGGAAAGGAGTACGACAAGGCTGTATCCTGTCACCCTGCTTATTTAACTTATATGCAGAGTACATCATGAGGAAGGCAGGGCTGGATGATTCACAAGCTGGAATCAAGATCGCTGGGAGAAATATCAACAACCTCAGATATGCAGACGACACCACTCTAATGGCAGAAAGTGAGGAAGACTTAAAGAACCTGCTGATGAGGGTGAAAGAGGAAAGTGCCAAAATTGGCTTGAAGCTCAACATTAAAAAAACTAAGATCATGGCCACCACTCCCATCACTTCCTGGCAAATAGAAGGGGAAGAAATGGAAGCAGTGACAGACTTTATCTTCCTGGGCTCCAAGATCACCGCAGATGGTGACTGCAGCCATGAAATTAAAAGACGTTTACTTCTTGGGAGGAAAGCTATGGCGAACTTAGACAACTTAATCAAAAGCCGAGACATCACCCTGCCAACAAAGGTTCGCATAGTCAAAGCTATGGTTTTCCCAGTAGCTATGTATGGCTGTGAGAGCTGGACCATAAGAAAGGCAGAGCGCCGAAGAATAGATGCTTTCGAATTATGGTGCTGGAGAAGACTCTTGAGAGTCCCCTGGACTGCAAAGAGGTCCAATCGGTCCATCCTACAGGAAGTCAAGCCTGATTGCTCCCTGGAAGGACAAATGCTGAAGCTGAAGCTCCAATACTTTGGCCACCTGATGAGAAGAGAGGACTCTTTAGAAAAGACCCTCATGCTGGGAAAGATTGAAGGCAAAAGGAGAAGGGGGGCGGCAGAGGATGAGATGGTTAGATAGTGTCACCGAAGCGATGAACATGAAATTGGGTGAACTCCGGAAGCTAGTGGAGGACAGGGAGGCCTGGCGTGCTGTGGTCCATGGGGTCGCGAAGAGTCGGACACGACTTAGCGACTGAACAACAACAACAAATCTATCTATCTATCTATCTATCTATCTATCTATCTATCTATCTATC
>JAJKFI010000004.1:20918824-20933900 GCA_029204185.1 Lerista edwardsae | reverse complement strand
ATCTATCTATCTATCTATCTATCTATCTATCTATCTATCTATCTATCTATCTATCTATCTAACTAGATTCATATACTGCTTTTCAACAAAAAATTCACAAAGCGGTTTACAGGCAAAAAAAAAAAAAGTTAAATGACTTCCTGTCCCAAAGGAGACCACAATCTAAAAAAGAAAAAAATGCAGAACCCCACCACCAGCAGCCGCTAGAAAAGACACTGTGCTGGGGTGAAGAGGGACAATTACTCTCCCCCTGCTAAATATAAGAGGAGGACCACTTGGAAAAAGTGCCTCTTGCCCAGTTAGCAGGGGTGAAGCCAGGGCATGTCTATTTAGGGAAATTTGGCATGAATGCTGATGGTCAAGGTGAAAGTTATGTATAGACAGAGGCAGATCTAAGGGAGGGCAAAGCTCTAAGTTTTGCAAGAAGCCTTACCTTGCAGTGGAAATCCCTTCTCTCCTGCACCGTTTTAGCCAATCCTCACAGGGAAAAGCAACATCTTGGCATTGCTTACTGGCTACAGCAGCAAGGGAGAGGAGGGATTTACATGACAGGGTAAGGCTTCTTGCAGAGCTTTGCCCTCCCTGTAGATCTGCCTCTGTGTATAGACCATCTCTGTGTATCTGGTCTCTCTTGGTGGCTTCACCATTTGAACTTTTTACCCTTCCCATAATTGTCTAATAGGAACCAGTCTTTGTCCTCCTACTCTTTTCACTCTTCTCTTCCTAGGCAATTGTCTTAGGGCAATTAGCACATTTGGGCTACCGATGTGCACAACGTTTCTCTACCCTGATCTTTTCAGGTAGTTTTTTTTTTCTCCAAACCTCAATCACGTCCTGTCTCTCTGAAAGCTCTGTATGGCCTACTGACATCTCATATTTAACACGAATTCCATGTTTCACTTAATCCTTTTCTTTCCTTAGTTTAAGCTACTGTTGGATATGCTGGAATAACAAAAGCTCCATCTCAAGGTATAATTAATTTCAAATGAAGTATTGGACTACTGGAGCAAAATGCTCTCTTGCACCAAAGAATCCATAAATGGTATACAAAAATTAGTACATGGGCAGCCAAATCCTAATGCGGCAACTCCCATGCGGCAAACCGGTGTGGGCTGCGCTGCATCCCACAAGAAAGCTGTTCCCTTACCTCAGGATAAGCCCCAGCACCCACAATGGTTCAACTCATACCTGCACCAGTTTTGGCACAAGTTTGTGTTGATCCATGTTAGCAGATCAGGCCTGGGAAGGAGGATAGGATATGGTGCACAGTGGCATTGCCAATCCCACCCCCTCCCAGGCCCTATCTGCCCACCTCTGCCCCTGTTGTTACCCCCTGCCCAGTTCCACCCTTCCCCTTCCCTATCTGCCCCCGCTGTGCCAAACATACTTGCTCTGTTGGGCATCAGTAAGGCCACCAGGTCTTCCCACCAGAAGTGCTGGAAGTAACACCATCCCAAAGCGCTTTACGGCACTTTTGTGACCACACGTCAGCAAAGTGCGCATTGCACCATTGCAAATGATAGAAAGGCTTGGGCCATAAGAAGTGAGGCCAATTATATCTTCAGTCTCTGTATCAGAACCCAGATCAGACAGGGTCAAGCAGCAAATTTCAAGGTTTCATGACCCTTGGACCGACAAATAATGAAACACTTATTTTGACATTCTTACCGGTACTCCTCCACAATCTTAATCCTAAACTCATGTTTCATTCATGTTTCTCATTTCAGAGCCCTGTCACTCTCCCCCGCCCCCATCAGCATTCGAGTGCATCCATGGCAACCTGCAGCTTTCCAGCCGCCTGCCCAGCTGCTGTCCATTCATTCGGGTGCAAGGGAGTGGCAACAGGATGCAAGCATCTTGTTGTCTCGTGCCTCCCTGGAGCACCTGGTGGGGCCGCTGTGAGATACAGGAAGCTGGACTAGATGGGCCTTTGGCCTGATCCAGCAGGGCTCTTCTTATGTTCTTATGTTCTTGTTCTGGTCTCCAGTTGGCTGCTCCCTGTACTAGGTCACTGCAGAAGAGACAAGCATAAAGCAGCAAATGTAGTACTTTTGTCTTTCAACATGGAATCTAGCTGACAGCACAATCCTAAATTGAGCTGGATTGGCAAGGTTGGTGGGCCTGCGCAAATTGGCATTCTGGGACTGCAGCAGTTGTACAACCCTGAAACATCCCTGACATAAAGCAAATGAGGACAAAATATTATGTAAAAGCACTGGACTAAAAACAAAATTGAAAAAAAAAAACCCTCACTTGAAAATTCAAACCGTTAACACTCACAAAATGAATATAACAAGAGTAAGGTCTGCAGTTTTCAAGATGGCTGCTCCCAGCTTTCTGTGACCTACCTGACCAGAGGTGGTCTGGGCCGGGAGCACGCCCCATGGCAAGGCGATGAAACCGCGCCCCCAGCACATCGCCCTGCCCCCGTGTGTCTCCCTGCCACGCCTCCCTGCGCCCGGAAGAGCTCCATTTCGGAGTGTTCCAGGCGCACGGGAGGGCGGGCGGGCCAAAAAGCGCCTGGACTCCATGCAATGGCGCCACCCCGCCACCCGGCGCCCTTGCGGCTTGCCATCCCTGCACCCCCCTGGATCCGCAACTGTACCTGATATCAGGTTGCAACCCACCAAGTGGGTCCTGGCCCACAGTTTGAATAACACTGTTCTATGTAATGTCTTCTTATGCAATATCAGAACTGACCCTAGACTTGCTTCCGATGATACTGAATGTGCCAATCCTACTCAACTGGTTTGCATGCCCTTCCTTTTCTAGGAATGTGTTTCACAGTTATATCTAATTTGAAATTTATTTTTTGTTCCATTTTGCTAAAACAATGAGCCTCCTTGTCAGAATGAGATACAATTCTGAACACACATTATTTTAATGTGTTATTACAATAAGCACATTTAGTTGAAAGAACTACAGTATTTAAACATTTCTGTTACTCGAGACAGAGGGGGAAAGATCTTCTAGAACAGTGATGGTGAACAGTTTCGGTTTGCCATGTCAACAATGTCTAACTTGACTCTGCTGGTGTGTCATTCTCACCCCCAACAAAAACAAAATAATTATTTACATATTCATTTATTTTTTAAAAAATGCAGTCCTATCATGCGTGGGGCTATCTATATCTATATATATAAAGAAGAGCCTGGGTGTGTGTGTGTGTATGTATGTTTCGCATAGGCTCCGCAACGCCTGGAGCGATCGGCACGAAACGCGGCATGCATACACCTTGTGGCCTGGCGACAAACACTGTGGGGGTCGGCCCCCCCCTAGCGCCCCCAGGGGTGGGGGTACGTGGGGGTCCTCGCGTGAAAACGGTCGAAAACGGCCAAAATCTGGGTCAAATCCACAGTTTCCGGGGTCGCCAAGATGAGCGGTGACGCTCCCGACGCCGTTGGAGTTTGGGTTCAGCCCCCCCTCAACGTGGGGGGCAAGAAGGGGTGCAAAACAAAAGGTCTACCATGCCCCGCTGTGACGCCTGGACCGATTGGCACCAAACTCGGCGTGCGGAAGCCTAGCAGCCTGGCCACAAACACTGTGGGGGTTGGGCCCCCTAACACCCCCAGGGGCAGGGGTGCACAGGGGGCCCCACATGAAGACGGTCAAAAATGGCTGAAATCGGTGTCAAATCCACAGTTTCCAGGGTCGCCGAGATGAGTGGCGGCGCTCCCGACGCCGTTGGAGTCTGGGTTCGGCCCCCCCTCGACGTGGGGGCCCGAAGGGGTGCAAGACACAACGTCCGCCATGCCCTGCTGGAACTCCTGGACCAATTGGTGCCAAACTCGGCATGTGGAAGCCTAGCGGCCTGGCCACAAACACTGCGGGGGCGGGCCCCCTAGCGCCCCCAGGGGTGGGGGTACGCGGGGTCCCGATGTGAAGATGGCTGAAAACGGCCAAAATCAGCATCGGGTCCATAGTTTCTGGGGTCACCGAGACGACCGGCGACGGTACCAACGCCATCAGAGTTCAGGTCCGGCCCCCCCCTTGGCATAGGGGGCAAGAAGGAGCGCAAGACAAAACGACTGCCATGCCCTGCTGGAACGCCTGGACCGATCGATATGAAACTTGGCACGCATACAACTTGCGGCCTGACGAAAAACACTGTGGGGGTCAGACCCCCCTAGCACCCCCGGGGGTGGGGGTACGCGGGGGTCCCCACATGAAAATGGTCGAAAACTGCCAAAATCGGCGTTGAATCCGCAGTTTCCGGGGTCGCCGGGGCAAGCGGCAATGCTCCCGACATCTTCGGAGTCCAGGTTCGTACCCCCCTCAGTGTGGGGTGCGAGAAAGTATGCGAGACACTATGTCCGCCATGCCCTGCTGGAATGCCTGGAGCGATGCGCACCGAACTCGGCATGCGCGTGCCTTGCGGCCTGGCGACAGACACTCCGGGGGTCAGGCCCCCCTTGCGCCCCAGGGGTGGGGGTGCCCCAGCACCCCCGCATGAAAACAGTCGAAAACGAACAAAATCGTTGTCGGTTCCTTACTTTCTGGGGTCGCTGAGGTGAGCGATCGGCACGAAACCTGGCTCGCATACACCTTGCGGCCTGGCGACACACACACACTAGCGCCCCCAGGGGTGGGGATACATGGGGGTCCGCACATGAAAACGGTCAAAAACGGCTGAAATCGGCGTCAAATCAACAGTTTCCGGGGTCGCCAAGATGAGTGGCGACACTCCCGATGCAGCTGGAGTCTGGGTTTGGTCCCCCCTCGATGTGGGAGGCAAGAAGGGGTGCAAAATGAGACATCCGCCATGCCCCACTGCGATGCCTGGAGTGATTGGCGCCAGACTTGGCATGCATATGCCTTGCGGCCTGGCGACAAACACTGCAGGGGTCAGACCCCACTAGCACCCCTGGGGGTGGGGGTATACGGGGGTCCCCGTGAGAAGATGGTCGAAAATGGCTGAAAACGGCATCGAATCCATAGTTTCTGGGGTCACCGGGGCGAGCGGCAACGCTCCCGATGCTGTTGGAGTCCGGGTTCGGCCCCCCCCTCGGCATGGGGGGCAAGAAGGGGTGTGAAACACAACATCCGCCTTGCCCTGCTGGCATGCCTGAACCGATCGACACGAAACCTGGCACGCATACATCTTGCAGCCTGGCGACAAACACTGCGGGGGTCACGCCCCCTTAGTGCCCCTGGGGTGGGGGTACATGGGGGTCTCCACATGAAAATGGTTGAAAACGGCCAAAATCCGCATCGAGTCCGTAGTTTCCGGGGTCGCCGAGACAAGCGGCAATGCTCCCGACACAGTTGGAGTCCGGGTTCAGGCCCCCCTTGGTGTGGGGGGCGAGAAGGGGTGTGAAACGAAACGTCCACCATGCCGTGCTGGAATGCCTGGAGCGATGCGCACCAAACCTGGCACGCGTGTGCCTTGCGGCCTGGTGACAAACACTGCAGGGGATCGGGGTACACACGGGGCCCTGCATAAATTGGTTGAAAACAGCCGTAATCGGTATTGAATCTGTAGTTTCCAGGGTCGCCGAGGTGAGTGGCGACGCTCCCGATGCCGTGGGAGTCCTGGTTCAGCCCCCCTCAGCATGGGGGGCGGGAAGGGGTGCTTAACAAGATGTCCGCCATGCCCCGCTGCAACGCCTGGAGCAATTGGCGCCA
Source organism: Lerista edwardsae (assembly GCA_029204185.1). Taxonomy (NCBI): domain Eukaryota; kingdom Metazoa; phylum Chordata; class Lepidosauria; order Squamata; family Scincidae; genus Lerista; species Lerista edwardsae. Next base: position 20,928,275 of record JAJKFI010000004.1, on the reverse strand, counting down.
GACTCGGCACGCATGTGCCTTGAGGCCTGGCGACAAAAAACTGCAGGGGTCAGGCCCCACTACTGCCCCCGGGGGTGTGGTGCACGGGGGCCCCTGCGTGAGAACGGTGAAAAACGGACAAAATCGGCGTCAGACCCGTAGTTTCCGAGGTTGCTGAGGGGCGAGGCAGGGGGCCAAGGCAGGGGGTCTGAAGTGAAAACGGCCAAAAACGGGCGAAATTGGCATCGAGTTCATAGTTTCCGGGGTCGCCGAGGCGACCAGTGACACTCCCAATGTGGTTGGAGTCCGGGTTTGGCCCCTGTTGGCGTGAGGGGCGAGAAGGGGTGCAAAACTCATGAACTCTGGAACATCATTTTGTTACCCGGGCAACGCCGGGTAACAAAAAGCTAGTAAGGTATATAAAGAAGAGTGTGTGTGTGTGTGTGTGTGTGTGTGTGTGTGTGTGTGTATGTTTCACATAGGCTCTGCAACGCCTGGAGTGATCGGCACGAAACACGGCACGCATACACCTTGCGGCCTGGCGACAAACACTGCGGGGGTCGGGCCCCCTAGCACCCCCGGGGGTAGGGGTACATGGGGGTCCCCACGTGAAAACGGTCAAAAACGGCTGAAATCTGCGTCAAATCCACAGTTTCCAGGGTCGCCGAGATGAGCGGCGATGCTCCCAATGCCATTGGAGTCCGGGTTCAACCCCCCCCCTCGACGTGGGGGGCGAGAAGGGGTGCGAGACAAAACATCTGCCATGCTGTGCTGGAACGCCTAGACCGATTGGCACCAAACTCGGCATGCGGAAGCCTAGCGGCCTGGCCATGAACACTGCGGGGGTCGGGGCCCCCTAGCGCCCCCGGGAGCAGGGGTATGCAGGGGCCCCCACGTGAAAACGGCCGAAAACAGCCAAAATTGGCGTCGAATCCGTAGTTTCCAAGGTCGCCGAGATGAGCGGCAACACTCCTGATGCCGCTGGAGTCCGGGTTCGGGGCCCCCTCGGCATGGGGGGGGCAGAAGGGGTGAGAAACAAAACATCTGCCATGCCATGCTGGAACGCCTGGAGCAACGGCACCAAACCCGGCACGTGCGTGCCTTGCGGCCTGGCGACAAACACTGCGAGGGTCAGGCCCCCCCAGCGCCCCCAGGGATGGGGGTGCGCAGGGGGCCCCACGTGAAGGTGGCCGAAAATGGCCGAAATTGGCATCAAGTCTATAGTTTTCGGGGTCGCCGAAGTGAGCAGTGACGCTCCCGACAAAGTTGGAGTCCGGGTTCGGGCCGCCCTTGGCGTGGGGTGCGAGAAGGGGTGCAAAACAAAAGGTCCGCCAGGCCCTGCTGGCATGCCTGTACTGACTGACATGAAACTTGCGGCCTGGTGACAAACACTGCGGGGGTCAGACCCCCTTAACGCCCCCGGGGGTGGGGGTACGTGGGGGTCTTCACATGAAAATTGTTGAAAACGGCCGAAATCGGCATTGAATCCATCGTTTCCGGGGTCGCCAGGGCAACCAGCGACACTCCCGACACCGTTGAAGTCTGGGTTTGCCCCCCCCCCTTGGCGTGGGAGGGCGAGAAGGGGTGTGAAACACAACATCCGCCATGCCCTGCTGGCACACTTGGACCGATCAACACGAAAATTGGCAAGCATACACCTTGCGGCCTGGCGATAAACACTGTGGGGGTCAGGCCCCCCCCAGCGCCCCCGGGGGTGGGGGTACACAGGGGGACCTGCGTAAATCGGCTGAAAACAGCTGTGATGGGCGTCGAATCTGTAGTTTCCGGGGTCGCCGAGGTGAGCGGCGACGCTCCTGACGCCGTGGGAGTCCAGGTTTGCCCCCCCCTCAGTGTGGGGGGCGGGAAGGGGTGCAAGACACAACGTCCGCCATGCCCCACTGCAACGCCTAGAATGATTGGCGCCAGACTCGGCACGTGCGTGAGAATGGTCGAAAACGGACAAAATTGACGTCGGATCCGTAGTTTCTGGGTCACTGAGGTGAACGGTGATGCTCCCTATGCCATGGGAGTTTGGATTCGGCCCCTTCTCAACGTGGGGGGTGGGAAGGGGTGCAAAACAAGATGCCCACCATGCCCCACTGCGACGTCTGGAGCGATTGGCGCCAGACTCGGCATGCGCGTGCCTTGCGGCCTGGTGACAAACACTGCGGGGGTCAGGCCCCCCCAGCGCCCCCGGGGGTGGGGGTGCGCAGGGGCCCCAAAGTGAAAATGGCCAAAAACGGGCAAAATTGGTGTTGAGTCCATAGTTTCCGGGGTCGCTGAGGCAACCGGTGACGCTCCCGACGTGGTTGGAGTCCGGGTTTGGCCCCCATCATTGTGGGGGGCGAGAAGAGGTGCAAACCTCATACATTCTGGAAGATCATTTTTTTACCCGGGCAACATCGGGTAAGGAGAAGCTAGTACATTATATAAAGAAACAAAAAATCAAATCTTTACAAAAACAAACTCAGTTGTTGTTGGGTGTTGGCAAATCCTGGTATGTTACCCAAAATGTCATGGCATGTCACCTTTGACACACGTGTCATAGGTTTGTCATCACTGTTCTAGAAGAAACCAGCCAATACAGAGTTCAGTAGACAACACTGCCTGCAACACTGAAGACAATTAGGGTATTTTCAGGCAAGGGGAAAGTCCACAAATAGCTCCAGGGGAAAAAAAAAAAAAAAAAAGAACAGAACCATTTAAAAGACCTGTTGAGAACTCCATGGAGCAATACTCCTGTTAGGCTTCTTGATTTTATCACCAGAGTTTTCCTGTGAAGAAAAAGTTCAAGAAAGAAAAATATAATTGAAGGAAGTTCCAAATCAGTACGCCTGCACTTCTTTCACAGCTGCTCTTAGAAGTCTGACTACAGCAGCATTCTCGCTAATTAAACACCAAATAAAGAACTATTTCATCTGAATTGTTTTCTCTCCAGCTTGATGTAAACCACCACCATGTTCAACTTTTGAACATCAAAACTCATCAAAAATAATGAGTCACAATGAGATCCTATGTCTGATGGAATTAGTGGCACCCTGTTGGGAGTTCACAAGCTGAGACATGGAAGGGAGCTTCAGAATTCACACATGCTCTTAAGTTGTGCCATGGTGAGCAATATAATCAAGTGACCTTATCGTTGTGGGTGGAGAAGCCAGTGATTAACTGGTCTATTATGCATTGTGAAGCCATGGTTCTGACCGTTCAAAGGCATTTCACTAGGGAAAATGTGAGTTCTGCCTTGACCCTCAGGCCTATTGTTGAGCAGTCACACATTGTCCTGCATGCACTGAGACCCTGACGGCACACTCTGGTGCTTGAAATGGGGGGGGGATTTCATTCAATTGGGGGGTTGTTTTTAACTAATATCCATTTATTTATTTATTTAAAATACTTTTTCCTCTGCTGGAACAGATGGTCAAGGTGGCTTACAGTTAACAACTGAAAAATACAATATATCTATCTATATATAAAGCCAATAAAATTACAATAAAAGAAATAAAATCATTTGGAGGAGGATAGACTTCTTACAACCGAGTTATGTTGCAGAGGCACAGGAGGCAGACAACTCATCACCCAAATGTTTGGGGGATAGAATAAAAATGTTTTGAGCCCTTGCCAAAAAGCCATTAGGGAAGGGGTTGATTTTAATTCTCCTGGTAGGGAGGAGATTGTGGCATAATTGTGCCACAACATAATTGTGACTAACTTTTCCTAACTTGAGAGAAAGGCGGCACTTACAGGAAAGTCCCCTCAGATTACCTAAGAGGGTGGGCTGCAACGTATTACTTCTGAGCCTCCTGAAGGCAGTGACCTTCAAATAACCTACACTGAAACTGTGAAGAGCTTTAAAGGTCAGAACACCTTGAATTGGGCCCAGAAACAAATGGGCAGTCAGTGTAGTCACTGAAGCAGCAATCCGACAGAGTAAAAGCACCTAGCTCCAGTAACCAATAGCAGCTTCGGAACCATCTTCAAGGACAGCCCCACATAGAGCCTATTACAGTAACCCAATCTTGAAATCAGTAGGGCGACCGTGGACCACCATGGACAGGTCTGATCAACTCAAGTACAGCTGCAGCTGGCTCTCTAGGGAGAGCTGTGAATCTAGGAGCACTCCCAAACTGCGCACGTGTTCCTGCAGGGGGAGTGTGACCCAATTCAGAATGGGCAATGACTCAGTACCTGCATTGAGGATCTCTTGAACCCCTCTGACTTCTGTCTTTTGGGGATTCAATCTCAACCTGTTGGCCCTCATCCAGACCTCAACTGTGTCCAAACAGCACTCCAGGACTTCCACAGTCTCCCTGGAATGAGATGGCAAGGAGAGATAGAGCTGGCCCTCTTACGCCTTATCTCTCTCTTTTTATGCACTGCTCCAATGCCCGTATCATTCTTAATGCTACATCTTCACAGTACTACGAGTTGTATCATATATTCTTTACGCTGGCGGTTTAAATGGCAGAGGGATCCCAGCATCGCGGTTACTTAGAAACAACTCTGCAACAGCATGAATGCAACCAAGTCTTTAATTGAAACCACAGAATCCTTCCTAAAGAGACACCTTGGCTTATTTAAACAGCAAGACTCTCCCAGATGGATGGATGGAGAAGGAAATCACTCGGAAAGGTTAATTTAGTTCCACATGAAAGGTAATTTTTTTGGGCTCCAGTAGTCTGTGAGAGTAGCTGATTAGGATGAATAGTGCTAATAATTTGTTCTCCCAGAAGGAAGATTTGGAGAGATTGCTTCCAGGGTGGGGTTTGTTTGTTTTTTGCCCCTGGATTGTTTTCTTTCAATAGCTTTGTAGGTGCTGCACACAGGAATGAAAAGATTCATTCCTGTCTTTACTTTATCTGGGTCCAGTTTCTGTGTGATTAAGTGAGATGCCAACTGGCCACGGAAAGTGGTCTCTTTTAAGATAATGAAGGACATGGCAAATGGCCAGGGAACAGCAGGTTAGGAAAAAAGAAAAGCAAGAGGAGCAGCTGGCGTTTGGAGTTGGTACACAGGTGAGGTTGGGGGTCTTTTGGCTGGGGGTTGTCTGTACTCAAGGGAAGCATCCATTGAAGTGAGGCATCAAAGGTGTGAGGCTCTTGCTCACAGACTGGCAGAATCCCAGAGGCCTCCTGAGCTGCAAAATATGTAACTGACACCTCATGAAGTTGCTGCAGCTGAAATCCTAAAGTTAGCAACTTGCAAAGGACGGGCGGGTGACTGGAACACCTTCCATGAGTGGAAATGTGCCTTGTTGGAATGCACACACCAGTTCTCAGTTACTAAAGCTCTTCCTCACAATCCAATCCTATGTCACCCTTCTGCCACCAGAAGCAGCATTCCAGTGGGAGGAGAAGGGCAGCACTGAACCCTCACTCATAACAGAATTTACAGCTGGCCCCTTGTACAGATGCTGTTTTGAGACACTTATGAAACTTAGGGAACAATCGTAACTTGCGCTGAAATGGGCAGGCCGGTGGACCTGTTCCATCTCCAGAGCATGTTGGGAGCAGGCAGGAACCTGCCTGGGGCAAGGGCACATTTGTGCCCTCACCCCAGGGTAGGCACCAGCTGCCCCAATGGACTCCTCAGATCTGGGCCTGATATTTAGCAGGTGCAAAGCCGAGGATGCCATGCGCCCAAATTTGGGCCATGCAGCCTAGGGACTGGAGCTTGGATGAAGCCTAATAGCTGTATCCCAACTCCACCCCCTCCCCAGGCTGACACGCCTCCTGGCCCGCCCACCCCCTCACAGAAACATCCTCCCGCCGTCCCTTGAATCACCCAGAACCACCCCTGCACCGGCCAAACTCTCTGCTGCCAGCATTGGCCCTATGGGCGCAGCGCTGGAGCGGGGGTCCTGGACAGCACCCTCGCGCACTTCATGCGCACGCCCAATGCAAGCAGCTTGAGTCAGCCCTAGGGCACACTGTGGATTGTGCCCTTGCTTGGGTTTCAACACCTCACAGCTTAAAGAAAAAAAACACACACACCAGGATCAAAACTGGCACTCAGGTTCAGTAAATAACTTGCTAAATAGCCCATTTGAGTCCGCATAGTATTTGCAACACTCTCAGTGAAACCAGAAGACCGGTGGTGGTAGTAAGGGAAGAGGTGGAGGAGAAATAGACCTTTTTGCTGCTCACTCTGAAGTCTCCAGGGACATCTGCATTGCTCAATATGTACTCTCCAGTAGCCTTCTAATACCACCACAGCTTTTTTTTCATGTCAAGATGCTTCAGAAGAGGTGTTTCATTGCACATCAAAATCCTCCTGAAATCTTAGCCTAGGATACATACTGTTCTTCTTCCTCCTTTCTATGGCGGCCATCATGCTGTTCTCTGTGGAAAGTGAGGACTTGAACTCCGCAGGCTATTTAAACCTATGTACGTGTTTTATGGAATATGATGAGAGTTGAATTCAGAAAAAAAAAATGGAAGGAACTCAACTGAAGCAGGACAAGGCTGAAATTCTTTGCACACTTATCTGGGAGTAAGCCCCATTAAATTGCATGATAAATCACCTGTAGGATGAGGTTGTTTATCTCACTTGAAAACTCTCCATCCCAGATAACAGGAATTATTTCACTACTTTCCTTTGCATCTCACAAAACAGAGCACTTGGTTCAATCAGTACTGTATATCTAAATCAAGACATTATCTTATCTACAAAGCAGTTATCAGCACTTAAAAGGTTCCACGGGGTCCTAGACTAACGCTAGCTGAGCTATGGGTAAAAAGAAACAAACCTCACAGTGCTGAGTTACACAAATTGTTATATGCTGCAAAATAAAACGCGAGAAGTAACTGGTCATAGACGTGTAGGCAGAGTCACTTAAAACAACAAAGCAGGAAGACAAATTAATGAGAAGTCTAGTCAAAGCAGGAGAGAGTAGTCCACAAGCCTTTAAACTAAGAACGGAATTGGTCACTGCTCCCTCTATTGGTGGGGATGAACAAATATATCCATACCCAGGGTTCTTATATAGGTCTAGCTTGCATGCCATCACTCTTTCAACAATTAAGATGTTTGTGGAGATCTTAATTATCTCAACAAACAGAAAAAAAAGACTTCATGCTATTGTGAGTTTAGTCTTTGGGCAAAAATGATTCAAGCCTGCAGTACATTAATCATGTGAGCTGCCAAAGAGCCAGATGCCAAAAGTACCTGCAAGGCGGGAGAATAAAGGAGCTCCTGAGTCATCAAATCAGCAGCTTAAGTTACATTTACAACTGGGAATTCAGAATTGGTTGAGTCAGAAGATCTCCATGAAGTTTTTACATAATTAAGGTTCTTAAAGTTCTGCCTGCAGGACGATTTGTAGGTAGCACCAAATTGCAGGGCCCTATCAGACAAGCCTCCTGCCAACCTAGCAGTTTGAAAGCACGTAAAAATGCCAGTAGATAAATAGGGACCAATTTGGTGGGAAGGTAACGGCATTCTGTGCGCTACGGCATATAGTCATGCTGGCCATATGACCACGGAAGCTTGTCCTTGGACAAACACCGGCTCTACAGGCTTTGAAACGGAGATGAGCACCGCCCCCTACTGTCGGTCACGACTAGACCATTCGGTCGGTCGTGGGGAAACCTTTACCTTTACCTTTTCTATCAGACAAGCACAGTTACAGTGTAAACCTGAGACTCTCTATGCTATAGGATGGTCCATTGAAATCAATAGGACATCTTCCCAGGTAAGTGGGTATAGGATTGCCAGAACCCCAATCTTAATTAAATGCTGCCTGCGAGGGGCAGCAGTGCTAGCACTGAATCCCACGCATCCTTCGGGTGACTAGAGACCTTGCTGGGACAGCGAAGAAAGTCAAAGAAGGTTGTACTTACCCTCTTCCATCCTTGCTTTCTTCCCAATGGGTCTACTTGAACCTGTACCAGCTATTTAAAGTGAGGGGGCATGTCAAGGTTAAAACAGGTGTTAGGATATTAGCAGTCACCCATCCTACCTGCCCCAACATGCTCTGCTGATTGTCCACTCTGCCTCATTTCAGTCCCTGTCCCTCCCCCTTTTTTTTAACCTACCCCAGACAGGGAGGGAGGGATGGGTGCTCAGTAGGTTTCATGATTTACACTTGTGTTTAATAATGTTAAACTCCAACCTCAGCCTGGTGTCTTCCTTGGGGGTGGTGCAAGGGCAATAGGCTGCCTCAGAATGCCAGGTGCAGCAGTGTGGCAGCAAGATACTGGCTGCTAACTGGGCAAGAGGCACTTTTTCAAGTGGTGTTCCTCTTATATTTAGCAGGGGGAGAGTAATTGTCCCTCTTCACCCCAGCACAGTGTCTTTCTAGTGGCTGTTGCTGATTGTGATGAAACAGTTCATGGACCTATTCCTGTTTTATACTTTCTGTTTACTTACTTTGTTAAAGTGCATTTCCAAGGGCCTGATCTGTTACTCTAAGGATGTCCCAGCTGGGGTAGGAAGAAGGAACAGATCACGTGTCAAGGTTACCAACCCATCACTTGTATTTCCAGCTAAGGATCCTGGGACTAGCAGAGTCTCTCTCTCTCTCTCTCTCCTGCTGGCTTCGCTAAGATGGCTGCAGGGAGAGCCGCTCTGTGAGGAGACAGAGGTGTTGCTGTTGGGAGAGGCCTGGCAGTGAGGAGATTGAGAAAGGATCTGAGGGGGAGCAAGATCCCGTCAGGTTTATGGTTATTTTTGTTCTGTATCTTCCTAGGCCCTGTGTTACAACCCCTTTTATGGTTAGTAAACTGTTAATAAAACCTTTTTCATAAATCCATCTGCCTTGTTCTGGATTCCAGTGGAGAGGAGTTTAGTCCAAGAAACTCATCTGATAACCTGATACCTGGGCTGGTGGCAGCGGATTTAACCTACCAAGGTATTTTCTCACTAGGCTGCACGTCCTAACTGAGTGGGCGAGTAGGGGGGTCATAGGTTACAACCCCCCTTTTGTTCATGACACTGGTGGTCTGCCTTTTTAAATTGTGAGCCCTTTGGGACAGGGAGCCATTTTACTTTATTATTACTATTTGCCTGTAAACCACTTTGTGAACTTCATGTTGAAAAGTGGTATATAAGTACCTGTTGATTGATTGATTGATTGATTGATTGATTGATACCATTGTCTTGTGTGCTCCCTGGGGCATCTGGTGGGCCACCACTGTGAGATACAGGAAGCTGGACTAGATGGGCCCTTGGCCTGATCCAGCAAGTTTTTTCTTATGTTCTTTTGTTAGTATTAGTTTTCTGTTGCTGGAAATGGTTTCCAGAACGCTTGTGAATAAAGACAATCCGTTGGTAATTAGGTCCTGCAATACCTCACCCAAGCGGCAATAGAACCAGCAGGTGGGCCTGGAAGCCTCAGTCCAATGACCAACTATAGCCAGGTAAAAGGGGATCTGTCTTGCTCCCTTACTGAGCTAGCCTAGATGACTTTCCTTCCTTCCTTCCTTCCTTCCTTCCTTCCTTCCTTCCTTCCTTCCTTCCTTCCTTCCTTCCTTCC
>JAJKFI010000004.1:20893537-20918814 GCA_029204185.1 Lerista edwardsae | reverse complement strand
TCCTTCCTTCCTTCCTTCCTTCCTTCCTTCCTTCCTTCCTTCCTTCCAATTTCATCTCACCTGCCTCAATTACCATTGGCCATAACTGACTTTTTATTGTCACCCTGCTTATTTAACTTATACGCAGAGTACATCATGAGGAAGGCAGGGCTGGATGACTCACAAGCTGGAATCAAGATTGCTGGGAGAAACATCAGCAACCTCAGATATGCAGACGATACCACTCTACTGGCAGAAAGTGAGGAAGACCTAAAGAACCTTTTGATGAGGGTGAAAGAGGAAAGTGCCAAAATTGGTTTGAAGCTCAACATTAAAAAGACTAAGATCATGGCAACCACTCCCATCACTTCCTGGCAAATAGAAGGGGAAGAAATGGAAGCAGTGACAGACTTTATTTTCCTGGGCTCCAAGATCACCGCAGATGGTGACTGCAGCCATGAAATTAAAAGACGTTTACTTCTTGGGAAGAAAGCTATGGTGAACCTAGATAGCTTAATCAAAAGCCGAGACATCACCCTGCCAACAAAGGTTCGCATAGTCAAAGCGATGGTTTTCCCAGTAGCCATGTATGGCTGTGAGAGCTGGACCATAAGAAAGGCAGAGCGTCGAAGAATCGATGCTTTTGAATTATGGTGTTGGAGAAGACTCTTGAGAGTCCCCTGGACTGCAAAGAGATCCAATCGGTCAATTCTCCAGGAAGTCAAGCCTGATTGCTCCCTGGAAGGACAAATGCTGAAGCTGAAGCTCCAATACTTTGGCCACCTGATGAGAAGAGAGGACTCTTTAGAAAAGACCCTCATGCTGGGAAAGATTGAAGGCAAAAGGAGAAGGGGGCGACAGAGGATGAGATGGTTAGATAGTGTCACCGAAGCAACAAACATGAAATTGGGCGAACTCAGGAAGCTAGTGGAGGACAGGGAGGCCTGGCGTGCTGTGGTCCATGGGGTCGCGAAGAGTCGGACACGACTTAGCGACTGAACAACAACAATAACTGACTTTCTTCACTGTACCTCTTCCTGTCCTTTCCCTCTTGTCTGCCTTCTCTACTCCTTCACTGGGCTTCTCAACCCATCCCCTATTCTTCTTGCACCTTCCCTGCTCTTCCTTGTCCTTTCTTCGACCTTGCCCGCTCCCCCCTTCAAGTTCTTTCTTCTTCCATTGTATTCCTCTTTGTCTGTCCCTTCTACCTTTCTTAAATTGCTTGTGCTCCCAAGGTCCCATTCCCTTTGGCTATCAAGGTCAACCAGGATCCTTTCCCCTATGGCGCTTAGTGATGATGTCACTACTTTGGGCATTCCGGACCAAAAGGGCTGCCTCTCTAGAACCTCCCCTGGCTTTTGGGGATACCATGAAACTTTGGCACACACAGAACATTATCAGCCTGGCCCAGCCTTGTGTCCTTGGCATTCAAGGGTGACTGATTATGTCGTAATTTACAGGCTAATGACTGTTTTCATCACTGCCTTGTGCTGACCAGGTTACCAATCCCTACTGAAGGTTCTACCCATCTTTGGGAATTTCTACAGATAACAAATTGTACAACTGCCATTTCTAATCAACTATAATTTCTTACTGTAATTTGTACCATTTATTAGCTTGATTAAGTCAATCAGGAAAACACAAGCGTGTTATTTTCTAATAGACAATATAGATTCTCAACACAGGGCCAACCTTAAAACTGTGCACCATATTTACAGAGTTTTAGCAGAGACATTCTGCTAAAGTGAGCTAGTGCATAATGTACTCCCTGAATTTTTATTGTTTTCTCTGTAACACTTGTGACAATAAAAAGCACATGGTAAATACACCTGTACTTCCTGTTCATATTTACATTGGCACATAAGGGAAAGATCATGTGGAGTCCACATACCAATTACACTGAAAACATTGGCTAGTTGTTGAGTATGGGTCAAATTTGACAAACACAATGTTCAAAAAGAGAAGACACAATAGATTCAAGGGGCTGCTTCAGCTGATAGGGTCCAAAGACCTCCCCCTAACATACATTAATTTTCCATTGCTATCTGCAGCAGACAATATTCTTGGTAAATGAAAATGGTGCCTACACTGTCAATGGCCATAGCTCCAGTGAAGCTCAAAGTACATGATAAAAATTCACATTGCGCTGAATCCCAGAGTTATGGACATCCAGCTTACTGACATCTGAGTTATAGAGGGCTGCATCAGCACATTTATGCAGGCATTGTCTGTCCATCGTGGTGCTTTTGTGTAGGGACGAATGTGCTGGGCTGGCAAGAGCTGGTTGGTTCAATTTACATATTTTCTAACTTCTGGACAAGCCTCCTGAATGAACCTGGCATGTATCTTGAGGACTATCCATTTTTCTACATGATCTGCCTTAGAGCCCAATCCTATCTGGACCATACAGTAGTGAATCTTGTGCCACCATTAAGTCCTGGAGTGGTGGTGCAGCAACTGTTCTGCTGTTCAGTGCTGGAGGCTTTGATCTGGGCTGGTGGGGGATAGGATTGGGCTGAAAGGTAGCCAACACCAATACTTTGTCTGACACTGGCTCTCATTTCCTTCCAATTCTTCTGAACAGCCCAATCCTAAATTTCTATTGCAGATGCAGTCATCCCAACAGGGCTCATACTGCATCCTTTCGTGAGAATATTCATTGCCTTATCTTGAGGTTGCATTGCAACTATATTGGCACTGGAAAGTTAGTTAGGATTGGGATAACATTCTTTTTCCCTTAAAGGAACAGTGATTCGAGGAGGGCATTAGGACAATGCAGTTAAGCCAATGATGAGCATCTTGACTTAACACAGAGATCACTGTAGTCTGTATTAAATTCCCCGCAGTAAGCCACAAAGCTTCCTGGGTCACCTCTGTTTGCCTAATCAAGCTAAGCCAGTCACTCCATCCCAGTGAAGCTTACCAATGCATCACAGAAGGAGAACATGAGGGAAGAAGAAAGAATCGTGCATGCTGTCCCAAACTCCTTTGAGGAAGGGTAGGATAAGATTATAACAAAAGAACTCTACTAACATACATCTGATTTTTAATCTAGAGCTGACCAAAACCTCTCAAGGGGCATTAAAATTACTTGCACCGACTGTGAACATCTGTAATTGAGTCACTGTGGCCCTGTGTTGCTTTCACTGTGCACGCTATTCTCTGTGTCTAGGGGAGAATGTATGTGGCTTTGCAAAATGTTGACCCATTATTGAATGTTGAAGAAATGCATGTTAAAAATATTTAGTTGCATGTTGTCTTCAGGGGCACAAGCCTAATCTGGCGTTGTGCTGGTGCAGCACTCTTGCGCCAGACCAGGGCTGTTGCCAACGTACCGTACGGTGTGTCTGTGCCCCGAATTCGGTCGCTGGCCTAGCACAAGCAGCGGCACCGGCACACGGGTGCCACCGTGCCTGTCCTGTGCTGGGCGAGCTCCTGCTTAGCTCTGGCAGTGCAGGGCTGCACCAAGGGCATGCCAGAGATGGGCAGGAGGCATAACAGGGTGGCATTGTGGGCGGAGACAGGGCAGAGATGGGTGACAGACATTGGGCCATATTCAACACCCTGTCCCTGGGCTGGGTGGCCCCAATTCCGGCGGCTCTTGGCTGCGTGGACTTGCACCTGCCATTTTGCTGGCGCAGATCCGAGCAGCCCCTTAAGGCTGGCTGGGCTTAACCTGGGGCAAGGGAAAAATATCCCAACACTGAGCCACTGCTGCCTCCTAACATCGTTAGATTGCAGCACAGGTAAGCCGGCCTGCCCATTCCAGTGTGAGTTAGGATTGCTCCCTGGGTAAGTTATACATATTGACCAACTTAGCCTTCTCCACTGCAGTTTGGGGAAGATCTAATATAGGTTTCTAAATTGTTTCAAGACGTGACTAATACCTGGGCAGCAGTGATTATCTTGCCACTTACCCTAGTAGGATAAAGCTGTCCTCAACTGCTCTGTTTTTGCAATCGCCCATATGCTGCTCGTTAGTGGGAATTCAGGGCGATGAGCAAGAAGTCTGATAAAAGGCAACTTGTCAGGTCAAGTCAGGATTCATTAGTTGGACCAAGACCAAGTACTGATGAGGGATGGAGAAAAAACTCTCCAGATGACACCAACGGGGGCTGCTCTAAAAGGGATCTTAGGAGGCTACTTAGAGCAACATTTCATAAGCAGCAAAACTCTGGCTATGGATACAGATTGAGGAGGCTTGTCTTGGTTCATGGACTTCTGTGTCTTAGGAACAGCAGAACTGAAACAAAAAAGGAAGGAGGACCGTGAAACCAGAAAGGAGCCAGGCAACATACCAAGAGTGGCCAGGCGTGCAATAGCAGGACTGCAATCAGATGTGATGAGCACAGCCACACCTTGACTGCAGTAGCATTGCTAGAGGGGAGTCACAGCATTATGTTTTGCATGGCACATTTTGCAATGTGCTGCATAAAGAGCCCCGCCCCTCTCTTTCAGAGCCATTCCAGGAGGCTAGAGCAAAATGGTGGGAGACACCTCCATTTTGCTCTAGCTGCCGGGAATGGTTCCAAAGGGGAGGGGGCAGAGTCACTTTCACAGTGTGTTGAGGTGCCATGGCACACCTAGTGCTGTGTCCCCCCTCTAGCTATGCTACTGCTTGACTGTCATCCATTTGACTTTCATTGCTTTGCTCTTTAAGCTGTTTTCAATTACAACTGCATTTCAAATTTCAAGAAATTTTGTCCGATTTCATCCAACCTCATCACTGGCCTTGGTTAGTATTTTTTTATATTCCATGAGGGTCTGTGGAAGCTCTTCCCCCCTTGCCTCCTTCATGTCCTCTCCCACCATTTGTGGCTCAGAATGCTCCCCCACCCACTGGCATAGCTAATGAAAGTGTAGCCCCATGCAGAGGGCAAAATGATGCAGAGGGCAAAATGATGCCCCAGAAGTGACAACACAACAGGAAGTCACATCACAGTTGCATTTTCATTTTCTTGGGGTTTTTGGCCAAAAAGTTTGATAGAAAAAAGAGATTATACTCCAATTTGTTTTATAGCATTCTTCATGAAATTCCACATGGATGATATATAACATTATTATTCCTACCAACCACGGTTTTAACAAACCACAATTTTTACATGATAGTTGTATTTGTGTTTTCTGGTTCTTTGGCTGTTACATTTGCTAGAGTAAAGATATTACACTCCAGCTTGTTTCATCACATTCTGCATTAAATTCCACATAAGATGGTATATAATTATTTTTTTTATTTAATTTTTATCCCGCCTTTCTGCCCCATGGGCACCCAAGGTGGCTTACAACATTAAAACCATGACATTAAAAAAACCACAAAGTATAACAATTAAAACAATGTTAAAAAACAATATTAAAACAGTTAAAAATTTAAAACAAGCAAGCCCTGTGGATCCCACAATTACAATTTGATAAAATTAAAAATGTAAGATGAACAATGTAAAATATAAAATATAAAATGCCAGCCAGCCTGTCAACAACTGAAGGCTTGCTTAAATAAAAAAAAGTCTTCAGGCCCCGCTGAAATATTGCCAAAGAGGGAGCAGTTCTTAATTCTAAGGGGAGGGTATTCCATAGTCGTGGGGCCACTACCGAGAAGGCCCTGTTCCTGGCCGCCATACCCTCACCTCTCCTGGTGGTGGCACAGTCAGAAAGCCCCCCCCCCAGATGACCTAAGAGTATGGGTAGGATTGTACCTCAAATACCTTGGACCTGAGTCATAAAGGGCTTTAAAAGTCAAAACTAGCACTTTGAATTGAGCCCGGAAAGGAATCGGCAGCCAGTGTAGCCACTGAAGCAGTGGCCCGACAGAGTCGATATATAACATGATGGTATTATTCATACATACCAAGGTTTTCACAATTTTGGCTACTAGCGTCCAGCTTGTTGTCCCCCCTAAAGCTTGTTGCCCCGTGCAATTGCCCCCCTGCACTTCTTTAGCTATGCCCCTGCCCCCACTCTCTCCCAGGATGGGCTCATTGCAAATTCCTGGTCACTCCCATCTCCAGCATGGTCTAGAAAGGACCCAGAAACACTCCCTCCAGCTGCAAATACCTCCTCTTGAGCCAGTAAGTCCGGAATTGGACATGATGGAACGCCTGATGAATTTTGGAGTCCTTTGATTAGTGCATTTCTCATGCTAAGAGTTCAGAGCAAACATGTCTATGGTACTTGAAAACTGGTCCCGCGAGGCTTAATTCCTAGTAAGTGTGCTTAGAATAAATATGCTTACATCTTGGGTCTTTGGTTTATCTATTGATTCAGATCTACTTATTCCAGCACCCTAATTTTCTGCCTTTCTCTGCACATCTAGAATACAATCAGCATGTATTTGTAGAAAGCCAGTCCCTCCTACAACATCTTCCCGTTTCCACACGCTTACTTGAATCAGCCATATTTATAAAGGCAGCAATTAACTGCAGGTGGTATATTTGTTTACACAGGCAGCAGTTGATTAGGTGGCTGCTTATTTTATGAAGGCAAATAATGACAGGCTATATTTAGCAAGCTGGAGAGAAATCATAATGAAGCTCAAATATCTCGTTATTATGAAATGGCTTGCTAGCACATGCTGAGTTGACAGCTCACTGGTATTTAACCCACAACATTTAATTAAGGAGATGGCTATATTTTCTGGAATGCATATCACCCGGCTTTTGCCAACGTGGCAATCACAAATGTGTTTTGGGGCATGATGCTAACATGCTGCTTGCATTGGCCCAGGACTGTTGCCAATGTGCTATAAGGCACATCTGTGCCAGTGCGGAGGCGCTGGGCTGGCACAGGAAGCTGCGCTGACCAGGCATGCCACAGAGCTGCCCAGATAAGCTGTTCCCAAAATGGCTGAGCTTGGCCAGTGCAGGAGCTTAGTGAACGCAGGAGGAAGACGGGAGGGGCGGAATGGGGCAGAGAGCAGGTGGGCCCATGGGTGGGCTGTCCCGGGGAGGAGGGTGGAGTGCTGACCAGGCTGTTCAGCTGGATCCTAACCCCCACCCCCAGGCTGGGCAGGCCTGATCTGGCTATTCAGATTTGCACCAGCAATTTTGATAGCACAACTCTGACCAGCCCCATAGGCTTACCCTGGGGCAAACATCCCCTTACCCAGAGATGAGCTCCATCTGCTTCCAATGCTGTGCTGGATACAGTACAGGTCTGCCGGCCTGCCAGTTCCAGCACAGTATAGAATTGGGTTGCCTATCAAAGGATTTTACCAACCCTTAAAGGGGTAATCTCTCTCTCTCTCTCTCTCTCTCTCTCTCTCTCTCTCTCTCTCTCACACACACACACACACACACACACACACACACACACACTCACACATGCACATGAACATGCAATGTACATGTGCACACTATAGTAAAGCACTTGCTGCTTTGCCATGCTCTGTAAGGCAATTTGTAAAAGCCACTCTGGCTAAAACGTATAATCCAATGAAAACGAACTAGAGAGACTTGGAAACACTTGCTCGTTCCACCAGTGAAAATGCCCTTTAAACTGAGTCATTAATTACCAAGATGTGACCTCCTGCTATGCCATTCCTACTTTTACAACAATGTGGCTACCAGAACTTGCAATCCCACCAATACCACAGTGAGACCTCTACACCCAGAAGCCAGGAAAACAGGAATGCCACATTCTTTCCATAGCTGAAATAATCTCACTGGCCATAGAGGAGTGAAGTGGGGAAAGTGAACACTTTATGAAAGTGTCCATAAAGCTATGGACAAATAGCAACTGAAGACCATCAGTTGCATCTCTCCATTCAGTTTGGGCAGTGCACCAAGCCACTATCAAAAGGGCACAAATGCAAAGTCAAAATGAATGACTTTTGATTGTAAAGGCCAGTAAAATGTCTTTCTGATGCGTTCAAACCATCAGTGCATGAAGGAAAGAACACTCTCTTGTCATTTCTCTATAGCAACTGGAGACGGCTGCACACTGCTAAAGCCCTCCCCATCCCAAGCAATGCTTACCAGTCCACCGCTACTTCTCTTTGCCCTCAATCAGTGCATAGGGATGCTCTCAGCAGTCGCATCTATTGTCCATCGCCCCAGCAGGTTTTGCAACAGGATGTACAAGCAGATGAGATTGCCCAGTCTATCTCTATATACCGACAGGGGGAAACAGGATGCCAGATCTGACCCATGGGCCAGAGTCTGGCAATGGCTGGTCTGTAGCATAAGAAATTTAGAGCCCTTCCCCTTCTCTGCTGATGCAGCTGTGCCAAAAAGGAACGTGCCATATCCAACAAGGGCAGCAGATTGGGAGACTTCGGTGGGAAAAGGGGGAATTTCCCCTTACCCCTCCATAAGCCTTATGTTCCACAATGGGTCTTCTTGGACCTGCCCAGTTCTGTGTTGATAGAAGTAACTCTTAACTCAAGAAACCTTTGATTCTTGGGATGGGGGCAAACATTTCCATCTTCATCAGATACATCCTTGAAGTTCTGTGGGAGGAGTATGAGTATGGTGGTAATAAAAATATAAGAAGAACCCTGCTGGATCTGGGCAAAGGCTTCCTGTATCTCACAGTGGCCCACCAGGTGCCTAAGGGAGCTCAGTAGACAACAAGATGCTTGCATCCTGTTGCCACTTCCTTGCACCTGGAATTCTGAAGTAGCCTACTATTAACGTAAGGAGGTTGCACCAGCCATCATAGGCATCACCATGATGGACTTTTCCTCCAGAAATCTGTCCAATCCCCTTTTAAAGGCACCTAGGCCAGATTCCATCACCACCTCCTGTGGCAAGGAGTTCCACAGATTAATTACCTGCTGGGTAAAAGGCTATTTCCTTTGATCAGTTCTAACTCTCCCAACATTCAATTTTAGTGGATGTCCTGATTCTCATGTTGTGAGAGAGGGAAAAGAACATCGCTCTATCCACAGTCATGTACGTCTCTGTCAGCAGCAAGCAAGGATCGTTTCTGCTGCACAGGAGCAAACAAGGCTTGTTCTTTTCTTCCTGCTTATAGCAGCATGCTACGTCTATAGTAGAAAACACATTCAAGTCTATATATATTGTTCATTATTGCTTGAACAACCACTGTACTCAACAGACATGCCTGTTTCCTAATTTTGTGTGGTAGGTTTCATCCCATCAGGAGACATGTCTGAAAACTTCAGGACTTTCTATTCGTGACACAAACAGTATTTCGGGCAATGAAGTCATAATTAATGGAGATCATGGTGAGCGCAATACCTATGTGCTATTTATTCTGAGCCAAAGCGTAGATCAATAGAGGACCCTTGCGAGCAGCTGAGTTAGAGCTACAGCCAATGAAAGTTATTTCAATCACAGGGAACATGAAAGATGTAATTTAAACCTCAGCCCATGGAGCATTTGGCAAGAGCTAAGTCAACATTTAAAGCTCTGGTGTGCTTCTATCTATGCGTTATTCTTCTGCCTAACCATGATGTATGATTGTGCTACACATTACAAAACTCCCATTTGCTCTATTCTGATTTCCCAATTTTTGTGCTGCTTAAAGTTTCTCTTACTGTGCTATTAAGCAAAATACATCATGCAAATTGATTTAGCCCTATGGTTTTCCTTTCCATTTCTGGTTGAAGAATTGGACTATTTTTGTGTTTGTGGCTTCTCAGACTGCAGAACATTCAAAAACTGTTCATCCTAACAATGCTTTTGGGCTTCTTTCTTCATTTCTTTATGTAAGGAAAATATTTCCGTTCTTTACTTGGCATGGGTCCTAGTTATAGCAGCAATCTACAGCCAGCTTGATCAAACTGGATGTAAGATAGATGCTATTCTTTCCAATGCAGTTACCATTGTTTACAACAATGGCAAAACCACACAGGCAGCGCAGTCCTATGGATTGCGCAGCATTGACATGGGGGTGCCAATTGGCACTCCTGTGTCAGCGCTTAGGCAATGGGACTCGTGCAGTGCCCCCCTCGCATTGGCCGAAGCCGGCCGGCGCAAGGGAGGCGCCATGATGGGGCAGCTCAAGGATTGGCGGGAGGAGGGCAGGCGGTAGGGGGATGTGGGCGGGACATGGGCGGGTCCAGGGTTCGTCCGATTTGGGTCATGTGGTCTCCTCGGATCTGCACCCACTATATAGCGGGCACAGATCCTAGGAGCACATAGCTCCCTTGCCTCAGGGAGGCTCCAGCCTCTCCTATACTGCACTGGATATGGCGTTGGCTAGCTGGCCTTGCCATTTCAGCACCCTAACTATAGTAAAATGCTTTTTGGGAAAGTGAGTGAAGAATTGTGTGAACTGAGACGAACTAGAGACAAATATGTATTCTGGGGAAAATAGTACTTGCATTATATGTTCTAGGTGAAACATTAAGTCATTGAAACCAGTGGCGGACCCAGCCGAGGCTCCGCCCCGGGCCAATCACCACCCCCTGTGCTGCCATGCCACGCCCCCACATGCCATTTTGGAGCTCTTTCAGCGCAGAGGCAGGTGGGTGAGCTAGCGGCAGTGGCTGTGCTGCCACTCTGACCTCCTGGACCCCCTCGCTAGGCCTGCCACTGCTTGAACCCTCAGAAGAGTGTGGACAGACAGAAAGATTTATGAAAATGCATGGACTAGGAAGCAAATTTTGGCAACCTAATTATGGCAACCTTACGGATTTGCAAAATGGATAAATGCATTTTTGAAATGCATGTACCACAATTCCTGGCTTGTTACTTTCCTACATTGTGTGTGTGTGTACAGAATTTCCATCATTTCAGGAATTAGGCTGAACACACTTTTATGCTGGGCACAAGAGCTGCAGCACAGCCCCAGCCAAGGAGATGCTTGTTCAACATCCACAAAGTGTTCACTTCTAACAGCCACCCCCAATCATACTGTGGAGTTAACTGTAGTAGCTACATTGATTTATAAAATGAGGGATGCTTCACCCATGACATTTTGTTTACCTGGTCTAACTTTGGTGTGGTGCTAATCACCCAAGTGCATCTTGGTATTGATCATTCAGTACATTGATACCTGGTGTGGCATAACCATTCAGAAATGATGGGTTGGGAGGGACCATCGCACAGTGGAAGAGAACATGTTGTAAGCCAAAGGTTCCAATGGCAATGACATTTCTACTTGAAGGATCTCAGGTAACTGGTGTTTGGAAAGAGCTCTGCTGAAGCCCTTGGAGAGCAGCTACTAAGTAAATGTAAATACTCCTGAGCTAGATCATCCAGCCTGATACCCTAAATCAGGGGTCTCTAAACTCTTCGGCATGAGAGCTGCATCATGTATCTAACAGGGTGTCAAAGGCCAGAAAATAAACAATAAGTACAGAGGGAACTGATGTGCTGAAGAGTTTGATTGAATACAGTTAGTGTGTGGGTAGGTATATACCGTATTCAGCCACTAGAGGTGCTGAATATAATGCAGTGTAATGGAATAAAGGTTCGCATAGTCAAAGCTATGGTTTTCCCAGTAGCAATGTATGGCTGTGAGAGCTGGACCATAAGAAAGGCAGAGCGCCGAAGAATAGATGCTTTCAAATTAGGGTGCTGGAGAAGACTCTTGAGAGTCCCCTGGACTGCAAGGAGGTCCAATCGGTCAATCCTCCAGGAAGTCAAGCCTGATTGCTCCCTGGAAGGACAAATCCTGAAGCTGAAGCTCCAATACTTTGGCCACCTCATGAGAAGAGAGGACTCTTTAGAAAAGACCCTCATGCTGGGCAAGATTGAAGGCAAAAGGAGAAGGGGGCAGCAGAGGATGAGATGGTTAGATAGTGTCACCGAAGCAATGAACATGAAATTGGGCGAACTCCGGAAGCTAGTAGAGGACAGGGAGGCCTGGCATGCTGTGGTCCATGGGGTCGCGAAGAGGCAGACACAACTTAGCGACTGAACAACAACAACAACAACAACAATGGAATAATTTCACTCCATTCCATTCTATTCAGCACCTCCAGTGGCTGACTGTGGTATCTACCCATGCTGGGAGACCCACAAGTGTGTCTTTTGAGCTATTTTTAGCCTTGAGAGGCTGGGGAGAGGCTGTTTGACCACAAAAAGGTAAGAAAAGCTATTTTGGCACTTTTTTCCTTGTTTAAGGGCATTTAATTGGTGACTCCAGTATCCATGGGGGGTTCTGGAACCAAGGTTGCACTGTATATACCCCCCATCAGCAGGTTGCTGTGGGGCTGCGCAGGGTCAGTCTGCCTCCCAGCAACCCAGAGTCCTTGCCGATCCTGTTGCTATGGGAGGCAGCAGAGACATGGCCACCAACCAAGGGACCTGCCTGCTGCTGATTGGACAAGACCATCCTGGGCCTGATTACTGTCACCTGTGGTGACAGAGACACTCTCCCTGGCTGTGGGAACATCCTTAACATCCCACTTCCCCATATAATCTTGCACTACCCTAACAGTAGCCCCTGACCCTTGACACCTTCACACCACCCTGCCAGCACTGTTTCTTTTGTTTGTCTGTCTCACTTTGTCTTGTAATAAACAGCTTTACTCCCTCAGCCTTGGACTGGACTCGCTCCTTCCTCAGAGCCCGAAGAACCTCCAGCCTGCTGCGACAGGCCGGAACAGGGACAGAACAGTCAAGCTTCCTCACCACATGCCGAAGCGCAGATAAAATCCTCTGGAGAACTGGATTTGGGCCGGGGTTTGGAGACCCCTGGCTTAGATGTACCAATGCCCTAGCACAGGGGTCTCAAAACGACAGCCTGGGGCCCTCATCAGGCACGCCACAAGTTTTTATCTGGCCTGTAGCAATTTGGTTTTTTGGTCAGAGCATTTGCTAATGTTTGACATTTTTACTGGATTATATATCATTTCTCAATTGAAGCGGGTCATTGTTCCTTTGTAATTGTCACATTTTTGTGTTCTGAATCATAACATGCTGATTAGAAAAAAAGGTCCCAATAAAACATATTCATAATTTCATGCATTCATTTACAAAACTGATTGTTTTGAAAATGCGTAAAATATGGGATGTGGCCCTTGTACTGAAAAGTTTGGAGATCCCTGATCTAGCTTCATGCAAGGGAACTTCATCCATTCATACGAGTTGTAAAGCCCACAATGGGTATGTTATATCAGCTGCAAGCTGTCTCGGGGTCCAATCCTATTGGGCTGCTGCTCTGCCAGGCAGGGCCGGCTCCAAGCGTGGTGGGGCCCAGTGTAGTTCATTCCCGTGCCCCCCCCCGTGGGACCTCCCACTCACCAAGAAGAGGGCTTGTGGTGCTGCATGCAAAGCATGGCACCTACAGTATATTTGGTGGTGCTATGATGATGTCCTCTTCCAGTGGACCTCTTCCAGGAGGCCCATTTTGAGCTGTTCAGAAGCAGAGGCAGGTGGGAGGGCCCAAGGTAAAACTGTTCTGCTTGTCCCATTGACCCACAGCCCATAGAGATACTGGCTGCAGCAGCAGGTGAAATGCTTACTGTACTGGTGTGCCTCCCCCAAAGCATGGGGCCCAATGGGACAACATTGGTCACATTGACTTAAGGCCGGCCTTGCTGCCAGGATTTGTATTCCATTGGAGCAGTGTGCCTTATGGCTGTTGCAAAAAAAAAAGCAACATGCCACAGAGTATGGCTGGGCCACTGCTGGGACTGCATGCCATTGGTTTGCCAAGGACCCTGGTCAGTGCAGGGGTCAACATAGGAGGCAGATGGAAGGCAGGAGGGTTGATGGAACAGAGCAGGGAGGGGTCAAATAGGGCAGAGGCCAGGGTGGGGAGGGAGCAGATTAAGGACCAAACCTTATCCAATTTTCCAGCTCTGATGTAGCCATCCCAAAGAAGTGTGTGCTTCATTCTGTGGTGGTGGTGAAGTCATGGAGGCTTCCCCAAGGAACATTTATTCCCTTACCTTGTTGCTGCATTGCAGCTGCATTGGTGCTGAAAAGTTGGATAGGATTGGGCCCTGAGTCCGGGACAGGGGGCGGCGTCAGCAGCACTGTTCTATATGTTTATATTTGATGAGGCTTTCCACCATCTTCCCTGGCATAAATGTTAGGATAGTTAGGATGTAGTTTCCCAGGTCCCCACTCCTTTCTATTTTAAAGATTGGTGTAAACTTAGCAATCCTCCAATCATAAGAACATAAGAAGAGCCCTGCTGGATCAGGCCAAAGGCCCATCTAATTCAGCTTCCTGTATCTCACAGCGGCCCACCAGGTGCCCGAGGGAGCTCAGTAGACAACAAGATGCTTGCATCCTGTTGCCACTCCCTTGCACCTGGCACTCTGAAGTAGCTTACTACTAATGTAAGGAGGTTGCACAACCCTATAGCCCATGATGGACTTTTGCTCCAGAAATCTGTCCAATCCCCTTTTAAAGGCATCTAGGCCAGATGCCATCACCACCCTCTGTGGCAAAGAGTTCCACAGATTAATTCCCCGCTGGGACTTCTGGCACCATGGTGGTTTTAAGGAACAAGTTGCATATTATAGTTAAGAGATCAGAGATTTCATTCCTTTGTTCCTCAAGAACATTTGAGTGGAAGTAAACTCGGTCCAGAGACAGATTGATCTTTATTTTATCTGGTAGGTCTGAAATATCTTCTGTTTTAACCTCCGTTTTTTTAGTTCTTTAGTCAGGAGGGGCTCAAAGCAACCCATCAGGGGAACATTCCCTGCACTGGCCCCTTCCCAGTTCCAAAGACTCCTCTTGTTACCTTGGCCACTGCACACTCATTACTGAAAAAATAGGGAGTGGAATTCTACAATCGTGGCTTTCCTGCTCTCCTTCCTCCTGTTTTTGTTCATTTCTCTGGAACAAAAGGCAGTGATATGGAAGACCATGGTGCAGATTGCAAGGACATTTTTTAAATCTTGGAGATGTTGTTTCGCTTTCTACAGTGACATGGTATATGTGCAATTTCTTGGTGAGTTCTGTATGATTCAGTATGAGATGCTAGCACAATAAAACAAAAGAACAGCAGACACACACGCCTGACAACCACAACAGAGGTGGACTGCCCTTTAATTGGACTGATGCCTTGCGACCTGCAGGCTTGCCATACTTCGCAGTATAATGACAGTCCTTTCCTACAGTGTAGGTAGTTCCACCTACAGTGTGGGTAAAATGCCACACTGAGCATTATAATTGATGGCATTCTATATTTCGGCAGTTCAGAATAAGCCAGAAGGCCACATAACTGTGAAATGCTTTTTTTTGGTTAAGGTGAAGTCACAAATTACATGTTCAGTGTAAACCTAAATTACTTTAAGTGTACACAAAAATTTTTTTAAATTAGAGCAGCACATGTAGATATGTGCCAGCATATGTAATCAATACAGTGAGCTATGGTTGGCATCTTGGTGCTGGAAAACCCAGGCTTAATGTGATTTAGGGCTTAATCTGGAGTTAGGCAGGCACAGTTAGGCCAGCAACATTTGACTTGCAAAAGGCCACCGTAAAGCACGTTTGAACCACTCTTGCACTCTGGGATGATGGCACACTTTTGTGTGCTGGCCTCTCCGACTCCAAGAGTGGTCCAAACATACTTAACAGTGTCCATTGTGCCAGCCAAACTTTGCTGGCCTAACTGTGCTGGCCTAACTCCAGGTTGAGATTGCGCCCTTAATGTGTGAATATGTAATATGTACATGACTGTCAATGGTAAGTGCTGGGAATCTGAAGTGGAAGAAATTTGCTCTGGAGAGGGGAGGAGTGTGGCAGGTCCTTTAGGCCCAGGTAGCAAACTTTATTTTTGTGAAACAACTATTGGGTCTGTGGCAGCATTCTTATTTTACAAATACCGGCTGCTAATTAGATGGCTGCTAATTAGCTAATTGAATGCCAAAGCAGATGATGGCATACTACAAGTGCAGCTGCCAAAAAATGGTCCAACTCTGTTTTTTCTGCCTCAGGTGAAGTGGTAGAGTCCTATCTGACTGGTCCATCTGCTTTGATAATACCTGCACTGAGGGAAAGAGGCCTCTTCTCACCCCTGGTGCCTAAAATATTCCCAAGCAACAAGTATACCTGGGAAATGTAGTTTACTAAAGTACTAGCAGCCATTGGGAAGACTACCAATGGCTAGTCTTTGTGGCGCACCAAGTGGTGCACCAAGGTCATTTGGCATCCATGGCCCATACATTTTTTGTATCCCCCATGTCAAAATTATTTTCAGTAATAGTCATGATATGAAATGAATAATAATCGCCAGAGTAGAAGTGCAGCCAGTGAACATTTTCTTTTACTGAACTTTGTGTATGTATATACTAAGTATATACGTATATACTGCTGTAAGTTATATTTGTATATTTAGACATATTGTAACTTTGCATACCCATAAACAACTGAAAAATAGGTTTAAGAGACATAAAAGAAATAAGTTTTCTTCTTGAAAAAGAAGTTTAAACATCTTGGGGTGGCCTCTCAGACACCCATCTGTAGCTTGGCACCCGGAGCTACACCCCACCCCCAGCCACCATATGCCACTGAAAACTACATTTCTCATATCTATTCAAAACCACATGCTTCTCTGCAGAAGTCAAGCAACAGAGAAGTCAGGTGACTGCAATACACAACACTTTCTGCAAGAGGAGACTTCCAGAAAACTCGGGAACACTCTCTTCAGTTACTTCAGTAGTTGGACTGGAGTTGTTGGTTCATATAAATCAAGGGGCTTTTTATGTGAACAATAAAAGAGCATCCATAAAAGAACCATAAACCAAGGCTGTGTTGCATCTCCTCTGCATGAACCTTCTGTGGCTTATCTATTCCATACATACTTCTATTTATGCACTAAGGCAACATGATTTAGGTGCAATGTGCTTGCTGAATTGGCAATGGACAGGAAAGTCCAGAAGTAAATGATAAAGCTGGATTCAGAATGGACACTCTGCTAAAATGGATTCTTCTTCTCTCACTGGGCTTGAGGAGATCGTGCCTTTAGTAGGCAGATTCTGCAATAGGTTCTGCACAGGGGCACAGCCAAAGAAATGCAGCGGGTGCAACTGCACTGGGCAACAAGCTTAAGGAGAACAACAAGCTGAGCTTGACACTAGTGGCCAAAATTGTGAAAACCTTGGTATGTATGAATAATACCATCATGTTATAAATCATTGGAAAGGGATTTTAATGCAGAATGCAATTACACAAACCGGAGTGTAATGTCTTGCTTCTATCAAAAATTGTGGCCAAAAAAACTAGAAAACGAAAATACAACTGTGACATCCCTTCCAGTTGTGATGTCATTTCAGGGGCAACACTTTGCCCTCTGCACTGGATGACACTTTCATTAGCTATGGCACTGGTCCTGCTATTTATTATTGACTGAAGTCTCCTGAATCAGAAAAGAAAGATGGATTTACCATAAAGTACTTTTTTTCATTCTGGGCATAGGAAAGCAGAAAAATTTACCTAGTTGTGGTCACCTAAATACTCAACAGCTAAACAGAAAGACTCCACCATGGGATCAGGGTCCATATGGAAGAAGGCATTCTGTAAAGTGCTGTTTACTTATTGCAAAAGCAAACCAGGAGTCTAGCAAGAGAAGATGGGCTAAGCCTATCTCTGGCATTCTGATGGACACAACAGCAAGAAAAGCATTTACAGTATCATAAGAGGACTTACGGCAGCGGATTGGAACATCTGCTGCTGTAGGTCCTCTTTAGGATGGGGGGGGTGTTAAACAGGATATAGACTGGGAAAATAAGACTGCATTATTGCATCTTCTACATTTGTGGTGGCCTTTACAATCCTATTTAGGGAAGATTATTCTTTTCTCATTTTATATTCTAAGAAGAAATCAGCTGCTTTTCAGGAATGAAATTTGTAGGCAAAAGCATGGTTGTCACAAATGCATCATGAAAAGATCTTACACTGGACAGCAAATTGGACTGTAGACCTTCCTTTTTGCTACCTGAGGATGTCCCAGAGCAGGGTTTGATGGCACATTCCGCAGGATTTTTCCTGTAGCTAAGGAGGTCTAGGTCTTCATGAGGGACCACCTAGGAAGGCTCGTTAAACCACCTTGTGGTCAAAATGAAAGAACAAAATTCTATTCCTTAGTACAGTGATGATCATGTTTGAGGCATGTCACTGTGTGCATATTAAACATCTGCAAGATACAACAGTCAAGTTGTCATCTGTCTGGCATTGACTGCACTGAAAAAGAAGGCACAACAATTATAGACAACCCTATTGGTTCACTAAAAAAAAAAGGTGGGTACTGTATTTATTTGGACCAATTAAAATATCACACACTAGCCAGTGAGCATTCAGATTTGGCAAACCTAAATGGCTAGATAGAGGGCAGCCTCTACGTAATTCCATCCAGTTGAGCTTCTAATGGCGCTTTGCTTTGTGCTCCACCTAAAATTAATGTTCAAATTCTGCAAATAAAAAGACTACCATGTTTCCTTCTGTTGGTATCACTTAGTGCTGCTAGTTTCAAAATTATGGAGGGGAACAGCTATTGTGGTATTTTGTCCCAGTAGCCCTTGATGAAAATATGATATCTGTCTTGCACCAAGCAAGGGCAGTTGAATGAATCTGCATAAGAAATCTGCTGCCTTCCATCTCAAGGCTGTTACTCACTCTAGACTTCGGGACTCCCATATAAATATTTGGCTTGGTATATTTGGTTTGAAGAACAGCTGTAGGAAACACAATTCTTTTGTGATATTCTGGTTGGTGCCATCCAGGATAATGTTAGTGTCCTACTTTTAGATTTTGGAAAAGAAGATTTTGGATTTTGCAATCCTTCCCCACCCAACCTCCATGCTGCCTGGTGCAACACTTATTTATTTGAAGAATTTAAATACCTTTCCCATGCCAAAGCAAATGCCCAAGGCGGCTTACATGGGCAGGCTAATCTAAACCACCATTTTTCAATTGGGTTTTAACAAATATACAGTGTTCTGTGATTCATCGAATCCTCAGTCCCAGATGTAGGCTGCACAGTATGGTTCTCTCTTCTGGCTGCTTGCCATCGAGCTTCTGCAGGCAATCGTTAAGTCAAGCTTGGACAGGTCCTCAAAGTTGTACTCCATTCTCTTGCCAGCTGGCTTTCTCACACACTCCCCCACAACTTTCACATGCAGCAATTCTGTCCTGCCCCAACGGGTACTGCAGCTAGTCACGTTCTGTCTCCCCTCCAAAATGAGACCACAGATCCTCCTGCTTAGCTGCAGGCAGTACCAGCAGCTCAACCATCAATCCACATCCCCTGCCTTACTTGTGCTTACTGCACTTACTTGTGCCTGCCAGTGCAGGGACTGGAGCCAGCATTGGCAGGCTGGTACATGTCATTGTTCCAGTGCTGATGATTCTTGAGTCAGAACAAAATGTGTATTATAGTATGTAGGTGACACTTAGAGCTGGTACAGGGTGGCCTGCACCTAGTACAAGTCAACTTTAGGATTCGGCTACCCGTGTCTCATGTAGAACATACAAAATTATGCATGGAAGGGATAGAGTCGATAAAGGGGTGTTCTTTTCCCTCTCTCACAACATCAGAACCAGGGGCATCTGCTAAAACTGAGGGTTGGGAGAGTTAAAACATAAAAGGAAGTACTTTTTTGCCCAGCGGGTAGTTAATCTGTGGAACTCTTTGCCACATGAGGTGGTGATGACATCTGGCCTAGATGCCTTTAAGAGGGGATTGTACAGATTTCTGGAGAAAAAGGCCATCATGGGCTATATGCCATGATGGGTGGTGCAACCTCCTTACATTAGTAGTAGGCTACTTCAGAGTACCGGGTGCAAGGGAGTGGCAACAGGATCCAAGCATCCCTGGGGCACCTGGTAGGCTGCTGTGAGATACAGGAAGCTGGACTAGATGGCCTGATCCAGCAGGGCTCTTCTTATGTTCTTATGTTCTTAACTCCGCTTAAACCAGCTGCTTTACACCATCTAAGAGTAGTTGGTGCATGCTTAGTAGAAAATAGTATGGCAGTTTTACTCAAGATCAGATGGGCAGTACAATCCAACACACACACACCATGGCTGGCACAAGCCTTCTGGCCTTCTGCACCAATGCAGCAGCACCAGCGCAAGCCCCTGGTGTGCTGCTCCAGTGTCAGCTGACTTTTGCTGACACAGGGGCAGTTCTCGGTGGCAGGAAGGCAAGAGGGAGGGCGGTCCAGGGCAGGAGGAGAGCAGACCGGAGAGGGGCAACCCAGGGAGAGGGTGGAGCTTGGATGCAGCCATGAGGCTGTATCCAACCCCCCAGTCCCAGCCTGCACAGCCCCAATTTGGGCCACACTCGGATCTGTGCCTACTATACAGCGGGGCAAGCACAGATCTGAGTAGCCCATGGAGCTGGCTGGCACCTACCCCGGGGCAAGGGCACAAATGTGCCCTTACCCCATGGAGGCTCCAGCGCAGTCCCAACCTGTGTTGGATACAATGCAGGCCTGGCAACCTGCTGGGTAGGATTGCGCCCTCAATCTATTTTATTGAAACTTCGTTTCTTTAAAGCCATCTCATCAGGGACTAATATCAGTAGTGGAATGCCTTTTTTTTTTCTTAGAATGTGAATCTAGAAATTGAAACTCGATGCAAAGTAGGAAGGGACAGATGACAACAGGAATTGTTTCTATTCTGAGCTAATGGTGGAAGAACGTTCGTGAACTCTCTCTAGGAAATGAAACTGCATAAATTCAAGAAAGTTATAATTCCTTCGATTGAGGTGGTTCAGGTTTGCAAGCCGGGTATTGCTATGATTGCTAAGCTTATTGTGGAATTGTTCTTTGATAAATTCATCTGTACTGGGCAGTTTTCTCCCTGTGTGTCATTTTTTCCTCCATTTCTTTGCAGGTGTCAAATCAGATAGGGGGATAATAGAATGAAAGAATTGTGAAGGAAAAGGTGACTTGCTGATGTACATCAAATTGCAAATTCAATGTCAAGTCCCTTCCCCCCCAAAATATGGTGGAAAGGAGGGATTGTTATGATAAGAATTTTATCAGACTTATAGTCTGCATGTTTTGCAAGCATAGCTAGCTACCTAGGTTTGGTTTTCAGCATCACAGTTCAAAAGATCTCAGAGCTGGGAAAAGACAGACCCTGAACTGATTTTGAAACTGTTGTTGCTTAGATTGGATGTACAGGGCTACCTGTTGTAGCTAACAGGATCACCATTGATGGTTATCCCGGTATATGTCTTAGGGCCCAATCCTATCCAACTTTCCAGCACCAATGCAGCTACAATGCAACCCCAAGCTAAGGAAACAAATGTTCCCTTACATTGATGAGGCCTCCATGACTGCCCCCCCCCACTGCAAGATGTAGTGCCTGCCCCATTGGCATCGCTGCACCAGCACTGGCCCTTACACAGCACGCCTATGCACATCTACTCAAAAGTAAGCCCAGTTACATTCAATGGGGCTTACTCACAGGACAGCATGTATAGAGTTGCAGCCTTATGACCCAATCTTATCCATGAGACATACTAGCAGTCGAACAAGGTGTCTGCTAGCATTGCTCATGGACCACTGGCACAACAGCTGCTCTGCAGTTCTGTGGTTTGCTGGCAATGGCTTGTGTGTGTGAAGCTGGATTTTAAGTACGGGTATGCCCCGATATCCACTGATTCGGTATCCATGGTTTCAGTTATCCATGGAAACAATGAATACTTGAATGCCTATTAAAAAGATAGGGGAATATTAAACAAATCTTTTTTTTTAACCTTGTGTCATTGTCAAGCATGAAGGAGTATAAGTATACACCCTCTGCCACCAGCCCAGGGTTTCCAAACTTCCCAAAAGACTCCCTGGGCAGAGTCTTTCAAGGCCTTTTCCAGGGTTACCTTCTAATAAAATGTATACAAAAAGAGGAAGGTACCACCCCCCTAATTCTTAAACAAGAAAAAAAAGGTAAATAAAGGTATATAGGAATTTAACACCACAAAATAAGCAGGAAAACAAAACACCAGATTGGCAGAGTAAAACACAATTAAAACTACAATCATCAAGTGTTTGTACAATACAGTTCCCAATTCATACTATCAGTACAGAACAACCACAGAAGCAAATAATAGTTTGAGATAACTGATAAAAGACAAACTTAAACCCTTATAATTCTATAGCCGGCAAGTCCTTTGACACTACCTCACCACCAGAGCAATCGTTCTGTATCCTCTATCCAGAACAGTCAATAAGTGAATGTCTACCTCCTAGGTATTTATCCTCCAGCTGAGACCTGTCTGACTTTCAAATTGGATCATGCTAATTCCCTACCTTCTTCTTTAGTTAAAGTCAACTCTCCCTCTTAATGTTTCCATGATAGAAAATCACACACACACACACAAAAACCCCACTGCAGAAAGAATGAACTTGAAGTTTCCAAAACTGCATCCTCAGCTCCTCAAGGACACAAACATACTACTTCATTACAGCTTGTTGATGTTCCTCTCTCTTTAAAAAAGCATCCTCAGTATCCACAGTTTCGGGTATCCACGGGGAGGGCCAGAATGGAACCCCAGCAGATACCGGGGCATGCCTGTAATTGTGTGTATCTATAATGTGAGTGCCAAAATTCTTTAAATAAATGTAAATCAGATATGACTACATCACTACCAGGCCATTCTTGTTCATTAGTCTCAACTTCTGTTTCCATTTGTTCAGTGAAGACATATCCATATTTGTTCAGTGAAGACTGTTTCCATATCCAGTGAAGACTTTTTCTGTCAGTGCCATAACTCAAGCTTTTCAGTAAGCTGTTGAACAACATAAAGGTCTGCTTGCATCCACATCTCGCATGCTGAGACTGGTGAGCCTAGTGGAGTTTAAATCTTGACACTCAACATAAAGGTATTTACACGCCAAAAAAGACACCAGACTGCGGCTTGGGTTTTAACTGGGCCACTTTATAAAAATTTTATACAACATTGCAGCAGGGCAGGTTGGGGAGAAAATATAACCTTAGCCCCCAGCATACGGGGGAAACGGTCCTAGTCGTCTACCTCCGCCGTGAGTCTCTAGGGCGAACAATCTGACTCGGGGCCATACTGAGTCATCGGACTGTGACAGCCTTCCATAATCGTCCCCAAAGGGTCAAGGCAGCTAAACTGGTTAGCCCGCAGGACAAACCTTGCGCAGCCTTGCCAGTCCAGTCAAGGGGCTTGCCAGCCAGCCTCCTCGAGCCAGTTAAGCATCATCAGAGCAGGAAGGGTCACCCCCTGACCTTACTGCCTCAGATTGGACACCGAGATAGGCCCTACCTACCCTACCCCTCACACATCACGCCAAGTGACCATTATTAGAAACCTTTTGCTTAACACAAAAAAACCCACCCCGTCCCACGATGATCTGGGGTAGGCGAAAAAACTGCCATCCATGGCCAATCAGTACGACAGCAAAAAATTCCTTCCCAGCCCTATAACCAGTGACCAGCTAATCTCAGACTGTATGTTAGGGAGGGAGGACGGGGTTGCAGATCGGGCTGAACTGAGCTCAATCAGGAAGAAGCGTGCAGACCAGAGCTCAGCTCCCGCCTCCCCAAGCTCTGCAGCCAATGGGGATGCAAGCCGCAGCCTCCAGTAATTACTTGTTTGTTAGGCAAACCTGAACAGATTCCATAGATGTGCATACTGTATATTTCTTGATTTTATTACAACACACAGGCATCCTATTCTATCCATGTGGGATATGTTCCCGCCTCCCCTACAAATACATGGATAAAAGGGGAACCCTATACATACTGTAGTACCAAGCACTAATTTCTTCCATTGCAGTGTGTTATAGAAAGCTAGAGGAGGAATGTAAGAAGCAGTCAGCCGAAATGTTAGAGGAGGGAAACTAAGAGAATTCTAATAGGAAGCAGGAAGCTTTCTGCTTCCTGTTAGCATTCTAGTTGCCTCCTCTATGGTTCTCCTCTATGGAACTGCTTCTCGCAATCCCCGTCTCACATTCTGAAACAGGAAGGGGCGCAAAGGAAGAGACACGAGTGCTTTGGCACCACAATAAAGGAAGGTAGATAATGCGATGGCACTATTTGTGGTACTGGAAAGGCTGCTTCACCATTCACAATGTGAATTCTGATGATGCAGTGGCCTGATAGAATTGGCTCCAAATCACCAATGACTTTTGAAGGCCCAATTCTATTCAACTTTCCAACCCTGCTGCGACTGCAATGGAGCCCAAGGTAAAACATTGGCTTACCTTGAGGAGGCCACTGTGACCACCGTCCCACCTCAGGATGCAGCACACGCTCTGTTGGCACCACTGCTGGAAGGTTGGATAGGATTGGGCCCTTAAAAAAAGCCGCTATAGAACAGGAAATATGGTTAGAAACCCAGTGCGGATGGGGATTTAGCATTTTCTCCCATGCCTTTTCCACAATTTAAATGCCCCACAAATTTGCTGTTTTCCCCCCTTGTGAAACCAAACACATACCAAAACAAAATGGAGGCAAGGGTTTTTTGGGGTACCTCATGAAGCTTTAGGGAAGTTGCCTTTGTTGTGGAGGCCCCTCTTGTTCAAACCAATGCTCCTTCTGCAGATCTAAGTCCAGAATCACAGTAATAAACTTTAATTCATAGCATCGCACAATCTTTTATTGGGTCCCTAAAGTCCATGCTTCTTTAATTAGTCAGCGGTATGCCTGTTGCGAAGAAACAGAAGCCCAGAGGAAATACTTGAGGGAAATATGAACACTCAATGCTGCAAGAAACTCGTCTTCCACAAAGGTTACCTGATTATAGAAACAGTACTTTGTGATGGCATCTCACAACCAGTGCATTTTAATGAAAATCTTATTAAAAATCAATACCATTAGAATACAAAGTAATTTAGGCAGGAGGTAGAATTTGTCCCAAGGGCTCTTGGCCCTGATCCAGTTGTCCTTATATATTCTTATATATTTTGCTCTTCTCTTTCACTTGAAAATAGTTGAAGTGAGATTCTGGATGGCACGTCCCAGTAACAGCCCAATGCAATTCCAAATTGGGCTGTTGTACACATTTATGACAGTGGATACATGCATCAGGGAAGATTTTCTAAAACTCCGCGTGAGAAGAGACTTTGCCCATTTTGTTCAGTTGAACCGGACACTTTGGATCACATTCTACTTTGTTGTCCCGCCCACCATAACCTAAGGAACAACCTACTTGAACCCTTCCTGTCCTCCCTCCCTGTTTCCCTAACCGACCCCTTCCCAATCCTTCTCAGCGACTACTCGGCATCCATCACAAATTTGGTAGCAGAATTCCTATTTGCAGTCTCTAAGGCTAAACCCAAAGGATAATTCTGGGTAGGATAATCTGGTTAGGTTTGTTCTTTTTGATTCTGGCTGATTTTATCTGTACCTAAGTTGTACTTATATTTTTGTGTGTGTGAAATGCCAACAAAGGTTCTCTCTCTCTCTCTCTCTCTCTCTCTCTCTCTCTCTCTCTCTCTCTCTCTCTCT
>JAJKFI010000004.1:20852866-20893527 GCA_029204185.1 Lerista edwardsae | reverse complement strand
TCTCTCTCTCTCTCTCTCTCTCTCTCTCTCTCTCTCTCTCTCTCTCTGATAGAGGAATTGAATTCTGCCATAGTAAAATGGCTGCCATAGGAGGCTGCAGCCCTTCCAATCCACCACTGGACCAGTTTAGGACCCACTAGAGCAGGTAAGACAGTGGCAGGAGATTATGATATGTGCCAAATCCCATCTTCTTTTTTCAGAGCCTTCCCAAACATTTTCTCTCCTCAGACCTGCGCAGGCAAAAGAGCTGGTGTAGATGTGAGGAAACTTGCTGCACCAGCAAGGGGGTAAGATAGGATTAGGGTATAAGCCACACAGGCTCATCAAAATTTATCTTACACAATCATTGCATTCTGAGGTTGGTGAATAAAGCCAAACTCATATCATGTGGGCAAACTGGCCTGGGGAGGGGTTTGGGCCAGGATCCAGAACTTAAGTCAGAGCCTATC
This sequence comes from Lerista edwardsae, assembly GCA_029204185.1. Lineage (NCBI taxonomy): Eukaryota > Metazoa > Chordata > Lepidosauria > Squamata > Scincidae > Lerista > Lerista edwardsae. The sequence goes on along the minus strand of JAJKFI010000004.1, from coordinate 20,893,078 downwards.
CCCCATCCTGAATGGCTCAGCCCCAATCTGAGTAGCCCCGTGCATTACCCAGGGGAAGGGGAACCGATTCCCCTTGCCCCAGGTTGCACCATTATACATAGCCAGTATCAGCCCCATGCTGGATATGGGGTAGACCAGCTGGCCTCCCTATTGCAACACAGGGTTAGGATTGTGCTCTCAGAATCCTGCAACATGTTGTTGCAGCACCATCATGTGAATTGTGAATCAAACACAGTGTTGATTTGCGCTTCTGGGTTATTGTTCAATTATTGGCTTTTGCTTTTTTCTCCCCCCCCCCAAATAGTTTATTTGACTGAGTTCTAAAAATCTTGGAAGGGGCTGCTCTTCTTAAAATGGCATAAAAGATTCACTAAGCACACTCTGAAATGCCAGAATTAGCACACCTTTCCAGGCAATTCATTTCAAATTCATTGTTCAGCTAATGAGTCTATACCAGTGCATGAAGGGATTTATGACAGTGAAACAGATTTCCAAATATCTTCTGGGGTTGCGCACAATGTGCCACTGGCAGCAATTCTGTGTGCAGCAGCAACATAGGAAGGGTTGCTGGACAAGGAAAGGTAAGTGTGATGGCAGAGGAGGTTGAATTGGGCAGGGAGGGGTGGAGCAAAGGAGCTCCTAGGTGGGGCAGGGGTCAGCACTCACGTTGCCCATATCCTAGCCCTATTTGTCCCCCTTTCCTCTGTTGTTGCACATCTTGGACATATTTCTGTCGATCCAAGGAATCCCATGGTGATGGTGAACAATAATTCACTCAGCGCACAATCCTAAGCTGTGCTGGAACAGAGAGGCTGGCCGGCCTACGCTGTATCCAGTGCTGCTTGTGAGTGCTCAGGAGCCTCTCTGGGGCAAGGGCACATTTGAGCCCTTGCCCGATGGGAGGCTCCAGCCTCCCCTATGGGCTCCTTGGATCTGCGCCTGCTGTATAACAGGTGCAAAGCCGAGGACACCGCGTGGTCCGAATCGGGACTGCACGGCCTGGGGACAGAGGCTTGGATGCGGTCTAATGACCCCCTCCCCAATCCGTCACGTCTCCCAGCCCACCCACCCCTGCCCCATTCCTCCCTCCCTTCTGCCTTCCCTCCTCCCAGAACCGCTCTTGTGCCAGCTGAGTTTGGCTGGTGCACAAGTGGTGCAGCGGGGCCTTGGGCTGGCACCCTTGGGCCAATGCTGCTGCTAGCGTTGGCCCAACAGCCAGTTGGCACCCTCGCATCACCGCTAGTACCACTGGGCCAGCACAAGCGGTTAGCATCGGCCCAAGGGCACTTATAGGACTGCATGCTGAAGAACATAAGAAGAGCCCAGCTGGATCAGGCCAAGGCCCATCTAGTTCAGCTTCCTGGATCTCACAGTGGCCCACCAGGTGCCTCAGGCATCCTTTCTAACTACCCACTGCAGATGAAGCACAGACTTCCTTGGCACAGCTGCATCAGCTAGGGGGATATAAGCAGGATTGGGCTGCCCAAATATAATACCCTCTGTTGTTGTTGTTTAGTCGCTAAGTCGTGTCCGACTCTTCGCGACCCCATGGACCACAGCACGCCAGGCCTCCCTGTCCTCCACTAGCTTCCGGAGTTTGCCCAATTTCATATTCATTGCTTCGGTGACACTATAATACCCTCTAGAATGCAACAAAATTCCTGCATGGTAATGCAGCGGTGTTGGCACAGGCTATGCTGTATCCCATGCTGGATTTCTCCTTAAGGTCAGGGGGCGTTTGTTCCCTTGCCTTGGGGTAAGCCACAGCAGCTGCAACAGGTGAACTCAGACATGTGCAAGTGATATCACTGGTGCAGGTTTGTGTTGGGGGATCAGGCCCAGGAAGCAGGTTAGGACATGAGGTGTGCCAGGGCCACCAATCCCACCTCCTCCTGAGCCCAATCTGCCCATCCCAGCCTGTCACTACCTGCACCCTGTTACAACCCTGCCCTGCCCTCTCCGTGTCCTTCCCTGCCATGGACTTACCTGGTTTGGCAGGTATTCCTTCGACCACGGCATGCATGTGAAAGCGCTGGCCTTCCCACTGGTGTACCAACTACAAGAGCCATCACAAAGTGCTTTACGGTGCTTTTGTGACAGTGTGCACTTGCAGAACACACATTCTGCCGGCATAACCCATCCATAGGATTGGGCTGTAAAAAATATCTTTTTCCCCCCCACTGATGATCTGTGGACTGGTGATCTGTGATTTGCTCATATGCATTTCTTTGGTTGTGTATTGCCATCTAGTGGCAAAAAGAAGTTGCAGTATATTCTTCCTTCTGGCAGTTACTAATCAGAAAAAAACAACACTTGATACTGAAGTTGTGGGAAGAATTACACATGATTTTCCTTGAAAAGGGACTCTTGCAGGAAGGAAAATTTTGGCACAAAAAGTTCAAAGCATTATCAGGCTGACATTGAAGGCTACCTGGACACTAGTCATCATGGCAGGTTTTTCAGTATCACGAACCACCTCTACTCCAGTAGCTTCATTGAATGAGCATTACTCTGCCATTCTGCCTCCTCTTCTCTTTCACATGTATATCTCTACCTGGAATATTTCAAACATATACCAGGATGTGTCAATTTATGAGTCAGTGGCTGTGAATCTCATGTCAAGTGCGAGTAATTTACAATCATGACTCGAGTTAAGAGTGAATCTTTGAGGGAAGTGACTTAAGTACGATTTAGGGCGTAATCCTACCTGTCTGGTAGGGTAGTCATACAGCTAAGCCAGCGCAGGGGGACGGGGTGTGGAGGGCAGGGAGAGCAGGGGAAGGCAGAACAAGGTGGGACCATGGCCAGACTGGCTTGGGGAGGAGGGAATCCAGCCTGGCTAACATAGGCTGGATCGCAACCAGTGGTGAAATTCAGCCAGTTCTCATCTATTCTGCAGAACCGGTTGCTGATTTTAGGTTGGGAGAGGGAAGAAAGGCAGCGGATGGCCCTGAAGGCCGCCCTGAAGGACACAGAACCGGTTGTTAATTTATTTGAATCCCACCACTGATCCCAACCCCCATGTCTGGCCCAGTCAGCCCTATATGAGTTGCTCAGAGTTGTGCCAGTGATCTTGTAGCCCAATTGGGACTGCCAGGGTGTTAAGCGGGGGGGAAGAGAATGAATTTCCCTTACTCTGAGTTGCGCTGCATGCAGTCCCAACCCTGCACTGGATATGGGGCAGAACAGCTGGCCTCCCTCCAGAGGTTAGGATTGGGCCTCTCGACACAAGTCACCACGGTCAAGTGCCCATCCCTGACATATACCAATCCAGTTAAAGCTGGCTGTGACGACGACGTCTGAAATCATATTTGTGAAACTATGTGCATATAACAAGGAAGATTTGAGAATTCAACCTATACAGCACAATAGACACAATTGGAATTCTACCCGAAATACTGGAAACATGGTGGCTATAGAAAGTAGAAAATGCAAAATAATGACACTGTTTCCCACTAGAAAGTAGCTATACTTGGAAGTCTACATTTCGCCCAGGGATGCTTGCAATAATCCCAGGCTATGGTTATTGGATAATGTATACTCTGGGAATTGTACTATGCTCATTTGGTAATGTTTAAGGCAGATATGTTCAACATCCTATAATGAGGCAAATGTGAAAACTCTCAGTTGTGTGTTCACTTAGTTTAAACACGATCTGTCTGTCTATTGTGCGTTTGTTTTGCTATTTACCAGTTCTACACTGCCACCCGGTGGCCCCAATAGAATGTTCTTTCCTGAAATAACAGCAATGCCAGCAAAGAATGAAAACAGACATACTATTTTAAGAATGTTACAGGTAGGTTCAAAGTACCTTCAACTCTCTCAAAGCACATGTAAATTGTTGTACATACAGGGTCTTACGCAGGCTCTGAAAAAAATGGTTATACAAGTTTTGGCAACTCAGTTTGAACTAGGGAAAAGCTGGCTGCAGTAAGTGCCCACTGGCTAGCTTCTGTGGCGTAACTAATGCCTCTCTCCTCAATTCCAGATGAATTTTTAACATTGCAATGTTTTATGTATAGGGTAAACATAAAATTGCATTAACCTCTTAAAAATTTGCAAAAACCAGACAGCCCATGTGTTCCTGAAGTTTTGGATAGCACAATAATAATCTGAGATGGCAAGCATTCACATGTGTTACCAGGCTTTTGGACAATCACTGTAACATATGCACAAGACAGTATTGTTTTACCCCTGCTAAATAGGCAAAGAGGCACTTTTTGCAAATGATGCTCCTCTTATATTTAGCAGGGGCAGAGTAATTGTCCCTCTTCATCCCAGCACAAAGTGGCATATTAATTTTTTTTAATGGTGATGATTAATAGATCTACAGTTGTTGTTGTTGTTGTTCAGTCGCTAAGTCGTGTCCGACTCTTCGCGACCCCATGGACCACAGCACGCCAGGCCTCCCTGTCCTCCACTAGCTTCCTGAGTTCACCCAATTTCATATTCATTGCTTCGGTGACACTATCTAACCATCTCATCCTCTGTCGCCCCCTTCTCCTTTTGCCTTCAATCTTTCCCAGCATGAGGGTCTTTTCTAAAGAGTCCTCTCTTCTCATCAGGTGGCCAAAGTATTGGAGCTTCAGCTTCAGCATTTGTCCTTCCAGGGAGCAATCAGGCTTGACTTCCTGGAGAATTGACCGATTGGATCTCTTTGCAGTCCAGGGGACTCTCAAGAGTCTTCTCCAACACCATAATTCAAAAGCATCGATTCTTCGACGCTCTGCCTTTCTTATGGTCCAGCTCTCACAGCCATACATGGCTACTGGGAAAACCATCGCTTTGACTATGCGAACCTTTGTTGGCAGGGTGATGTCTCGGCTTTTGATTAAGCTATCTAGGTTCACCATAGCTTTCTTCCCAAGAAGTAAACGTCTTTTAATTTCATGGCTGCAGTCACCATCTGCGGTGATCTTGGAGCCCAGGAAAATAAAGTCTGTCACTGCTTCCATTTCTTCCCCTTCTATTTGCCAGGAAGTGATGGGAGTGGTTGCCATGATCTTAGTCTTTTTAATGTTGAGCTTCAAACCAATTTTGGCACTTTCCTCTTTCACCCTCATCAAAAGGTTCTTTAGGTCTTCCTCACTTTCTGCCAGTAGAGTGGTATCGTCTGCATATCTGAGGTTGTTGATGTTTCTCCCAGCAATCTTGATCTACAGTAGGCCTGATCTTTCACTTATTATGATCATTAATGTAATTAAAATTGCCACTTCAATACATTTCTAATATTATTGGCATTATTCCTGAGAACACCTGTTTATAGGTGGGGTTACCTGATTATTGTTGCTGGGACAGAGTGCCTAACCCTTTAACAATTGTATGGAAGAGGGAATCTGGGCAGGTGCAGCTTTCGGAAACCCTTCCATGATGAGCTGCACCTGGCCAAATTCCCTCTTTTATACAAGGGTTAAACGTATAAGCACTCTGTTCCAGTTTGAATCTCGTAATCCTATTTATAGCGATAGCTTTGTTTAACTCTCGCTTGCTAAATCTGTTTCTCTTTCACTGTGTGCAAAAGTAAAAAACAAACGAACATGAGAGGGATCCGATTATTTCTCAACACTGGATGATTACAGTCTGAGAAGCGTGTAATCCACAGTGACAAAACTGGAGGGTTTTGGTGTGGAAAAATCCCAATATCCAAAAATGTTGCTTTTCTGAACTTATGACAACATGCCATGAAGTGTCCCATTCAGCTCACTTTCAACCTCTTCTTGCATTGTTGTGTCAACAGCCATGGGCTTGTGCAATGAGGAACTGTCATTACACAACCCACATCCTGCTGGAACTCATGAGTTAAAAGAAGTTCAGTTTTACAGGCCTTCCTCATTACGCACTACGAAAGAAGCAGCCAGCCACTGTGCAGTAAGACCTTTGCTCCAGTGTGTGCTCAGACATTTCCTCCAAGCATACCAACTTCCTCCGGCACAGAGGCCTTCTGGCAGAAACTTTCGTTCCCCTCCAAGCACAATATTGACCGTGTCTGTCACTAGCAATGGAGAACAACCTGCTGGTTGGGTGAGTGTTACTGAACACCATTTTGGGTTACTAAGCAAAGGCGTATGTGCTGAAATCACAGCGCTCATTTATTTACTTGGAGATAAATATAGCAGCAAGGACTAGAGCTTAGGAAGAAAGGAGACGCCTATTTCTCTCTGTGTTGCTGATAGCGATGAAATGAAACTTGAGGGTATTGGACTTTCCACAGAAATTCTCTGCTACTATTTACATTGCATCCTTATGCTGGGAGCAGGTGGGACTGCTAGTCAATAGCTGCACAATTGTCTTTTTCCCAGGATGTGTTGCTTCTCTGCTGTGCTTATTGATGCATTGCATCATTGATGCCTGCTTTTTTTCCCATTGCTTGCGAAAATGTAACCCCTGGCCAGGGAAAATGTGCTCACTATATTCATTGATGAATCGATACTGCCCCAATCACGTGCACAGCTCCTGACAATAAACAGAGAAGACAGGACTGAGGGTTTCACAACTAAGACTATTGCATGTCCTTTGACTTTTTACAGTAAGGCAGTGTCAAAGCCTTCTCGGAAAAAGTGGGTTTTGAGAAATGAATGTTGAGACACAGGAAGCACAGGTCTGATTTTAACACTTTTTTAAAAGGAAAGCTTAGTGTACTCAATGATAAATGACCTCAGTGTAAGTCACAAGGAGCAGAGAAAGCAGGTGAAAGCTTATCTAGATTTCACTACTACATATTGAGGTGGTGGGGAATCACCACCATGGTCTTCCCTACAAAGAACTTCCCTACAAATCAATGGGCTTCCCTAGAAAGAACAAAGAAAAAAAAGAGAGAGAGAGAGAGAGAGAACTCTGCATATAGAGAATGACATGTCAAGGAGAAGGATTCAAGCTTGCTTTCTCTGTGGCATGTTGGATTTTGATGTGGAGAGGATGCCTTGTCATGTAGAGGAATACAAATATGCAATGATTCCCCTCCCCACTTGCAATCTGAAAGGGTCCTGCAGGTTCACCCCTTCATCTGCTGCTTGTGTGAAGTTGACTTAGGACACAATCCTGACCAATTTTCAAGCCTGGGAGGCATAGCTGTGCCAATGGGGCATGTGCTGCATCCTGCAGTGGAGCAGTAGTCACAGAGGCCTCCTCAAGGTAAGGGAACGTTTGTTCCCTTACCCCGGTGCTGGAAATTTGGTTAGGATTGTGTCCTGTGTCATCACAATACAAATGATATCACTTGGAACTATTTCTTTTGCTTAAATCTGATCACAGGAGGGAGGCTGCCTGGTGTATCCTGCTGCTCCTTGAATTTTGTTGAACACGAGAGGCAATTCTCAACAGTGGCTCCCACAATCAGGAATTTTCTGCCTCTAAGGGCTCAATCCTAACCTGGAGTTAGGCCGGCACAGTTAGGCCAGCAAAGTCTGACCAGCACAAGGGACACTGTAAAGTATGTTTGGACAGTGGTCCATCCCCCTTGAAGTCAGGGGGGATGGCATATATCTGCGTGCTGGTCTCTCTGACCTTAAGGGCACAATCCTAAGCAGCGCTGGAATGGCAAGGCCTGCAGGACTGCGCCATATCCAGCACTGCTTTGGGGAGGCTGGTGCCTCCCCTACAGCAAGGGCATGAACGTGCCCTTGCGCCGGGGAGGTGCCAGCCTCCCCTATGGGCTCCTTGGATCTGTGCCTACTAGAAAGCTGGTGCAGATCCAAGGAGACCGCACAACCTGTGGAATGGGCTTCACATTTGGCCATAAGGCTGACCCCCTCCCAGGCCTGCCTGCCTGCTGGCCCGCCCACAACCCACACAGTAACACCCTCCCCGCCCACTCCCTCCTTCATGTTGGCATGGTGCCCCCCCTGCACCAGCTGGCTTTGGCTGGCACAAAAGAGGCGTGGCACAGGGGTACCGAGACCGGCGCTGCCTGCTGCTCGGCGCCCCTGCATTGGTGCTAACATCATAGCATCGACACAATGCTGTTGCGTTGACGTTAAGGGCAGCCCGGGATTGGGCTGCCTGAGTGGTCCCAACATACAATACTTTATGGTGTCCTTTGTGCCAGCCAAACCTTACTGGCCTCACTGTCCAGCCTACGTCCAGGTTAGGATTGTGCTCGAAGTTGTGTCTGTCTATCTTCCTTGCCAGTATTTTATGGCGGTTGAAGGCTTGGCTGTTCTCCCATAAAACCTTTATGAGTTTATGAGTCATCTGCCACACATAGGTTTGCATTGCCCTTGGGTTTGTTTTAATTAGTTATGCCAGTAGCATAGCTACAAGGGGTGGCACAGAAAGTATTGCAGGTGCCACATCTTGCCATTTAAGTGGCTGCTGCCGCTCACTCCTAACTCAACACAGGTGCCCAGAATGGCTCCAACCATTCAGAATGGCTCCAATGGGAAGTGCCACTTACATGGTGTGTTGCAGCATCTGCAATACTTAGCATACCACCACCCCCTCTAGCTACACTACTGATTGCTGCTGCTGCTGTTGTGCACATGGCGATATTGGCTTGTTTTTATCGTATTGTAAACTGTCTTCAGTCACTCTAATGAGAAAGGCAGGATAAAAATGGCTAATACAGGAACAATAAATAGATGGTCACACTGGCTTGAAATGCACATGTGAAAGAGGGACCTGATGGCTCTATCCCATCCCCTAGATATTGTTAGTAATGTTTGCACCAAGATCTGTAGACACACAATCAATGTAGACTCTTGTAGGAGGATACAGATCATGTGTTCAGAACCTATATGTTTGAAACAGTCACTCCTTGGACCCCGTGCAGCAGTTATGACTAGGGATGTGTATTTTTGGTGATCAACACAGTTGATCTAATTGATTCTAAACAATGATTCTAAACAATGATTCCAACTAATGATAATAAATAAATAATGATTCTAAATAATGATAATTTCTACTGAAAACGGTACATAAAAAGAAATTTAGGTCAGAACGCAAAATAATGCTGCTTGTGCTTATTTTTGACACCGTTTTGAGGAATCCACAAAGAATTTTCAGTAAGGGATCAGGAGGAGGAGTGGCAGAAACAGGAGGAAGCTTCCTTAAACTTGCATGAACATACATGTTCATAGTTCACAGTGCATACTGGGGCGACTTTAATGGAATGTGGAAGTAGTACGTAGCAGTTTCTTGACACTCCAAGCAGCAACTTAGGAATTTTTGAGCAGGTTATTTTGGGCTGCAGTGTGCGCCAGTGATTTCTTGCCTCTGTAGGACCATTCCCTCTTATTTATTGCACTGTGTGTACAATTTGCAATAAAAATTTGGATAAAAACACACAACACCGCAATTTGATCTATTTCTTTTAATCAAGAAATTTTGGAAGAAATACCACCAAAAAAACCCACCCCTAGTTATGACCAATGCATGGCAACCAGGTGTGGGCTAGCAAGAGTGACCCCAAGTATAATTTCTATTCATTCAGAACCTCTGCACAGGGCTAAGGAAAAATACAACAGTATGCTATGCAAAACATTTTTTTCTTTTGCTTGTGGAAAAATCCATGCCTCCTTATCTGCAACAGTGAAGACACACAACCAGACAGTCACAAGACAGCAATATTGAAACGTGCCCTGATAAACATTTCCTTCTTGGAAAACCGTAGACAAACTCTCAGAAATTCCATGACGTTCTTATTTGCATTCTTTCCATCAGAGACAAAAGCCAGGGACTCCCAAACTATGGAACGGACCACCTCCTCCACCCAGGGATTATGCAAGGTATGGCTACATCCTCAGTCAGGCTGTGATGCAACCTTAATGCTGTTTTCAAGCAGAGTTAGCCAAAGGGAGAGAGAATTCACCTTTGTCTGCTTAGCTGGTTGGCAGTCCGGGACAAAAGGAAGGAGACTGCCCAGCTAGTGCTTTACTTCTCCATAATAGACTTAATAAATGAGAAAGGAACGTTATCTCGTGGAGCAAATGGAAAGTAATGGTCGTTTTATTTGTTTAATTTCAGTTTGGCTGCTTGAGGAAGGAAGGGTGGTGTAAAATAGGAGTAAATAAAAATTTGCCTCAGCCATAGGCTATAAGAAAATATTGGTATGGAGAAACTAGGCAGTCATACCATCCAGTGTAAATTTAATTTTGCTTTACAATCCTTCCAGGGAAAAAAAAACACCACCACTTGCCTGAACAAAAATGATCCCTTTAGGCAGAATATTAACTGATTTTAAGGTCACAATCACATACTGCTTTTTACTCAGAAAAACAAACAAAACGGAACGTTGATTCCAATAAGTGCGAAACGTTTTTAATCAACAAGTTTATGATGCATAAAGAACTGGGGATGCTACATAGCAGTCTAAATTTGGACCTTTATTATTGGAACCGACTTGTGCCTGCTGAATTAGATCAACAAGGAATTGTGGCATTATTATGGAGCATGTCATTGGAGAACAGTGGCTTTTCTGAAACGGATTGATTACATATTTTGCGGAAAGGATTTAGATCAACAAGAAATGGTGTTTTGGAGCATGTAACTAGATAACAATGTACAGTGGCTTTTCTGAGATTGATTGATTACATATTTTGTGGAAAAGAATGTGTGCATATATGCATTCTTTTTTATTTGGAATATCATGTACTTAGTATTTGGAAAGCTGTCTAAAATGGATCAACTTTTTTTTATTCTAATATATTACTTTCAAACTTACCTGTAGGCTGTCATAAGTCCCATTTGCTTATCACAAAGTGCATTTGCATCTTTGAGCCATCTCTGAGCCAGGGAGGCTGGTGCACAAATGTGTGCCAGCCTCCATGTGCTGGTCCCAGTACCAGGTAGGGCTGGCATCTGGAAGTTGGCACAGAGGCTTGGGGAGGGTGGAGGGAGGGCAGAGGGAAGGCAGAACAGGATGGGGGAGGCGTGGGTCCATGAGCGGACTAGCCTGGGGAGGAGGGTGGGACCAGGATCCAACACGTAGGCCATCACTGGTGCTGATCCCAGTAGTCTCATAGGGGCTTTACTCAAGGTAGGGGGAAAATATCCCCTTACCCTGAGGTGACCTCCAGTTGCCTCCTAACCTGCTCTGGTCTGCCTGTTCCAGTGCAGGTTAGGATTGTGCCCTTTATGACTTTTCATTATAAGTTTGAATCAATATATTACAGTATATTGTTGGTGCAATCCTAAACTGGAGTTGGGCTGGCACAGTTAGGCCAGCAAAGTTTGGCTGGCACAAGGGACACTATAAAGTGTGATTGGGCCACTCTCGGAGTCAGAGAGGCCAGCACACATACATGTGCCATCCTTCCTGACTCAGAGAGTGGTCCAAATGTGTCCCTTGGGCCAGCCAAACTTTGCTGGCCTAACTGTGCCGGCCTAACTCCTGGGTAGGATTACACAATCTGTGTATTTACTCGATTAGAACAAACCCAATATACCAAATACCAAAGTTGTAAATCAATGTAAGAGAACATGAAGGTTCTGGAAAATGATGTGAGCAGCTACACTGTAAAAATTATGTTTAAAACCTTATCTCCCCAAAACCCATAACTTTAGTAGCATCTCTAATTCACGTACGATGTGCCATTTCAGTGGCACATTCCACCAAGCATGATTGTTTTGTTTTTTTAAAAGTAATTGTGGATGTGTGCTATGTTTGAAACAATATCTTTTATTGAATCAGATTGAACTGGGGCTCCGAGGAGAAGCAAACCACATTTTAAACAATTGAGTGCAGGAGTTGGATTTGACAGAGCAATTCCCTTTTCTAGACCGCTTTCAAATATTAAATGGCTGGTGCCATTTTGGAAGCATGCAGAGGAAATTAGGGAAGCTAAAACAGAAGGAGTCTGAAGCTGCATAGGCATGGGATCCGAATATGTCATTTAATTCATGTTTCAATTATATATACAATTGGCAATTAGCCCAATGCTGAAAGCCAGAATTTCTGCAGGAGTGAAAGATGTGAAAAGTAGAGTGAGAGGGCTATGAGATGGAGGAGGGAAAATCAGTGACCATTATTATGCACAGTACAATGATCATTCAGAACAACAGTAAGCGTTAAAGCAAACACCTTGGCTAGGCTGACTATTTGTTGAAGTAATGTGGAATTGTGGTTAACTGTTAAAGCTCAAACCATGAAATGCATTTCTTGTGTGATGCCAAATTCATGCTAGCTGGCTAAGCATGAATATAATAATATTCAACAATATATTCAACAGTTCCTGTCACCAAATTGCATCAATAAAATCTGTGGACTGAGAAAAAAAGTCCCACCTTGGGCTAACAGTGCCTTCCTCTTGCTCAGGCACTTCCTCCCGTGCAGTCAGAACCTGAAATACCACATATTTAAACTTGGTTCTCCTTCAGAAAGTCCTTCTAGCACTTCCCTCTTGGGGCCAAGTGTCAGATGCACATCAATTTGTGGTCCAGAGCTGAGTTTCCGACCAGAAACATGTCTGTGTTGTTGTTGTTTAAATAGCCACACAGGGTGACAATCCTGGTTGCAACCACAGTCTGTGGGGAGGAGGAAGTTCACTGTCTCCTCACACACTCGTCAGATATTCTCCTCACACCCTGTTTCTACTAGAAAATCACTTGCTATGGACATGGTCAACACTTCAGGGGCAAATGTCCTCTTCAGCAGGGCGATTTTCAGGCGTCAAACATTGCTTGAGGACTTCAGAGACTTGCCGTTTCTCATTTGCTCCAGTTCCAACCAAAATTGCTGCCCTATGCAGCTGTTTTTTTTTTGTTTAAAGAACGAGTGACTTCCAGTGGAAGCTGAGATTTAGAAGCTTGTGAATTTGGTCCTCAGTGAAAGCATTGCAGCTGACAGAACATCTGGAGGCAGGTAGAGCTACGCTCAAATGTTTACACATCCCTTGATGCTGTGAAAATTATTCAGGCCATAGCAACGGCAAGCCTACTGAGACTATCTGGGTGATTCGTGATTACGTTGGACTCCTTTCAAAACAGAATTTTTTTAGGATTCTGTTGTACACAGGAGATTTTATTCAAGCCGCTACATCACAGTCTTAAAGGAGGAAGGCCGCAGAGGCCCACAGTGCACCAGAGGGTGACGGAGAGCCTACTGATGACAGTGAGTTGGTAGCAGGGGCGGAATAGAGAGGAACTGAGGGAGTGTCTGGAGGTGCGGTAGGTGGCACCAGAAATGGGCAGCTTGAACCGGATGCAATCCCCTTCCTTGCTTACCGACATGCCCATTTTCGTTCCTTGGACTTGTGCCAGCTCTTGAACTGGCACAGGTCCAAGGAGACCCATTGGCGAGCATGAGACCTACAGGGAAATATGTTCTCTTACCTCTCCCAATCCTCCCAATCCACCTTTTTGGCAAGCATTTATGGTGTGGCTACAACAGTGGGCAAGGGGGAAGGACAGGATTGGGTTGTTGGTGAAGCATCACTACACTATGCTCAGGAAACACAGTTGCACCCTAGGAGAGAAAACAATTCCTCAGTTCTTGTGGCTTTCCACTTCTATAACACTTGGACTTTCTGTATTTATAGGTGCATCTAGTCCTTCGCTCTTCGATGGAGCTTCTGCGCCCCCTTACGAGCCAATGGACAATAAGCTTCCAGGTGACACAAAAAGTACGGAAGATGCAGGTAGAGTTTTACGCATATGCATGCACACAGACCCCAGAGGCGGGGGGGGGGGAGGGTGCTGCGTGGGGAGGTGAGTAAGTATTGCAGGAACTGCAATGTGCCATGTAAGCGGCCCACTTGCCCAGAATGGCTCCAGTGACAACGGGGAGGGGCCATTTACACGGTTTGTTACTGCACCTGCAATACTTACTGTGCTGCCCCCTTTAGCTACGCTACTGGGCAAGTGTGTAGTGGGATATGAGGTGAGGCAGGAAGGGCCTAGGAGATTGAGGGTGCAGTCCTGGGGATTGCTTAGTGCAGCCGCAATGTGGTTGTGTCGGAGCTATGTCATTAGTGCTGACGTGGGGGTGCCAACTGGCACACCCACATCAGCACTGGAGCTCCCAGGCTGACACTAGCAGGGGCAGTTCTGGGAGGCTGGTTCTGAGCAAGCTGGTGGGCGGGCTGGCCTGGGGCGGCAGGCGGGCTTGGGATGTGGCCATTCGGGCCACGCGGCTTTCTCGGTTCCGATCTGAGAAACCCATAGGGGAGGCTGGCACCTCCCCTGGTGCAAAGGCACAAATGCGCCCTTGCACCAGGGAGGTTCCAGTGGCCTCCCAAGCTGTGTTGGATGCAGCTCAGGCCCGCTGGCCTGCCTGCTCCAGTGCATTTTAGGATTGGACTGTGAAGGCTGTGAAGGTAACTGACAAGGCTTTCACAGACTCATGTCCATGTGGAAATTTCTGAACAAAATGAAACAACGGTCTGGTTCCACATAAAGAAGTTCCCTATGCTCATTGCCTCACTTTTCAGTGAGATGCAGGCCTGTGAGATGCAGGCCAATTATTACTGTCATGTGTAAAAAAAAAAAATCTTCTTCTAGCTTTTGTGAGACTTAGGGCGCAAACCTATGCAGCGCTGGAATGGCGAGGCCGACTTGGCAGTGCCATATCCAATGCTGCATAGGAGAGGCTGGAGTCCCCCCCCCCGTGGCAAGGTAGCATGCGCTCCCTTACCGTAGGGGAGGCTCCAGCCTCCCCTATGTGCTCCTTGGATCTGCACCCGCTAAAGAGCGGGCGCAGATCCGAGGAGACCACGCAGCCCAAATCAGGGCCTTGTGACCTGGCTTAGGATGTGGCCATATGGCCACCTCCCGAGCCCACCCACATCCCGCCCAAGTCTCTCCCCCAGCCTCCCTCCCTCCCACCAATCCCTGTCCCAATATGGGACAGAGTCTCCCTCGCGCCAACCAGCTTCGGCCAACGCAAGGGAGGTGCTGTGTGGGCGCAACAGGACCAGTGCTGCCTGCAGCACCAGTCCTGTTTCCTTAGCGCCGATGCAGGGGTGCTGATTGGAGCTCCCGCATCAGTGCTAAGGGTGCAGCATCGACACAACCCCATTGAGCCAACTCTGTGCAGGTTTAGGATTGTGCTGCCCAGAAGAGTAGGTTTTGAAGACACAAAATGAAACACTTCCTCAGATTTCTGATGAGCCACTTCTGTGATTTTTTCAGTCGGTTTTAGTACCAGGTGACTTTTGCTAGCTCCAAGACTGCAGCTAGCATCTTCATCCTGTTTCTAAATTCAGTCCACCTGTAAGTGGATGACAGAAGACAGAAATTGTAGGTTTGGGCTGAGCACCACAGGGGAGGGGCTCCATCAAGGACAGTTACATCGCTGATGGGATGTGCTTAAATACCACCTAGTTTGCCTCCAACACAAAACAATCCATTACAGTTATTTTAGAAGAATATGACCTCCAAGCAAATGCCTTGAGGTGAAAGGGAAAGTTTAGCACTGGTGCAAATTTCAAGTGAAGTTTGAAACTTTGCGACTTTCAGCATCTGATACATTTCAAATTAGAACTATTTAAAAACTAAAATGTCAGTCATATTGCAGCTGAGGCTGAGAAGTGGCTGGCTTAAGACCACCCTGGTATGTTCATGAGAAAGGTGAGGAGTGCACATTCCCCTGGTGCAGGCCTTTGATAGGATTGGGCCATTCATGTTTGCTCGCATGAGCGACTGTTGAATGCCTTGCCTTGCAATTCTTTTTTATTTGTATTTCCCATTATGATATTCTTATCCCCATAATAAAGTTGCACATGGTTGCATCTTAAACCTCATCTCCCTTTTCCTTTCATGGTCTCTGCACCTGCATCTTAAAAGCACACCCAGTAGCAATTCTCTGTATCTGCGGATTTCTTGGCACTGAACTCTGGCCTTCATTCAGGGCACAATCCTAACCTGGAGTTAGGCAGGTACAGTTAGGCCAGCAAAGTTTGGCCGGCACAAGGACCACTGTAAAGTGTGTTTGGACCACTCTCAGAGTCAGGGAGGATGGTGCACATCTGTGTGCTGGCCTCTCTGACTCCGAGAGTGGTCCAAACATGCTTTACATGTTTGCCCTTGTGCCAGCCAAACTTTGCTGGCCTAACTGGGCCAGCCTAACTCCAGGTTAGGATTGCACTCTCATTCACTCACTTGGTCTCCCAACTAGTGTAATCTTCTACTTTTGGTCTATTTATTTGCTCTGCAGGACACAAGTCCTCGTCTCTCTCGCCAGATGAGCTGCCCAATGAAGACCTCCCTCCACATGAGAGAAACTGGAAGTAAGCTATTTCCCTGACTAAATGCTTCTACTTTCTGTTTCATGCTGATAGGAAGCCCTGGCTATGACGGATGAAACCACAGAGTGAAAGGGTGATTAAAATGGGATCTATCTGCTTTATTCCTTTCTCATAGGTGATATGTAATAACTTGTACAGGCATGCCCCAGCATCTGCTGGGGTTCCATTCTGGATCCTACCATGGATACTGGGCATGCCTTTATAAAGATAGGGGGACATCAGAGGTTTTGCTGCAATAAGGGAAAAAAGAAGATTTGTTTAATTTTCCCCTATCTTTTTAATAGGAGTCCCAGTATTCATAGTATCTGTGGATAACTGAAACCATGGATACCAAATCAGTGGATACCAGGGTATGCCTGTATCCAAACAGGGTGCTTCAATTTTCCTGGTAGCTGCCAACACTTGAGAAGTGGAAGGGGAAAAAAATCTGATACAATTTGGCTTCCATTGGCTTCCAATCTGATATGGTTGCCTTCCATTTCTGCTGGTCAATTTCCCCTTAGCTCCCTAAGGATTGTCTTTAAGCAGCTCAGATTGCTCCAATTGATACACTTTTCTTACCTGGAATGAGCCACTGCATAGCAGAGAACATAAAACGAATGCTTTGACCATCATATCTGTGATTCTGTTTCCATGAATCAGTTATCCACAATTGGGCGATGCTTCTCAGGGCTTGTGGACCTACATGGAAATGGATCCAAGCTGATCTTTAGATAAATCAATCTGTGTAAGGGTGTAAGGCAGCGATGGGATTAACAAACAACCTGGGGGAACGCTGGGTGGGACGTATGCGGAACTCCCACGCGATTGGCTGCCTGTCAGTTCCGCCCCGCCACCTTCCCTGCCGCCACGTGGGCCGCCCAGGCGTCGGAGGGGCTGCCTGCTTGCCTGGGGGCCCCCCCGGGGGCCCGGGCACGCAGCAGTGGGGCATGCCAACTGGGGGCAGCGGGCCCAGCCCGCGTGGCCAGCAGGGATGGCGGCAGGGCGGAACACACGGGCTGCCAATTGCACGGGCTGCCGATCACGGGCTTCCAATTATGAGTATGTCCTGCCCAGCGTTCCCCCAGGTCGTTTGTTAATACCATCGCTGGTGTAAGGGCCACCGTAAGGTATGTTTGGACCATTCCCAGTCAGAGGAGACAGCACACAGACATGCGCCATCCTATCTGATTCCAAGAGTGGTCCAAATGCACTTTACAAGGTGTCCCTTGTGCCAGCCAGACGTTACTGGCCTAACTCTGCTCACCTAATTCCAGGTTATGATTGCACTCTATGAGTTCTACACTTTTCTCCACACAAAGGAACTTATTTCGTTTTCACATTTGTATCTTGTCCTTCTGCCAAGGAGCTCAGGGCTCCTCATCCTCTTATCACCACAATAACCCTGTGAGGAAGGTTATGCTGAAAATAATGATGCCCCAAGGCCACCTAGAAAGCTTCATGAGTCGGTGGGGGATTTGAACCTGAATCTTCTTGGCCCAAGTGTGCCATGTTGCTTGAAGCAGCTCTTTCAATGCTCCTCATCTTGTCTCACTCAGGAAACGTAGATTTAAAAGGTGTAACAGTTGCCTAGTCATTTCTGTTAAGTGTCTTTCCTGCCCCAGCATCCTCTTGGTTTCGGAGCCAGAAGTGAAAGAGGCCTTGCTACAGTATGCAGCCAGCAAGTGTTGCTATAGGACTACTCCTGCAAAAGAAATGAAGGTCCAGAATCTGACTCCTCTCAATACCTACAGAGTAAGTATCAAAGTAGCTCCATAAAATGAAACAAACTTTCCTGAAAAGCCAGCTCTGGACGGGTAAGCACAGCAGTTTACCTCAGCTGCTCTCAAGCTTTGCCCTAGGAGGCATTCTCTGACAAAATATAAAATGATTCTTAACATTATGCCCAGTGGTGTCATCTAAATGATTTAAGAACAGGTACTCACTTTTGGTTGGCACGTGTCAGGACCCGCCCACCGGAAGTGACGTCATAAGCCAGAAGTGATGTCGTGGCAGGAAGTGACATGAAAAAAGCCCTTTTTGAGGCCTCAGATGATTTTAAACTGACCCAACAGTTGCAACAGTATTCCACAGCACCCCCAGAACATGTGAAGGAGGCCTGGCATCATGTTAAAACCCCAGAGCAACTCATTTTTCAGTAGCAAGGCAAGGAAAGGCTCCGCTCGCTGCCTGCCTGCCTGCCTGGCTCTGAGAACATGCAGGCAACTCAAACATGCAGGAAATTCAAACGTTGCAGAGGGCGGAGTCGACGAGTGGGCGGGCGAATGGGCGGGGCCAGCTGTAATCCTAGAAACCGGTACTCGCGTACCCCCACGTACCCCCTGCATGACATCGCTGATTATGCCACAATACACTGCCCCTTGTTTCTAGTTTGTTCTGGAGCATGAGGCAAATATTTCTGGAACATTCACTTAGGAACCAACTGTTAAGACTACCAGCAATAGAATTCCAATTAACTCATCCCTAAAAACTCTTGTTCCTATTACTGTACTGGTAAAATGCGGAGGTACAGAATACCAATACAATACTAGGCTTAACAGTAGAACAGAAATATTGTTATAGGGGTATTTTTAAATGGCTTTGTGGTGATGCAATAAGATGGTCTGCCCTAGAACCGCTTTATTCAGTGTTTCTCAAACTGTGGGTTGGGACTCACAAGGTGGGTCATGAGCTAATTTCAGGTGGGCCCCCATTCATTTCAATGTGCATTTTATTTTAGATGTATTAGACTTGATGCTACCGTGGTATGTGACTGCATTTGGGGAAACGTTACAGATCTGTACTTTTCACAGGCTACTATGTATATGCTTTTAACAAAGATAGTCAATAGAGCTTACTCCTGGGCTAGAGCTTGCTTGCCGGGGGAGACAGGTGGGGGGGCGCGCTGGAGCCTGGGCAACCAGTGGTGGGGCGCGCAAACCGGGGGCAGCCCCCCCCCGAGGCCATGGCAGCCGTGGAACGATACGGGCGGGCTGCCAATCACGCGGAAGTCCTGCCCAAGTCCTGCCCAGCGTTCCCGTTCCTTGTTTGTAGATGACACCACTGGTTATGGGCATGTTTATGTATCCTTCATGACTGGAACTCTCTCTTCCTGCCTTTGAGGGGGCAATCCTACCCAGCACTGGAATGGCGCGGCTGGCCGGCCAGCGCCATATCCAATGCTGCGTGGGCGAGGCTGGAGCCTCCCACAGCAAGGCAGTGTGTGCTCCCTTACAGTAGAGGGGGCTCCAGCCTCCCCTATGCGCTCCTTGGATCTGCGCCTGCTAAACAGCAGGCACAGATCCGAGGAGACTGCGCGGCCCAAATTGGGGACACGCGGCCTCCCACATGGGTCTAGGATTCGGCTGTATGGCTGAATCCTGGACCCATCCATCTCCCGCACTCCTCCCACCAATCCCTGAGCCGCCCCATCATGGTGCCTCCCTCGCGCCAGCCGGCTTCGGCTGACACTAGGGAGTGCTGCCTGCAGTGCCGGTCCTGTAGCCTTAGCGCCAACATGGGGGTGCCGATTGATGCCCCCGTGTCAATGCTAAGTGTGCAGCATCGGAGTAACCCCGTTGCGCCGATGCTGCGCAGTCTGTAGGATGGGGTGACATTCAGTGACATCTTTCAAGAAGGGGAAAGAAATCAGTCCTCCCTGCTCCTTCCCTATCTCTTCTGTAAAGAAAAGTCAATAATGCTTCTCTGGATTCCTTACTATTCATAGAACACCATAATAGGCTGTTATGTTCAAACCCAACTTCCTTCATGACATCTTATTCGCTGTTTTGCGTTCACAGTATCGGTTGGAGACTTTCACTGAAACTCGAGAGACTCATTTGGCCAGTGAGATTTATGATGGTGAGTAACGTATGAGGAAGAAGGTAGCCAGATCAAACTCTGTGACTGCAGCAAAGTTGCCAACTTGCATCCTGTAAACATGGGTGTAGTGGTTAGAATGCCTAAGCCTAGACATGGCATCAGGCATCCATCAGCCGGATCAGGCACTGGCTGAAGGTCCACATGGCCGGGTGAGCCCAAGTACCAGCATCCGGGGTACTGTTAATGCCTGACGCACCACTGGAGGCAGACAGGAAGTGCCGTGGGGACCCCAGTGCAGGGCTTCCCCTCAAAACCCCCAGCAACCTGGTGCCAGTACTTCGAAACCCAGGCTCAGTGGTTCTGCATCGATCAAAGATCAGTGCTCATGGAGTTCCCCTGCATCCAGGGTTGGCTTTAGGGCAATTCGACCAATTGGGCTCTGTGGAGGGGACCTGTACCAAGGAAGCAAACATAGTGCCCGCAGCCATAGCCAGCACCTCACTCTCTTGCTGATAGCCCAGCATGGAGTCCTGCATGTCAATATGTAACAAGAAGAGCATGGTGAGCAGAGTATTACCACTGGGTGGTTCTCCCTCCTGCACACCCCTGGGTCCGATTGTCTGAAAATTGCCCCGCCAGAAGCAGTTGGCGGTGCTGCTACTGCTGGGTGCTGCATCGCTGCCATCCTTCTTGGTGAGTAGGGGGGCATGGGGGTGGGGGCCCCACAAAAAATGTTTTGCACTGGGCCCTGCAGCTCCTAAGGCCCGCCTTGCTTGCACGAATCACTGTCTTTCAGTCCAGCCTACCTCACAGGGTCGTTAGGAAGATAAAATGGGCAGGAACCTCAACCAGACTATCCATGAGGCCACCTAATGCAGGTGGCATCAGTGACAGATTATGAAGGGCCCAAGGGTGCCTCCAAGGGCGCCAATTCAGGGTGCCTCTATCTTCCTCCAATTTGCTGCCAATGCATGTCACAATGATCTCACCATCTGACATCATAAAAGGCGTACCACTGTCATGAGCTGCAGGGCCGCAGGTGCAAATGACAGAAAGGAAGATAGACTGGGAAAGGAGGATAGGAGCTTGCAAGCTTAACAGGCTTAACGCCAAGATTCTCCTCCTCCTCCTGACCATCTGCAGCCTGTTCCCACCATCACCTTATCTGCTCCAGTGCAGGCTGGGTAGACTGTTGGCCTATGCAGAGAAGCAACCATTTCTGTTGGTTGCTTGACAGTTGCTTGACTTCGCACTTGACAGTGGTGAGAGTTCTGCCGAAGTAAATGGCAGATATCATTGGGCCATTGGTAGAATCCAAGCAATGGGTGAGCATGGTTGCTATTTATCTTCCTTCTGATTATGGTTTTGTTGCTGTTGTTCCAGGTGGATTTGTAGACTCTAGTGCTGTTGCACCACCTCCTGCACCATGGGAAATAATAGTGGATCTACCTCCTCTGTTTACAGACTGTGAAATGCATATCCCAGTACCCCACACATATTCAGTAGAGGTAAAGAAAAACCTGAACCCTGCCTACCCTATATCTTAAGAGAGGTGCCCCACTGCAGGGACAGATTTAACTGGGTTCTTCCAAGGAATGTTAACATTGTTGTTGTTGTTGTTGTTCAGTCGCTAAGCCATGTCTGCCTCTTCGTGACCCCATGGGCCACAGCACGCCAGGCCTCACTGTCCTCCACTAGGTTCCGGAGTTCACCCAATTTCATGTTCAGTGCTTCAGTGACACTCTCTAACCATCTCATTCTCTGCCGCCCCCTTCTCCTTTTGCCTTTGATCTTTCCCAGCATGAGGGTCTTTTCTAAAGAGTCCTCTCTTCTCATGAGGTGGCCACAGTAGTTGAGCTTCAGCTTTCAGGATTTGTCCTTCCAGGGAGCAATCAGGCTTGACTTCCTGTAATAATAATAATAATAATACATTTATTTATATACCGCCTTTCTTAAGATCACTAGATTTCTCTAATGATTGAACTCAAGGCGGTTTACATAGGCAGACTTTCTCACAAACCCAAAGGTTTTTACAATTTACAGAATGTTCTGTCTTCCAAGAACAACACTCATACAGATCTTTCTTTCTGGATTTAGCTTTCTTTCTTTAGCCACCCGTCTGTCGTCTGCTGGCTGATGAGGCTTCCCTGCTGCCACCAGAGATGCAGCTGATTTCAGCACACTCCTCCTCCCACGAGGCAGCTGAAACTCAGCTTTTAATCAGCCGCAGTTTCCAAGGTCTGCTGCTCGCAGAGACTTCCGGCAGTCCCGAGCTCACGACCTTGAGATCTTCAGGTGTTATCTTCGGGCAAACGGAGGCATTAACCCTCTCGGCTAAATCTTCTGTAGGATTGACCGATTGGATCTCCTTGCAGTCCAGGGGACTCTCAAGAGTCTTCTCCAACACCATAATTCGAAAGCATCTATTCTTCAGTGCTCCGCCTTCCTTATGGTCGAGCTCTCACAGCCATACATGACTACTGGGAAAAACCATAGCTTTGACTATGCAAACCTTTGTTGGCAGGGTGATGTCTCGGCTTTTTATTAAGTTGTCTAGGTTCGCCATAGCTTTCTTCCCAAGAAGCAAACGTCTTCTAATTTCATGGCTGCAGTCACCATCTGCAGTGATCAGGAAAATAAACTCTGACACTGCCTCCAATTCTCCCCCTTCTATTTGCCAGGAAGTGATGGGAGTGGTTGCCATGATCTTAGTTTTTTTTAAAAAAGTCCGTTAGCGCCATTAGTGCTAACGGGGATTGCCCCGCCCCTCCTCAGGAGCTGGCTGCAGCTGCCACGCTCCTGATTGGCTCATTTGAGCCAGGGGAGGGTGGGGCCGAATGCTACCACCACGCAGCTCCCACTCTCCCTCATTCCGGCGGGGAGCAGCAACCCCCTCCCTCCCTCCCTCCCTCCCTTTACCTAGTCTAGCTGATCGCTCTTTTGAGGGTCGGGTAGGAATTTTTTACTGTCTTCCTGATTGGTGTTAGAAGGCCGTTTTCTCGCCTACCCCATACTGGGTTTTGCCTTGGGACGGTGCTGAAGAGATTTTCTTGACACTTATGATTTACTTGTTTGGTTGTCTTTGGTCACTTGGCATGAAGCGTGCAGGGTACGGGTAGGTAGGGCATGTTGGTGTACATCCAAGACGGCAAAGTCGAGGTGTGAGTCAGGACCGCTTGGATGATGCCTAACCGGCTTGAAGAGGCTGAGCTGGCAAACACCTCGATTGGAGGGGCAGGTCCCGGCAGGATTCATCCGCGGGCCAGGCCATCCCACTGTCTTGACCCTTCGGGGGTGGCAACGAAAGGCTTAATCAGTGCATGGCACTGATGGTCGCCTGGAGCCAGATGTTTTTGCCCTAAGAGGAAAGGGGACATAGACGGCTAGGTCCGTTTCCCCTATTGAGACCCTGCATGCTGGAGGGTGGGGCTTAGTTACAGCATGGCCCCATCCTATTCCTGTTGCAAGTATTTGTTACATTCCAGTTAATAAAGTGGCCCTATTTAAATCCAAGCTGCAGTCCTGAGTATTTATTTGGTGGGTGCATGGGTAATGTTGAGCTTCAAGCCAATTTTTGCACTTTCCTCTTTCACCCTCATCAGAAGAGTCTTTAGGTCTTCCTCACTTTCTGCCATTAGAGTGGTGTCGTCTGCATATCTGGCGTTGTTGCTATTTCTCCCAACAATCTAGATGGCCAAGAGCCCTTATCTTTTAGAACAGTTGTTCCCAAACTGTGGGTCAGGACCCACCAGTGGGTCATAAGCCAATTTCAGGTGGGTCATGAAGCACCTAGAGCAGCCATATTGGGAAGATGGGATACTGGAAAGGGGGAGAGCTGTGTGGTTGTTTTGCTTGTGTCAAGGTTGTAAATAGGCTTTTTTCATTTTGATTCATGTTGCTTTTGGAAAATGGCTGAGCAATAAATTGGGTTATTGCTGCATTCTCAGGAAAACAGCTGGCTCTGGCATCATAATGACGGCACTGTGACATCACATAATGATGTCACATTATGTGACGGCACATAATGACAGCTGTGACGTCACTTCCGGTGGGTCCTGGAGACATTGTCATTCTAAAAAGTGAGTCCCAGTGCTAAAACATTGAAGAACCACTGTTTTAGAGGGTGCACTGTTTTAGAAGACTAGCTAAATCCTGTGTAGCAGTGGTAGCACTCAGTATGCTATCAAAGGGTGACGACAACACCTAGTGCAGAGCTACGTGTCATGATGACGCCCAATTCCCTGATCAAGTGGCTGAACTTACAACAGTGGTTCTCAAACGTTTTAGCACCAAGACCCACTTTGTAGAATGACAATCTGTCCAGGACCCACTGGAAGTCATGTCATTAATCTGGAAGTGATGTCATGGTTGGAAGTTACCTCATCAAGCTGAAAAATGTTTTAACACCCCTGTTTGACAAAATTAACTCTAATTATGTAAGGAAGTAAATTAAAAGTTTACAATAATATGCATGTTTTAAAACGTATTTAAAATAAAGATGAATCCTCCTAACCCTCCCAAGAAGTTGCTGACCTGTTAAAAAATCCTCAAAGGCTACACTCCTATCCACACTTACCCCTGAGTAAGCCACATTGACTATGCTTGTTAAAAGCATTTGCATAGTAGCCTGCTAAAAGTACAGATCTGTAACATTTCCCCAAATGCAGTAACAATAGCATATTTAAAAATAAAATGCACATTGAAATGAATGGGGACCACCTGTAATTGGCTTGTGACCTACCTAGTGGGTTCCAGCCTGTAGTTTGAGAAACCTCAGAGTACAATATATAGGTTTTCTGAGTCTGTACTATGGTTGTTCTACAGAGCAATTCTTCCTTCGGGAAAAAGGATGCCACGCTAATAACCAGCAGCCCGTGACAGTTTATCCTTAAGTGCATCAGGGCACCCTAAAGCATCCTAAAAGATAGATTGCATGTTATTAGTTGCCGCAGCTATCAGAATTCAACATGGATTTTTTGTTCTTGTTGTTGGTCAAGCTGGAATATATTGCTGCCTTCTTGAAACGAGTGCACTTTTGTCCTCTGAAACAGCACCTCCCCTAGTTCCTGGTATTAATGGTTTCATCCCGTAGTTTCTGATTTTGGCAGAGAACATTGTGTTTACAGTTTGGAACCGTGAGATAATGTTTTAGTAGACAGAGACAAAATAGTACAGGGCTTTTGGCAAGAGATTGTTTTCACTGCTTTATATAGTTTGGGGTATGCATTTCAAATGGGCACGTTGCCATGAAAAATTGATTTGTATCCACCCAGTAGAACAAAGCAAGGCTATTTTTGCACTAGGCCTTATTAATAAAGAGGCTGAAAAGCTAATTCAACCACTCGTACATGCTGATCCAATATCCTGAGTAAATCACCTTAGGGTGTAGTCCTAACCAACTTTCCAGCGTTGGGGTAAGGCAATGCAACTCAGGGATAAGGGAATTAACATGTCCCCCGTGATTGCAGTTGCAGGATGCAGAACATGCCCCATTGGCCCAGCTATGGTGATGGCATCTGGCCTAGACGCCTTTAAAAGGGGACTGGACAGATTTCTGGAGGAAAAGTCCATCGTGGGCTATATGTCATAATGGGTGGTGCAACCTCCTTACATTAATAGTAGGCTACTTCAGAATGCCAGATGCAAGGGAGTGGCCACAGGATGCAAGCATCTTGTTGTCTACTGAACTCCCTTAGGCACCTGGTGGGCCACTGTGGACTAGATGGGCCTTTGGCCTGATCCAGTGGGGCTCTTCTTATGTTCTTATGTCAGTGCCGGAAAGTTGGTTAGGATTGCGCTCTCTGTCATACTGGATTTATGTTTGTGTAACTGTTCACTGTAAGTCCCTCTGAAGTCAATGTGTACTGAGTTTGATGTTCATTCTCCAAAATTTCAATGGAAAGTCACCTTCTCCTAGTTAAATCTTATGCTTCCTGTTCCAATCATACTGCAGTCCTATGCATGTCTACACTGATGTACGTCCCATTAAATTCAATGGGCTTATTCCCAGGGAAGCTTTCTAAGATTGCAATCTAAGCTTCTGTAAGTTGGGGAAACTGCACATTTTTGAGTTTCTGATGCAATGTAAACATTGTCCAACCTGTTTTTGTTTTCTGTTCCTTGTACTCTTTTATGATAGCATTTTTGTGACTTTAAAGAAATGTGTAAGACGAAAATCAAGAGTTGACATCAGAAGTAGGAATAATACGCAATGCCTGTGTATTTAAATGGGACCCCCTTCTGCAACTTTTTTAAGAGTGAAAAGAGGTTTCTTCTCCATTTCTTCCACCTTTGACTAGAATTACAAACAGGATGACTCACTAACATGTGAATTATTGAATTAAACTATTATGTCAAGGTGACTCTAATTTCTCTCCTAGAAAATTTTATTATGAAAGAGAGAAGCTGTGGTTAAGTCCAATATAACATTGATAGAAGAATTCACACAATAAGTTGTAATGCAATATCTCATGTACATATTTCCGGTAACATTGATGGGAATCCATTAACTTGCTCACAGTCCTCTCCAGTTATTTTGCAATGCAGTTAACCATTTTGTCACTGATTTAGGAAAATTAGCAGGGCTTGCCTGGGGCTGTAGATGTGGCATAGTGAATACAGGGTCATAAATCAGATTTTTTTTAACTTCAGTAATGGTTTCACAAATGATCTGAAAAATGGCAAGGATCTAGTTTCAAAAACAACAGAATCAGAACAGTATTTTATCCAGATTTGATAATGCAATACTCACGGTTCTGACGTGGTTGTTATTGAAATTCGACCCTCGAAGTTTTTCAAGTCATTTTGCAGTGGTCCAGTTGTGCTTCACATTGTGCTTTTCATTTCAGAAATGTCAAAATTGCAAAGGACGTCGGACACTTAGCTGTGGCTCTTGTAACGGATCTGGCAAGGTATTTTATGATGCTGACTTTACATCGTTCATTTCACAACCCAGTCTTAACACTCACTGGAATAGGGAGGCCGGCTGGCCAGCCCCATATCCAGCAAGGGGATGGGTCTGCATGTGGCGCAACTCGGATAAGGGGAATTATTACCTTTACCTCATGTCATGCCACAGCAGTCTCAACAGGGCAACTCGTAGCTGCACCAGGGGACACGGACTAGGCTTAGGATTCGGCCTACGTGCCGGCAGCCAGTCCCACCCCCCTCCCTGACACAGTTCACCCATGGCTCTGCCCTCCCCCTGCCTTCCTTCTGCCCTCTCCGCCCTCTCCCCCCCATGCCAGCCAAACTCAGCCAGCACAAACCTACTTGCCTGGGGTGGCGCAGAGGCTGGAATTGGCTTCTGCGGGTTGGTGCATATGTTTGTGTTGGCCCAGCTGACTCCCACATCAGTACAAATGCGCCACAAGGTAAAGTTGTGACAGTACTGAGCCAGCACAAGGGACTTGTGCCAGCCATGTAGAAATTATGAAAGAGGGCTTTAGGCTGGCTGGGGCATACCTCGGGGCAAGGGGAAAACATCCCCTTGCTTTGTTCTGAGCTGCTGCTGCCTCCTAAGGTGCTTAGGACAGTGATGTCATGCAGGGGGTACGCGGGGGTACGCGAGTACCAGTTTCTAGGATTACAGCTGGCCCCGCCCATTCGCCCGCCCACTCGTCAACTCCGCCCTCTGCAACATTTGAATTTCCTGCATGTTTGAGTTGCCTGCATGTTCTCAGAGCTAGGCAGGCAGGCAGGCAGGCAGCGAGCTGAGCCTTTCCTTTCCTTGCCACTGAAAAATGAGTTGCTCTGGGGTTTTAACATGATGCCAGGCCTCCTTAACATGTTCTGGGGGTGCTGTGGAATACTGTTGCAACTATTGGGTCAGTTTAAAATCATCTGAGGCCTCAAAAAGGGCTGTTTTCATGTCACTTCCTGCCACAACATCATTTCTGGCTTATGATGTCACTTCCGGTGGGCGGGTCCCGACACGTGCCAATCAAAAGTGAGTACCTGTTCTTAAATCATTTAGATGACACCACTGGCTTAGGATACAGCCCAACTGCACCGTTTTCCTTATTCCAGCACAGGGTTAGGATTGGGCTGCCCAAGAGAAACATTTGTAAATATTACATATATGATATTATATACTGGATACATTGAAACAATACACATTTCATAATTGTTCATGATGTGAGTAGGCAAGATCAAGTATGGTTCATATCTTGTGGCACACAAGGTCCCTGCAAAAATGATGGGAGCAAATTACGCACAGACAAGAAGGAATTTAATCACGACTGCAAGAATTGGAAGCCTGTATTAATGCAATCGGTGAGAGAGTGGTTGGAGAGATCATAGAATGTGAGAAATTTATAAATCCGTTGATTCGGGTTTAAAAAGAGAAACAGCATTTTTAAAAAGCGATATTCAAATTGCGTTTTTCCTTGGAGGCTGTGATATGAGAAAATCCATCAGAGGCAGCTGGTGGGCTACTGAAGGAAACAGGATGCTGGACCAAATGGTCGTTTGGCCTGATCATGCTTCCTATCAGCCAGTTGAAATTATTGTAAGGGCTTCCAGTTGGAAGCATGCTAACACTGCACTCCTGTCTGATGTGTCCCTCGTTTTGTAGGCTGATCAAACTTAACTTGGAAAAAGTTATGTCTTATATTAATGTTTTTCAATGTACAAACAGATCAAAGCGAACAATGACCTATGCGTCCATGTTAGAGGTATTGTCTACAATCATTCTCATCATCAATGCCTTCTTATTCTGAATATTCATTTCGTGGGGCGTTGGCTTGTACAAGTTCCATCAAGCAGGACGAGAAGGACAGTGGTTTGAAAAACAGAGACAGTGCCTTGACCATTCCAAATCCTCCAAATGCCTTGACCACTCCAAATCCTTAGGACACGTGTGTTTCTGTCATTAACCTGATGACAGCACGGGGGGGCAGGACCTAGCTATAGCCTTTGCTGTCAGCTCCGCCCCCCTCATAGGCCTGATTTGCCCTCTGACCTGTCCTCCCTCTTCCCCTCCAGAAAATGCCTCCCTGCCACTGGGAATGGCACTCCTTCTGCCAGCACAGAAGCCCAGCGCCAAGTGGCATGAGCCTCCCCACCAGAACCACTAATCTAGCAACTGCAGCAACATGCCTTACATCATGACACTGGCAATAATTAATCTCACTAGCAAAATCATTAACATAAGAACGTAAGAAGAGCCCTGTTGGATCAGGCCAAAGGCCCATCTAGTCCAGCTTCCTGTATCTCACAGCGGCCCACCAGGTGCCCCAGGGAGGCATGAGACAACAAGATGCTTGCATCCTGTTGCCACTCCCTTGCACCCGGCACTCTGAAGTAGCCTACTACTAATGTAAGGAGGTTACAACCCATCATTGCCTATAGCCCACGATGGACTTTTCTTCCAGAAATCCATCCAATCCCCTCTTAAAGGCATCTAGACCAGATGCTATCACCACCTCCTGTGGCAAAGAGTTCCACAGATTAACTACCCGCTGGGTAAAAAAGTACTTCCTGTTATCTGTTTTAACTCTCCCAACCCTCAGTTTTAGCGGATGCCCCCTGGTTCTGGAGTTTTGAGAGAGGGAAAAGAACATTCCTCTATCAACTCTGTCCCTTCCATGCATAATTTTGTATGTCTCAATCATGTCCCCCCTCAGGCGCCTTTTTTCTAGGCTGAAGAAAAAAATGTGCCAGAAGACTCTTTATTGGTTTGGCTGCACTGAGAGCCTGGCCCTCGCCTGGCCCTCGCCTCCTCCCTTGCCCCCACTGTGGCAGCAAATCTTTTTTCCTTCCTGGAGAAAAAGATAATGGTTTTTTCTTCTTCAAATGTAGAAAACATGTTCATCGTGTGGCGGATCTGGATCCAATTGGGCCAACGGAGATTACGCTGTCTGTTTATTCTGTTCAGGCTCAGGAAGTAACCGGTAAGTGGTCAGCCAGGCTGCCAACTAATTTCTCGCTTTCTCACTTTTTCCCCTTGAAATGGTTTGTAAAATAGGAGCTTTCTGGATCTCACAATCCTTTCTGGTCTTTTGAAAAGGGGAATTTGCAATGTGTTATTGACAGGCTGGCCACAAAGTCCCTGTGAATGAGACTGTGTGGACTTTGAATTGGTCATTTAAGCCTGCCCAGGGACTTTGGGCTCACCCTGCATCAAGGCATCCATATAGCACATTAGCACAGGCTTGCAATGTTCTCTGTGTTCTTACTCGCATTCAGAGTGCAATGCTATACTGCGCTGGAATGGCAAGGCCGACGGGACCACATCAGATCCAGGGCAGTATGAGGGAGGCTGGAGCCTCCCTGGGGCAAAGGCACCATAAAGATGTCTGCAGCGCCAGTCCCTTTGCCTTAGCACCGATGTGGGGGTGCTGCTCAGTGCCCCCGTGTCGGCGCTATGTGCACAGCACTGACGCAATCATGTTGGGTCTACGCTGTGCGCCCCATTGGATTGCGCTGTCACTAGAGGT
The DNA here is from genome assembly GCA_029204185.1 of Lerista edwardsae. NCBI lineage: Eukaryota > Metazoa > Chordata > Lepidosauria > Squamata > Scincidae > Lerista > Lerista edwardsae. The sequence continues at coordinate 20,862,660 of JAJKFI010000004.1, read as the reverse complement.
AGACCATCAATTTACAGAGCAGGCACTGATGCTAGGAAACCCTAACCAAATGTTAAGTCTTCAGATTGTTACCCAAACACAGGGGCAGTCCAATATATGATGGTTCCTGAGAGTGCAATCCTAACCTGGAGTTAGGCCAGCACAATTTGGCCAGCACCAGGGCCACCAGAAAGTGCGTTTGGACCACTCTCAGAGTCAGAAAGGCCAGCACACATACATGCACCATCTTCCCTGACTCTGCACATGCTTTTTGGTGGCCCTTGTGCCAGGCAAACTTTGTTGGCCTAACTGTACTAGCCTAACTCCAGGTTAGGATTGCACTCTGAAGCACAGTGCCAAATGCTAGTTCCTCCTTTCCTCTTTCTTACCCACCCCTCCTCAGTGATAACAGTGGCAATGCTCTGCATCCAGGCAGCAGGTTTGCCTCTTGCACAACAGCAGGACCAGGGAACATTTGTTAAAATGTGAGTGGAAGGAGTTAGAACAGACAAAAAAAAAAACCATATTTATGTCGCCTTCTGGTTTTAGAAGTAAGCTACCTCAGTATGCAAAGGAGTGGCAACAGGATACAGGTATTAAGATGTCTTGAATTCTCCCTGAGGCATCTGGAAAGCTCAGTGGCGGACAGAGAGGATCGAGGCTGCAGTTTGCGCCCATGGCAGGGCGACAAAACCGTGCCCCCGGCACATTCCCCCGCCCTACCTCCCTGCACCTGGAAGAGCTCCATTTCGGAGCACAACGACCGCCAGGGAGGGCGGGAGGGCCAAACGACGTGCCAGTTCCTCGACGTACCGGTTACTGCTCACTCTGCCGGCGCCCCCCCCCACTGCCGGCGCCCATGCGTTCCGCACCCCTGGCTACACCCTCCCTCCGCCCTTGGGCAAGCTACTGTGAGATACAGGAAGTTGCATTAAATGTGTCCTTGGCCTGATCCAGCAGGGCTGCTCTTATCTTCTGAGATGGATAAAGAGACACTCCTCCATGCTGAATTTTGAAAGGAGGATGGGAAGGAAGAAGGAAATGGAAAGAAGAGTTCTGGGCTGAAGTGCCTCCTTTCCTCACTGGCACCAGGAGCAGTGAGCAGGCAAGGGGCAGTGGAGCTCCCTCAAATCCATACTCTCTCCCAGTTTGCCACTATGCAGCCCTCTTCATATGGCTGCACAGATGAGCTGGTCGTAACAGAATGATTGAAGGCACAATCCTAACCTGGTTAGGTGGGCACAGTTAGGCCAGCAAAGTTTGGCCAGCACAAGGGCCATCGTAAAATGCATTTGGACCACTCTCGGAGTCAGGGAGGATGGCGCATGTCTGTGTGCTGGTCTCTCTGACTCTGAGAGTGGTCCAAACATTCTTTATGATGTCCCTTGTGCTGACCAAAAGTTGCTGGCCTAACTGTGCCAGCCTAACTTCAGGTTAGAATTGTGCTCTAAAAATAGGCTACAGAACTGTCTGTTAAAAAATGGTTTCACAGTTGTGTAAAGTGAGGCACTATACTGGTTCATTCTTTCTGGGTTAATATAAATGTTTCTGGCCTTGAGCTTTCCTTCTTCCTCCACAGTTGCACACAATGTTGCGGCACAGGAAGGGTGAAGTGTTACAGGTGCAATGGGAGTGGCATCTTACTATATCATACCGAACTTACAATCACTTGGTAAGCTGAACAACTAATGGCAAATGGTTCTAACGACAAGGGGTGCGCTTTGAGCATTCACAAGTGATACCCTGACATAGGATTTGTACAGATCATCATTGTATCCTTGTGCAGCTTTTTGGATAGATTTATAGCCCAGTCCTATCCAAGCTAGGAATAGATGCCATTGAATAAAATGGGACTTCCTTCTGAATGAACCCATTTAAGATTGCACTGCAAACATGTTTATTGATCTAGAAAGTCCCATTAAACTTCATCAATTTTATTCCCAGTTGTTCCTTGAATTATAGCTGTTCAGCACAAAGCTGGACATATTTTCTCCAATGCCCTACTGGTTTTTACTAGGACTGATCTATTTCCCACATTTTATCCTGCCCTTCTTCCATGGGGATTCAGGGTGGTGCACATAGTTCCTCCCCTCCTTTTCTCCTCACAGCAATTGAATAAGGTAGGTAAGACTGAGGGCGCAATCCTCACCAGGTCTTGCGCTGGGGCAGCGTCCTTGCGCTGGCACAGTGCTGTCGCAAGTGTGCCGTAAGGTGCATCTGCACCATGGAATTGGTTGCTGGGCTGGCTCAAGCTGCAGCGCTGGTGCACAGGTCCTGCAGCGCCCATCAGCTGCGCCGGTTAAGCGCTTGTGTAGCTCTGCTGGCGCAGGGCTGTGCCAAGGGTGTGCCAGAGGTATAAAAAGGTGGCACCATGGGCAGAGATGGGGCAGAGATGGGACACGGCCATTGGGCCTTATCCACCACCACCCCGTCCCTGGGCTGGGTGGCCCTGATTCAGGCTGCTCCTGGCCCCGTGGACTTGCTCCTGCTATCCAAGCAGTCCCATAGGGCTGACTGGTGCTTACCCCGGGACTAGTGGAAATCCTCTTGCCCCACGGTGAGCAGCTTTTGCCTCCTAATATGCTTTGGATGCAGCCCAGCTGCGCCAGCCTGGTTATCCCAGGACTGGGCTGCCCAAGATAGTGACTGGCCCAAGGTCATCATCCAGGGAACTTCATGGCTGAGTGAGGATGTGCACCTTGCTCTTCCAGGTTTACGTTCAACTCCCAAACCACGATCCCATCCTGGCTTTCAGGGACAGATGCATAAGGCTTCAGCCTGAATCTGTCTCCTTGACTTGAGGGCTAGTGTGTGCAGAGGCAGATCTAAGGGAGGGCAAAGCTCTAAGTTTTGCAAGAAGCCTTACCTTGCAGTGGAAATCACTCCTTTCCTGCACTGTTTTAGCCAATCCTCACAGGGAACAGCAACATCTTGGCGTTGCTTACTGGCTACAGCAGCAAGGGAGAGGAGGGATTTACACGACAGGGTAAGGCTTCTTGCAACACTTAGAGCTCTGCCCTCCCTGTAGATCCACCACTGAGTGTGTGTGGTGTGGAATCAGGTGCCTTCAGCATTTGCTCCTCTTGCTTCATCTTTGATTGAAGAATGAAACAAATGAAACAAGTATGGATGACCGTGTGGCTGTCTGCCCTCCGTCCCTCTGGTATATTGTCATAGTCTGTTTCACTCCCCTGGTCAATTGTTTTTCCCACCCTCCTGTACGTCCTGATAGGGAGAACTGGGTCTAGCTTTCACTCCAGTTCACTCTCAGTGTTCCCGTTCATGTTTAATGTGTTGTTGTTTTAATATGTTGTTTTAGTACATTTTACTTATTATGTTTTTACTTATTATGGTTTTATTGTATTTTGTTTTGTTTTGTTCTCTGTAAGCCGCTTTGGGCATTTGCTTCAGCATAGGAAAGGCGAGGTATAAATTCTTCAAATAAATAAATAAATAAATAAATAAATAAATAAATAAATAAATAAATAAATAAATATCTCTTCATTTCCATTTTCTCAACAGGAAAACCCATGTTACAGAACACGTAGCAGAAAAGAATACTGGCTTCCCAGCTCACCATTTTCAGGAAGTGAATGGGAAAAAAATATTCACTGAGGAACAGTCCTTGGTAAACACAAACAGCCTGGTGTGTGTGTTTGTGCCTGCGTGGGTACAAAGTTCACTGGAAGTATACATATATAGTATATGCTGTCTTGAATACAGCATAAGTTTAACTGCAGAGAAGGAAGATCACATTTCCTTATACAATTTATGGCCCTATTTTTTAGCCCATGCTGGCATGCAGGGGTGCCGGTGCAGTACAGCTGTATCCGGTGCACCAGCTGGGGACCAAATCAGTTGGAGGAAGTCAGTAAAGAAAAATGTTACTTACCTTTCTAGATCCCCTATGGAACGACTCAGATCTACAGCAGCTGTTTTGCTGGTGTTGATCTGTACAGCAGCTGGGCGGACAGGGGTATAAGAATTGGCAGCCATCTGTCCTGCCAAGATCTGCCCCATCCCATCCTGATCTCGGGATGCCCCAATATGCTCTCACCACCACCAAAGCCATGCCAGCAGCCGGTTTGTGGGATGCCGCTGGCATTGTGAAGCTTTCCTATCTTTGCACCAGCAGCAGTACCCCACAGGCCGGTGGAGAGGCTGGCCACAGTAATGTACCACGCAGACAGAATGGGTGATTAGCATACCTACCTTCAGGCATATGAAACTGCCTTCTGATAAGTCGGACCATCAATCCTTCTAGTTTGATATTGTCTATGCTGACCAGTAGCAGTCTTCTATGTCTTCTAGTCTTCCCAAAGGGGTGGGTTGCAATCCACCACTCTGGGAAGCACTGGCCAATATGCCAATTGAGTGTTGGGAGAGTTAGAACAGATAAAAGGAAATACTTTTTTACCCAGTGGTAATTAAGCTGAAGAACTCCTTGCCACCGGAGGTGGTGATGGCATCTGGCCTAGGTGCCTATAAAAGGGGATTGGACAGATTTCTGGAGGAAAAGTCCATCATGCGCAATAGGCCATGATGTACATGGTTGTACAACCTCCTTACATTAATAGTAGGCTACTTTAGAGTGCCAGGTGCAAAGGAGTGGCAACAGGATGCAGGCATCTTGTCTTGTGTGCTCCCTGAGGCATCTGGTGGGCCACTGTGAGATACAGGAAGCTGGACTAGATGGGCCCTTGCCCTGATCCAGCAGGGCTCTTCTCAGGTTCTTATGTTCTTTAAGGAGTGGGGAGAGAGGGAAGGCCGCATCACCATCCTCAGGATAGACTAGCTGTGTAGAATAGACCATTTTGACCCTATGGCAAAAGATGTGGCAGCATCTGGCAAAATTATCTCTTCTCCTCAAGTATTGAGAGTATAGGGGCCCTGTTTTCTATTGCATTCCTCCTAAAACAACCGATGATACCATCATGCCTTGGTTGCTCTCAGATATAGATACATTTTAAAAAAAAACAGTTACAAAGTGATGTGTGACAGTATCTTTTATTTGTCCTCCAGGTCTATCCCATAGTTGGTTTTCTGGAGCCGTCAATTGACGAGGGTTCCCTAGCATGCATTTCCCAACACAGAATGCAGCTTGTATCTACCAGTGATCATCGTGTCTTGAGGCAGGTGGGTGTAAAATTGAATAAAATGGTGTTGAAATTATTGGCTTGTGAGCATTCCGTACACAATTCCTAACATACTCAGCTCTGTTCATAAATGGGAACACGAAATATAAGTGGCCTTAAAATATGTGGAAATGTTGTCAGTCAGATTCCATTTATTCTTGGCAAAAACATCAGGCGTCCAATCCTGATCTGTCTTGCAAGTCCATTTTGAGACAAATGCAGATGTGCAAAACTCATATGGTACAGTCCTTATACCAGTCGGAAAGCCACCTAACCATATCACAGACCACAAGAACATATAAATACAGCTGATAAAATAGCCAACAGTGCTTTTAAAGACTTGGAAATATTTTTTTAAATAAGTCTTTGCAATCCTATACTATGCCGGCCTAGTAAGGCTGACATAGCAGGGTAGTGCCATATCCTAAAGCCCATTAGGAGGCAGCAGCAGCAATGTGCAGGACAAGGGGAGGTTTTCCCCTTGCACTCGCATAATCCCTGGTCACCCCTATGGGCCTGCTCAGATCTGTGCCTGCTGTTTTGCAGGTGCAGAGGAACGTGGATAGGATCAGCCCGAATTGGAGCCACCCTGGCAGGGGACGGGCTTTAGGATATGGCACTATGGCCGTCCTGCGTCACAACTGCCATCTCCGCCCACTGCGCGACCCAGTTACGCCTCTGGAAAGGCCCTCACGCTGGACTGGCGAATGGCCAGCGCTGCCAATGGTCACGGCAGCACCCAAGTGCCTCCACAGCTGTCCACGCCGGTCCAGCACCACAGCACTGATGCAGACACGCTTTTTACGGCATGTTTGCAACAGTGTTCAGCCGGCGCAAGAGCTTAGCACCGCCACAAGAGGGGTATAGAATTGCGCTGTGGGACTGGAAATGACATCAGAGTAGGTTCCAGGCAAGCTCCTCCAAGGATCAGTAGTATCCTTGGAGGGGGGCAGAACACTCAGTTTTTCAAGGCACCTTACCTTGCCATGTAAACCACTCCTCTCCCTCACTGTTGCAGCCAATCTTTGCAGGAAAACAATGCCTCCATGTTGTTTACAGGCTACCCACGGTGAAGGAGAGGAGCGATTTACATGGCGCAAGGTAAGGCGCCTTGCAAAGCTGAGCACCCCACAGGGATCCTAAGGTGTGTCACATAACTGAGACTGCAATCCTAGCCACACTTTCCTGGGAGAAAGTCCCACTGAACACAACGGGACTTGCTTCTGAGTAGACATGCATAGGACTTCACTGTTAGTGCCATAGCTGAGATATACCTCTTCCCAGTGAGCACCTGTCTCATCTGTTATGTATTTTATTGTGATGTAAGCATTTTGATAGTAGGTTTTGGGGGGGGGCAATTATCTTTAAGGCAGGAAACAGGAAAATAACATATTAGGATGTGAATTGGAAATGGGAATAAACCAACAGTTTAATCCTACCCTGGGCTGGCCCAAAGTGTGCAGAGGTGCTGATGGCCGAACTAAATGGCATCTCCTGCGCATGACCTTCCCTGCTCCAGTGGTGAGTGGGAGGGGCTGCTTACATGACACAAGGCAGCACCTGCAGTACTGATGGTTTGCCACCAGCTCCAGCATCCCCATCTAGGACGATGCATCCTCAGGGTTTTAGAGGTAGATTTATCCCTGAATGCCAGATGCAAAGGGAGTGGCAACAGGATGCAGAGATCTTGTTGACTTTTGAGCTCCCAGAAGCATCTGGCAGAGATACAGGAAGCTGGACTAGGTGGGCCGTTGTCCTGATCCAGCAGAGCTCTTCTTATGTTCTTAGGATTCTTTAAAGAAAGCATTAGCAACTGTATAGGCTTGTGGATGGCTTGGCTAATAGACACCAGGGACTGTGATTTCCTCTGCCTTTTTAGAACAATAAAAGAGCAGGAGGGGAAGGGAAAACAATTAACATTTGTTCTGGCTAAAATAATGGAAAGTAGTTTTCACACAATGCACTCTTGACATTAATTCATGTAATGCAAGCTGCATAAGGTTGAAGTACTCCCAAACATTCTTGCCAAATTTGAAGGGATTACACCCATTAAAAGCAGCAGAATATATTATCTGAGGAATATAATGTTAAACATTCATGTGAGTTGGGACTGATCTCCAGAAGATGAGGATGAACAATAGAGATGGTTGTCCTATCCGGAATTGTTCTATAGTGAGTTATCGTGAATTCCATAGTGAGAATTGTTCTGTATGGCAGGTGAGTTACCAAAGGTGACCCACCAATCTGAATGTAGTTCATCAACCCATTATGATGGCCCACTACATAAGACGCCCACTATGGACCTGAAAACTGGTTTTGCTGACTTTCCGGCACTGCAGAACAACAATAATAAAAAAAAACTAGGAATAGAAGTGTGAACATGTAAATACATGGTTCGTGGACCCCATTCAGCCTGGCAAGTCTCAAGAAATGGTGCTATGCTGGCTGATTTGAGAAAAAAGGATGATAAGGAAATCAGATGATCCAATACTCACAATTTTGGCCCAAACTTAAGAGGGCCTTATTGTGTGGGAACTAGCACTCCTGTAGTGTAAGGTCCTTTATGGTCATGCAAAGCGTGAAACATCATCCACATGCCAGTGGGCAGGGAAGGAGTCCTGTTGCTGGTAAATCAGCTTGGGGGAGGGAGGGAAGTAGGAAGAGAGGAGGATTAACAGGATGGAGAAAGGGGAGGAAGGTGGATTGAGGCCAGGTGGTATCGGTGGGGCCGTATCGGTGGTGTCAACGCTGCTGATATCCTAATCCTCCTTCCCAGCTTTGGTTTGCCTTCCTGGCTTCATGATGGCTGGTGCAGGTCTGAGTATACCTAGCAAGCGGGCTAAGGCTTACTCTGATGTCAGAGAACAAATATTCCCTCATGGAAGCTTTTATGGCCTGAAATTGCCTCGCAGGATGCAGTGTGTGCCCTGTTGTTGTAGCTGCATTGCTGCCCAGGGAGCTGGGTAGGATTGGGCTGCCTGTTCCTTAGCCTGACAAAGAGACTGGCACTAGTTGAGGAGCACAGTGAGGGTGCAATCCTAACCTGGAGTTAGGCCTGCACAGTTAGGCCAGCAAAGTTTGACTGGAACAAGGGCCACCGTAAAGCACATTTGGACCACTCTCGGAGTCAGGGAGGATTGCGCACATCTGTGTCCTGGCCTCTCTGACTCCGAGAGTGGTCCAAACATACGTTACGGTGTCCCTGGTGTTGGCCAACGTTTGCTGGCCTAACTTGTGCCGAATATACTCCAGATTAGGATTGTGCTCTGAATCTGTGCCTGAACACATTTGATTCTCACCTTCGAGGTGATCTCTTCGAAGTCCCTTACAATATGTTTTCTTTTCCAGAGGCAAACAATTGAGGTGGTGCCACTCACCAAAGTGGAATATGAATGGAAAGGGAAACTTCATTCCTTCTACCTGTTTGGCAATGAGAACAAAGTCTATACCAAAGACTACCCCGCAAGATGCTGCTGCTCTGTCATGTGACACAAGGCCATCTTTCTACATTCAGCTGCCAAGCCACAAAGCTGCTGTCAATGCCTGGTCCTTCACAGTCAAACTGGTGGGATTTCTTTACACGTCGATGGTGTTCTCAGGATGAGATGCAGGTTTATGTGCCTAGGAATTGGTGAAGGGGGAGTTTTTTGTTCACTATCATGGAGGCTGTTCACGTGGACCAATACACCTAATGGAAGACTCATGACTGCATCTGTTGCACTTTTTTGAGTGGGGCAATGATGGAAGGGTCCAGCTAAAAGAATATATCCCAATGCACAGCCAATTTTATTACTGGACCAATCCCATGGAGCTGCTCTGTGAGAGTAGGGCCACTGGGGTGATGGCTGCCAAATGTAATGTTGTGTTGTGTTGGATTGGCTGGTCAAGGGGCAGGAAGGTTAAGGCTTATCTTTATGCCTTCGTGGCTGCTCCTATGGGACATCTCTTAAGGGTGCAATCCTAACAAACTGTCCAGCACCAGGGTAAGGGCAATGCTGCTCTGAGGTCAGGGAACAAACATTCCCTTACCTTGAGGCCTCCCTGACTACTACTCCACTGCAGGATGCAGGATGTGCCCCATTGGCACAGCTATGTCAGTGCTGGAAAGTTGGTTAGGGTTGCACCCTAAGCTATGTCAACTCTGTTGCCGGATCTAGTGGTTCAGAGCTATGGGGTGGGGTGGGGTGTCCAGCTTGAGAAGGGGGTTCAGAATCTGGTGGCTGCTCGGTCTGCCTTTTCCCACCCCAGCCTGCCCCCTTTTCCCTTTTTCCCACCTCTCCACTGATGGGGCTGTGCCCAAGTTCAGTCTGTACCAGCTTTTCGTATGCAGTGCATACCAAATGCTATGAACAGCGGTGCATAGCTTTTCAGTTACTACCCCAGCATCTGTGCAGCACCCGCTGGTAAAGGGGCTTCTGCAGTGGCAGGGCTGTCTTTGCATCGGCATACCTGGTGGTATGCTGGTGTCTCCCAAGTATGCTGGGCCATAACTTAAGTGAAATTTTGTTATTAAATTCTGTGACCAAATTTCCTGATTAAAGTTATAAAAGCTAACATTCTACCCTAGGCAGGAAAGCTAAGGGAAGGACAGATCACGATGGAACTTTTTCCATGTGTCTCCTCTACACTAAATACACACACACACACACACACACACACACACACACACACACACACACA
>JAJKFI010000004.1:20830889-20852856 GCA_029204185.1 Lerista edwardsae | reverse complement strand
ACACACACACACACACACACACACACACACACACACACACACACACACACACACACACACACTAAACAGTGTATAAATATATATTTATACACTAAGTATTATATATATATAAATGCCCACGTAGATCAAATGCCCTCTTCTACTTAAAGGAAGTCTTTGGATATTCAAACCATCAATGCCTGTGAGTTTTGAAGATACGTGCATTTTCTTGTCATGAAACCTTCTTGCCAATGTGGCCCTATGTTGAGAGATCCACTTAATCAATCCTGAAGAAAGTGAGATTGTTTTAAACGTTTAGATAGTGATTAACAGCCTAATGCAACTTAAATCCCAGGGCAGCCATGCAGGGGGGCCAGCGTGGGCTATGCTGCAACCCATGGAGGATTTTTGGCTGTTAGATGTTTGTCCCCTTGCCTTGGGGTAATGGTTCAATTCAGATCTGTGCCAGCGATACAGCTGGCACAAGTACACATGGATCTGTGCAGGTGGAGCAGGCCCAAGAAGGGGGTTTGGATATGATGTGCGTCATCTCTGCCAATCCCTTGCCCTCTCATGCCCCATTCAACCCCGTCCCTGCCCTACAAGCTCTACCCTGCCCCTGTGCTGGACTCACCTGCTCCGATGGGCCTTCCAACAACCATCAAAGTGCTTAGACCTGGCACTGTCACCAAGTGCTTTATGCTGCTTTTGCGATAACGCATGTCAATGGAGTGCATGTTTTGCAGACACAGGCCCTCATTATGATTAGACCTTAAGGAAGTAATACATCTTATCACATGGTGACATATTGAGAAGAATGCTTTGCCATAGGAGAATAGGAAAATTAGAGTTTTCACTTGTCATGATGATTGCATAGACTTGCTCACGTGGGATTGCATGTGATGTTCGGAGTGTCTAAATCCACAGTGATTACACAAAAAGTGTTCGGATTGTCATGTTTATAATGTGAATGTGAAGTAAAATCAACACCGTGACCCCAAGTGCCCATTGGACAATAAAAACATGAATTGGAGTCCACCTGACAAAAAAGGCTTAACACCATGGCATCATTATTTATAAAAAAATTAATGTGTGTAAATGTATGTAAATATATGCCTTTCATATAAACTTCTGATGTAGGAGGAAATCGAGCCAATGAAATTATTTTCTCCAAGGCTCTGTCCCTTTAAATTGAAGGGCTGTCAGGTTGAGGTTCCATTTACCCAATGTGCATTCCTATCCTGTCTGTACCTTTAAGTGTGCTCTTCCGAGCCCAAACTCCCCGATCCCAGCTCCACCCGAAATCCCTTTCTTCCCTACTTACTCACAGAATGGCCGAAGAAGAAGAAAGGCCAGCTGGTCTTTGATGATGCAGAAGAATGAAGATTTTATTGCAATAAAATGATGCTACAGGCCACAAACGCACGTGCAAGAGGGCACCCTACTAGCATGCCAAGTTGCTGTTTACAGGCATTTTTATATCATTTTATATGCAAACAAAGTAAAAATAAAACTTCTAATCAAACACGGTTTTCTAATCCTACTTTAATTATTGGTGGGGTTTGGATTTTCGGGTCTGGGATTGGTTAGGAGTGGGTTTGGGGAACTCCTTGTGACTTGCGTGTTCACCTGATGGGTGACTGGTGCCTAGGGAGATGGGCTAATTTTATCATTACAAAAGATTGGGAGTGCCAGATGGCTGGGACGTGTTGGATAAGGTCCGCAATTGGGTCTGAAAGGGTGGCACCAAGGACGTTAGGGTCAGGGCTGGACAAGGACATACACTTATCAGGTCTAACACAAAGAACGATTTCACAAGACAGACACTTCATTGTGAGGAGAGCAATTTCATAAGGCAAGCACCTCGATATGCAAAGGATGATTTCAGAAGAAAATCACCTCACTATGCAAGGAACAATCTCATAAGAAAGACACTTCGATATGCAAAGACATATGTCACAAGAAGAACATTTCAATATGTAAAGACAATTTCATAAGAAAGACACTCATTTTGATAATGCAGGAGACTCCATTTATACTAAAAGTTCATTCGGGGTCATCATGTTAATGCTGTCAATGCTTCGGGCGAGGATCGCAGACACCGCAGCTGAAGACATGACTTGTAGGGTTAGTCTAGATGGTCATGGTTCCTGAAGTGATTGGCATCCATCTTAGATTGTCAGCAGCCATCTTGTGTCTTTTCTCTTTACAGTATGCACAAGCAAGAAGCCCAAAATGGAATCGTTTCCCCACTTACAGTACATTCCCACTTCCCCACAATATGTACAAAACAGTTTCATTCATAAACCCCCAACTTCATTCATAAATGCAGCGTTCCCTTTAAGAAGAGTTTGACAGCTACCGGCTTTTTGACAGTTCACCCGTACCACGTGACCAGCGAGTTCAGAGGAAGCCGGCCGGCTCTTTTGACAGTTTTTGGGTTGCGGTGCTTTCGAGGAACAGTTTAACGCCTCGGTAGCCAGCTCGTTAATTCGTTAGCTTGTGGTTAACCGCCTCGTTAACTTGCGGATAACTGCAAGTCAAGGGCCGGATAATCCTATTATCGCCAGTTTAAGCTCGTAAACAGGCCGGCTGGGGTCATGGTGGCTCCCCGAGTTCGATCCCTGGCTTCCCCACAAACTGTCAAATGAAGTAAAAAGGGGAAACCAGCGATCTGGGGCTGCGGGTTCGGTTCGGACTGAACCCATGAGCTTAAAAGGTGTGTTGGAGGTGTGTGTGGGTGCGCGACGTGGCTTGGCTGTGTGCCGGCAGCCACGTGGAGTGAGTGCGTGCTTGGGTGCAACTTGGCTGGGCTGTGTGCCGGCAGCCAGGTGAAAGGAATCATGGCGGTTTCTCGGTCCGGCTAGTGAGCCAGGGGTGGTGGTGCGGTAGCTTCTGGGGAAAACAAAGGGGGGTCTCTCCACACAACAATTCTTTAACGGGTATGTTCTGATTTGCAAAATGGAATGTGAACATTTGGGGCATCCAGCAGGATAATAAAGAAATTGGTAAATGAGTTGCAATGGGTTAGTCAGGAAGGAATGCAGGGGCGGGGGAAGGGAGGAGAAACAGGTACCTGTGCATAGAATGGAAGTGTTCTGTTCAATGAACCGCAAATGTTCGGGTGGTAGAAGATAATAGGAGACATAGTAGATGCTATCATGATAGTGGTGACAATTATACCACATAGCCAGCATTAAGATCAGGCAGCTAATATTTTCAGACAGGGGTTCCCAAAGTGTGCATCTCAATGCCTTAGGGTATTGCGGCTCATACACAGGGGTGTCACAGGATAACCCTGGTGGCCCCTCCTACCTGTTCCCTGGGCACTGCCATCTTCGGTCTTATGTACTCTCATGATATTTGGGCGCCACCATTTGTATTTAACCAAATTTCTTGAGATCCAAGATGGTGGCACTGGGCGGAGCCGGGAAGAAGAAGCTGCGGGTGTGGGGGTTGTGCATGGGGGCAGAGAAGGGACATGGCCGTTGGGCCATAGCCTAGCCCTCAGCTCCAGGCTGTGCAGCCCCGATTTGGGTTGCTCCTGGCAACATGGACCTGCTCCTGCTCTTTTGCTGGCGCAGATCCAAGCAGCCCCATAGGGCTGGCTGGGGCTTACCCCGGGGCAAGCTGAAAACATCCCCTTGCCCCATGCTGAATCGCTCCTGCCTCCTTATGTGCTTAGGATGCAGCTCAGCTGCGCCAGCCTGGCTATTCCAGCGCAGGTTAGGATTGGGCTGCCCATCGCCCCCCCCCTTAAAGCAGGTGAGAGTTACATTAACCCGTCAAAGCCACTTTGCATGGGCAGCATCAGCCTTGCGCTCCCGGCTGCTACTCGTTCTGGTGAGTAGGTAAATGTTTTGCACTGGTAAATGTTTTGCACTGGGCCCTGCAGCTCCTGACCCTGACAATGAAGTTGGCTAAACATGGCTAAACCTGACTGCGGAAACTCTGCCAAATTCCAAATTCCACAAGGAATTTTGCATGAACAGAAAGATAAAAAATGAGCTGCTCTTGATATATTGTACTCGCGTCACTAAACAGATGGTGCTTTTTGTATGATGAATTCAAGCAATAAGAGGCCATATTGTGACTCCGTTCATTAAAAATTCCCCAGCATGTGATATGTAATTTTTTTACAAAGGCAGCAGACAGAAAGGTATAGTGGACAAATGCCAGTGCTAAAGGTCAGTAGATCAGTAATAACGATAATTTTCCCAAGACATTGTAGTCTGGATTGCCTTATATAACAGGCTGATATAAATGCAGACAAATAGAAATAAACAACTCCATCTGCCCCTTGGAGTATTGGTGATACTGATTTTCTGTACAACGTACTGATTTTTTCCATCAGAGCGCAATCCGAACCTGGAGTTAGGCCAGCAAAATTTGGCCGGCACAAAGGACACCGTAAAGTATGCTTGGACCACTCTCAGAGTCAGAGAGGCCAGCACACAGACGTGTGCCATCCCCCCTGACTTCAAGAGTGGTTCAAACATACTTTACCATGTCTGTTGTGCTGGCCAAACTCCGTTGGCCTAACTGTGCCAGCCTAACTCCAGGTTAGGATTGCTCTCTAATGTACCTCCCTATTTTTGAGCTGCACAATCTCTCCTATTTTCATTAGGGGTCCAATGGGATGTGCAAGCTAATGTGCATGATTGACCTTTGTCTTTTTTTTTTTTTAATAATTAGCATGTGCTAGGGGAAAGGAGGGGTTCTTGGTTCAATTGCACTCCCACATGTGCTTAATTATAGTTATTTTTCAAAAACATCTATTTCACTTTGTTCAAAAGACAAACACGCAAGGGCCAAATAAATGCATTTCCATGCTTATCTATTTAGGCCCTAATACATCTTTACCGTAAAATGAAGCATGACATATTTTTCATAGGCGTATAAACAGATGTTCATACAGAATCAGACCATTGATTCATCGGGGTCAGCATTATTGGCAGGGATAGTCAGTGGCTCTCCAGACAGGGTTTTTTTTTTCTCAAACCTTTCTGGAGATTAACAGCCAGGCAGCCTATGGACAGGTAAGTAAAACAGTTTTAGTTTCCTTTCCCATGCCACCTGGTCACCACCACAGAATGCAGTGCGCACTCTGGCAGCATGGCTGCATCGCATAAGAGGGTTGAGGACAAGATTGGCCTTCATTCTGTCCCAAATCTCCCACCAATCAGTTTGAATGAACAGCCTCTGGTTCCTGTATTGTGAAAGAGGGGGCTTCTCTCTTTCCACTCCCTCCTGACCTAGTTCATTTCATATCAATCACCCTCCGGGGATGCAGTGAGAGGGAAGCATAGTTCTGGAATTTCGGCTACAGCAGGAGCAATGATGTCATCCTCACTAGGAGTGCTCAGGTGCTGGTTGTGATACTTTTTGATCCTTGATACTCATTTCATTGTGGAGAAATGAGTCTTAATGGGGGCATGGCTATGTAGGCACAGTTTATCATGACAGGCTCTTTCACTAGTTCACCACTGACACCCTCTATAAACAGCACTTACTGGCCATATACTGCAATAAATCTGGTGTATGTCATTATTTTATTGGTTAACTCAACGTACTCCAGTTGGAAACAGTGCAACTTTTCGTTTTGGATAATGCTCTGAGTCCAGAGTTTCCAAGAAACATGGTTATTCTGTGGTTATTTATTTGCGCTGTATTATTGCGTTGTTACTCCAGCAATTCCCTTTGCAAGAATTAAACATTGTACTATGCTGTTCCTTCTCAGAAAGTTGATGAATGGAAACAATGTTATCAGAGTGCAACAGGCTATTTTTGTTTTGATTTGTTTTATTCTGTTTACACGGTTATTAGCTATTCAAGGGTGTATGCATAATTCTGTACTTGGGCTTTGGAAGGCCAGTGAAACTGAGAGGACAGGTGCAACTACTAGAAAATGACATTGAGATGCTAACAATGTAAAATATTCACCATTCTCACTAAAGCACTGCATAGTGTGCCATTTCTCTCTGGATTTTCATGATAAATACAAATATTTTCTGAATGGGTTAATATTTGACAAATATCAAAGTGGATACTTTTGGGGGGAGCAGGTAGGATAGCATCAAATGTGTCGGGCAGTACAATCCTATTCCTCCTTAGCGCTGGCGCTGCGCACTTGTGCTGGCCGAACGCTGTCGTAAACATGCTGTAAAGCGCGTCCGCACTGCCTTGACCATTGGTAGAGCCAGCCATGCGCCAGTCAAGCACCGGTGTCACTCGGTCGGCGCAGGGCCTCTGCGAGGGCATTCCAGAGGTGTTATGGGTGCATAACTGGGCGGCACAGTGGGCAGAGAAGGGGGTTGTGATGTGGTTGTGACGCAGGGCAGCCGTAGTGCCATATCCTAATGCCGGTTCCCAGCCAGGGTGGCCCCAATTTGGGCCGCTCCCGTACACGTTCCTTTGCGCCTGCTATTTTGCCGGCACAGATCCGAGCAGGCCCATAGGGGTGACTGGGGCTTATGCGGGTGTAAGGGGAAAACCTCTGCTTGTTGTGCACATTGCTGCTGCCACCTCCTAATGGGCCTTGGGGTTTGGCCCTGCTATGTTGGCCTCACTAGGCCGGCGTAGTATAGGATCGTGCTCTTAGTGTTATATCTAGCAGCTGACATGCAATTGAGCAATGTTATTCAAACTGTGGGTCAGGACCCACTTGGTCCTGATGTCAGGTGGATCGCGGAAAGCTGGGAACAACCGGAAACTGCAGACCTTACTCTTGCTGGATTCCTCTTGTAAGTGTTAACAGTTTGAATTTTCAAGTGAGTTTTTTTATTTTAAATTTTGTTTTTAGTTCAGTACTTTTCCATAATATTTTGTCCTAATTGTGCTTTCTGTCAAAAAACAAAAACAAAACCCGGCCATGGTTGTGCATTTGCTTCAGTCCACGAATGCCAGTTTGCATTCTAGCAATGTCATTTGATTGCGTCACACTGACAGCACTTTCTGCTTGATGATGGCACTTCTGGCTATGACATCACTTCCGGTGGATCCCAACACGAGTGCCATTCTAAAAAGTGGGTCCTGGTCTAAAGTGCTTGAGAACTACTGCAATAGAGGACATGCCTCAAAAACACTTCTGATGGTATCTGAGCGATCACATGCAGTAGCACCCAGTATATGACAATGTCTGACAGGGTTCAATGTGTGACAGTATGTGATAACAGATGATTCAATGACTGGTCGGTGCAGTGTCCCATTTTGTCAACAGAATCTGAATTTCAAACTTTAGAAGGCTGTTGACTTTTGAGAGTTTGCTAATTTTTGTTTCTGCTATGGTCTGCATGAGGTTTGTGTAGATCTTACAAAAGTTGCTTTCCCCAAATTCAGGAGGTAGCTACACTCACAAATACGCTGTTCAAGCAGGATTTGGAGCTGAACGGCTTCATCTGAATATTGAAGGCATGAAAACTCTAGTTGAATTTCGTTCTGTATTTACTTATTATCTCAATTTGTATCCCACTTTTTCTCCCCGAAGTGGCTTACAAAACCACATCGAAAGCAGTAGTTTACATTAAAATATTTTTAAACATTAAAACAACCTTAAAAATTTCACACTAAAAACACAAACCCAGCAGCCGTCACCGCTTAAGGACAAAGCTTGTACCATTTACTCAGCATGGAAAAAGTTATGTAAAACCCAGATGGCCGGTATTTAAAAAGAGCCATGAACTCAGGAGCCTCGTTTCAAAAGAAACATCTTTAGGTCCCACCAGAAAGCCTCTAAGGAGGGAGTAGATTATTAACTGAGGGTGGGGGCAGGGGGAGTAGTTCCACAAGGTTTTTGCCAACAGAGAAGGCCCTGTTTCTTGCTGCTGTCCCTCCCACCTTCATGGGCAATAGAATCTGTAAAAGAGCCGTCTCCAATGACCGGAGAGAACAAGACAAATTATACAGAAGAAGGTGCTCTCAAATACCCTGGCCCCAAGCTGTACAGCAGTGGTTCTCAAACCTTTTAGCACCGGGACCCACTTTTTAGAGTGACAATCTGTCCAGGACCCACTGGAAGTGATGTCACTGCTGGATGTGCCGTCATTGTGATGCCAGAGCCTGCTGCTTTCCTGAGAAGGCAGCAATAAGTTGGGTTGTTTCTCAGTCATTTTCCAATAGCAACGTGAATCAGAAAGAAAAAAGCCTGTTTACAACCTTGACACAAGCAAAACAACCACAAAGCCACCCCCTTTCCAGCATCCCATCTTCCCATATTTTCAATATAGCTGCTCTAAGTGCTTCGTGATCCATCTGGAATTGGCTCACGACCCACTGGTGGGCCCCCACCCAGTTTAGGAACCACTGCCATACAGGATTTTAAAGGTAAAAACCAGCACCTTGAACTGGGCCCAGAAATGAATGGGCAGCCGGTGCAGCCACTGAAGAAGCAACCCAAAAGAGTTCTACCACCCACCTCAAGCAATCTCATGGGCTGCTGGATTCTGCACTAGTTGTGGTTTCTGAACTGTCTTTAAGGGCAGCCACATGTGGAGCATGTTACAGTAGTCTAATTTTGATGCCACTATAGCATGAATCATCATGGACAGGTTCACACAATCCAGGTACAGTTGCAGATGGCACAGCAGCAGAAGCTGGGCAAAGCACCTCCCCCCTCCCCAGCCACAGATGCCACCCGGAATTAAATGGCACAGTCCATGCTCTCTGAGCAGGCACCAAGCATCAAGTTGTTGTTGTTGTTGTTGTTGTTGAGTCGCTAAGTCGTGTCCGACTCTTCGTGACCCCATGGACCACAGCATGCCAGGCCTCCCTGTCCTCCACTAGCATCTGGAGTTCGCCCAATTTCATGTTCATCGCTTCGGTGACACTATCTAACCATCTCATCCTCTGCCGCCCCCTTCTCCTTTTGCCTTCAATCTTTCCCAGCATGAGGGTCTTTTCTAAAGAGTCCTCTCTTCTCATGAGGTGGCCAAAGTATTTGAGAGCTTCAGCTTCAGTTTTTGTCCTTCCAGGGAGCAATCAGTTTTGACTTCCTGTAGGATGGACCGATTGGATCTCCTTGCAGTCCAAGGGACTCTCAAGAGTCTTCTCCAACACCATAATTCAAAACAAGTATCAAGTTAATGTGTTCAGATATGTCTCTCTTGTATGCCTTGAATGAAAAGAAAATCAAGAGAGATAAAATATTGACCATATAATACAATACTACTGAAGCTACAGATCTTTTGTGTTTCTAAACTTGTTTCCCCGCAAATCAGGAGCTCTTAGCATGTGGTTGTGGTCACATGGCAAACTTCTGAAGCTGCAGGATATTTTAATTTTGGAGCTCAATTAGCATTTTGGAGCAGATCAAGAACTCAATCAATAGGGAGGTGATTACATAGTCTGGGGATTTCAAACTTAGGCCTGCAGGCCAGACGTGGCACCCGGAAGCAATTTATCTGGCTCCTTTTATAATTGGGCTCTCCTAACTTGATAATTGGGCTCTCTCATATTTTGAAAATACGGAGTCATTTGCACATTTTTTGTCATTTGCAATAACGAGTTTTAAACCAAAAAAGTGCTTATTTTTGGCCATCATCTGCTTAATGATGTCACTTTCTCCTTAATGATGTCACTTCTGGTCATAGCAGGCACCATGAATGCTGACCTGGCCCTCTGTATGAAACAAGTTTAACATCTCTGATATGATTTATCAAAAATGGCCTTCCTAGCCTGCAGATCTGAGGCCTCTAGCCATCAGTCCAGGAAACAGACACTCTATTGGCCTGGTCCATACTCTCTTGGCACCAAGCACCATGTACACTTGTATCCATGTGTGTCTCCTGGCACATCTTGAAATAAAAGACAGGCAGCCCAATCCTACCTAAATCCCCCCCATCAATACAGCAGGGTTGGTGCGTGCTCCACTTTTGCAGGGGACTTGTGGCTCCTGCAGGTCTCCTTGGGGTTAGGAGTCTCCTTATCCCAGCATAAGCTCCTGCAGCCACAGCTTGGAGCTGCACCAGTGATACTGCTGGCACAAGTCCGTGATGATCTGTGCAGGCTAATTGAACCCAGGAAAGGGTTAGGATATGGCACACACTGGCACCAACTATCCTGCCCCCTTCTTGGACCCACATTGCCACTCTCCCCCACTCTGTTGCATCCCTCCCCTGCCCTTCTCCCACCCCTACCTCAGTCTTACCTGCCCTGGCACGTGTTGCTCCATAGGCTAGCAGGAAGTGTGTGTGTGTGTGGGGGGGGGCTTTAGAACATTGTCCTTCCATGATTTAAAAAAGCAAAAAACACAAGTTTTACTTGTGTATTTAGGGTCTCATGTTTGGTTTCTTTCCCTTCCAACTTTCTTATCAAAGCATCATTTGCAGAAACGGTGGTGGTGGTGGTGGTGGTGGTGTTTCATTGCCTGGGCAACAAAATGTTGCTTATTTAGGGAGTTCTGAATCACTCTAATGCGCAATTCCAAAGTGTGCTAATTTGATATCCTTTTCTTCACACAGATGTTAATCACAGAGTTCCATGGGGGAAATTTAGGGAGAATGGATTTTCATGGTGTGCATCGGGTAAACACCAGGATGAATTGTAGTGTCAAATTGCTCCCCTGTGAGCACTGAATTAGTCATGCATATTAATAGTGATGAATAGCTGGGTGCACTAATGCAAAGTGCTACTGTGAAAAAGCCAGATGCTGCTTTTTTTTTTTTGAAGTGCTGCTGATGTGCTGGGGGCTGTTGTGATTATTCTGCTGCAATTTCCACATGATGCACTACATCATTTGCCAATTTGAGGCTTCCAATTGACTGCCATTAACAAGACCATTTAGATTTGTAATTTTCCTTATATACATTTCGATGGAGGACAATTTCCTAAAATGCATTGATCAATATCCACATTTTTAAAGTTTCTCAAATATTATCAACCTAATGCTGGCATTTGTAAAATAAATAAAATGAGGCACACCATAGACATCTTGGGTGCCCTTTGAGGAGAAAAGGTGGTAAAAATAGACCAAATACATTTAACTGAAGATCAAATTAGACCTTCACTTACTTATATTATTAAGAGACATCCTTAAACTCAGAAATACCCCTTTTATTTCCCTTCTCTCTTGCAGAGCACAATTCTAACCTGGAGTTAGGCCAGCACAGTTAGGCCAGCGAAGTTTGACTGGCACAAGGGCCACAATAAAGTATGTTTGGACCACTCTCAGATTCAGAGATTCCAGCACACAGACGTGCGCCATCCTCCCTGGCTCCAAGAGTGGTCCAAACACGCTTTAGGGTGGCCCTTGTGCTGGCCAGACTTTGCTGGCCTAACTGTGCTGGCCTAACTCCAGGTTAGGATTGCACCCTCAGTCTCTTCATACAGACCGAACTATAGAATCCTGATGGTTTCTTTTTCCCCTTGTATCATTTTCCAGCTGAAAATTGTCCATCCGAAGCCGTTATTTTCTTGCTTGCTGCGTAGTTTGCCCTCCAATATAGTGTAGCCCTATGGAATGAATAAGGCCCTCTGCTGGAAACTTAAGCCAGTGTTTTTCAAACTGTGGGTTGGGACCCCCTTGGTTGCAACCTGATGTCAGGTGGGTTACAGAAAGCTGGGAGCAGCCATTTTGAAAGCTGCAGACCTGACCATTGCTACATGCCTTTTGTCAATCTTAACAAGAGTTTTTTTCAAGCGAGGGTTTTTTAAAATTTTGTTTTTAGTTTAGTGCTTTTATATAATATTTTGACCTAATCTTGCTTTCTGCTAAAGGGGTGGGGTGACCTAATCTGGATTGGGTGACCTAATTTGGATTGGGTCTGAAAGTGGGGACATACCGGTAACCCTTTATTTTTCCTGTAATTCCAGCTGTCAGAGATTCACAGCAGACCTACATTTACAAATCCTCTCTTTTCCCTAGATCTTTGTCCGACGTTATCATTCCAGTGTGAAAAGGGAAAGTAAAATGAACAGCCATTGCTCTAAATCAGTGGTTCCCAAACTGTGGATCAGGACCCACCAGTCAATTTCAGGTGGATCGCGAAGAACCTAGGACAGCTATAATGAAAATATGGGAAGATGGGGTGCTGGAAAGGGGGAGGGAAGTGTGGTTTTTCTTTCTTTCTGATTCACTCTGCTGTTGGAAAATGGCTGAGAACGAACCCAAGTGATTGCTGCCTTCTCAGGAAAGCAGCAGGCTCTGGCGTCACAATGACGGCACTTCTGGCCATGTGTATTTAGGGCTCAGGCTTTGTTTCTAGCCCTTCCAACTTTCCTTTCAAAGCACCACTGGCTGTGGCATCACTTCCGGCAGGTCCAGGACAGATTATCATTCTAAAAAGTGGGTCCAGGTGCTAAACAGTTTGAGAATCACTGCTCTAAATACAAATTGCTACAGAGAGTGCAGAAAACAAAGATTCAATGACCAATTAATGATGCTTTTTTAATCCCGACCTAGGGTTGGTTCTGGATAATAAGCTTAGTCAAATGTGTCCCAAGGCCCTTGACTCTCAGTGGACACATCTTGCTACCACCAGGAAAGAGCTGAAAACCAGAATCACCTGCAAGTAAAAAAAAAAAAAAAACTTGGCTGCAGTCCTAAACATACTTACCTGGGTGTAGGCCCCACTGAAAGCAGTGGGGCTTACTTTGGAGCAGGCATGCCTAGGCTTGCACAGATAAGAGTCCTCACACAACCTGAGACTTTAGGGTTGTTCTCAGGGGCCTTCATGATTAAACAATAATAGAAAATCAGAAAAGCAGCATAAATACAAAATCATGCAGCAGGATGAATAGTCCAGCCCTGTATTTTAGTAATGCTTGGCCTCTTCATGTGCCCTTAGATGCACATTCTGTGTGCCACAGAGGTTGAGGCAGAACTCCAGGTCTGTTTGTGGCACAGTTAACGTCTGCCATGCATGGGTATAAACTGTAGGTTTGGGCCAAGAAAAGAAAAAAAAATAGGAGTATTGTATGCACAAATATACCTAACCCTCCCCCCCTCCCCCCCCCCCACACACAATCTGGCAGATGATGAAAGAATGTCGTTAGATCCCAGCAATTTAACCAGAAGATTTTATTCTTTGCATCTAAGTTATGTGACTTCAAGAGCGATGACTAAGAGTGCAATCCTAACCTGGAGTTAGGCTGACACAGTTATGCCAGCAAAGTTTGACTGGCACAAGGAACACCATAAAGTATTTTGGACCATTCTTGGAGGCAGAGAGGCCAGCACACAGACATGCACCATCCTCTCTGACACTGAGAGTGCTCCAAATGCACTTTACAGTGGCCCTTGTGCCGGCCAAACTTTGCTGGCCTAACTGTGCTGACATAACTCCAGGTTAGGATAGCGTTCTGAGTCACTAGACGTCAAATTGTTTTGTGAGATGGGAGTGTCCAAAGGGACCGGCCTGGAACGGAAACTGCTCCTCACACATAACTTTCTGTAAACAAAACAGAAGTACATGTCGTTGGAGTGAAGCTAGGATCTTATCTTTTTATCCTGCAACATGCGAATGGATCCAGAGCACAACAGAGACAAGGACTGTAAGTACGACAGGAAATCGCTGCTCAGTATGCTTGCAAAGCCGACACAATTTCTGAGTAGTGTATTTTAACTTGTTAGCTATGAATCCTATTTCAAATAGCCCTTGTTTCAGTCTTAGGTTCAGCACTGAGTTACAGAATATTGTTCATGAGAGATGCAGACTGGCAATTATTGTCTGATGAATGGTTGATTCGTACCAACTCATTCCTCTTTGGAATTTGGGAGCAATTAGACTATTTTTAAAAACCTAATGCAAAGTTCCCATGATTTCCTCATGATTTAGATCACTAGCACTGTGATTTTTTTTATTGTGGTTAGTAGACACTTTCTGATGGCATGAATACAAAGAAGGGGATTTGGGGTTAACCGTCATTTATCTGACTTCGAAGGAACTGAGTACTTAACACATGTGTCACAAAAAGGTCAGTGCAGGACAGGCTACTGAATAGTAAGTGAAGACTGCATTCCACTGATGGAGAAAAGCCTTCAAGGATGTACTGTATAGTGTGTGTGTGTGTGTGTGTGTGTGTGTGTGTGTGCATGTGTGTGTGCGTGTGTGTGTGTGTGTGAGGGGAGGGATCTAGGTAGTGATCTAAACTGCAAGGAGTTTTAAGTACCGAAAGGTATACCTGTTTTCACTTGTGAGATGTCAAGATGATATGAAAGGAGCTGTATCATTTGAGATTGAGCTGCATTTGTCAAAGATGATCCACTACCGTCATAGAAGAAAACTATTGAAAGATTATAGGTACTGCAATGAAACTGGTAGTTGTGGAAAATGGTAACTTATTTTCCTGGCAGAGAGATGATCTTGTGAGGCATAACTATCAAGAGCTAGTTTGTGAGCTGTTTGATTTGTCATTTGCCGTGCCTTTTGTACATTGGAACATTGGGTGAGTAAAATGGGTGAACCCAGAAACTTGGATCAGATGACGTGGTCTAGATGCACGGAACGGTTTCCTGAACTGTTCCTCTCACCACCCACCACCCAGAAACAGGATGCTTTATAAAACTGGAAGAATGTAAAAAGCAGTTTATGAACTGGGCAGGAAGAAAAAGAAACAAGAGCACATGGACATGGCTGATGCACATTCTTGAATCACAGCCAGAGCCAGTATATGCTTAAAATACCTACAGGAAGAACAGTTTTTTTTAGAACAGTCTAGCTCACCTCGTTCTATAAATGATGGGAAATGAATTTGGAACTTTACAGTGCTTTAGCACAAGGCTCACAATTTGAAGCTATGAAACATTGCAGGGAAACAACAATCCTGTTTCCATGTGAGAGGTAAGCATGCAAAATATTTCCATACTTAAGGCAGCACATGATGCAAGGGGTCTGTGCATACTATACTTCCAGATGCATGGAGCAGCCCAGTCCTCTGCAGTGCGGGCTCAGCGGGGCTGCCAGGATCATGCTGAGCAGGCAGAAGGTCTCATGTAGCACCCCAGCCTGGTCTTTGGGGTTACTCAGTTCTGTGCCACCAGCACCTCCTTCGTAACTAAGGCCGAGCCTGAGGAACACTCCCATTGGCCTAGCAGCCGGGGCAAGTGGGATTTAAGAAGTACTTTATGAACTGCAGCAGGGAAAATGTAGCTAAGAGCACAGTCCTAACCTGGAGTTAGGCTGGCACAGGTAGGCCAGCAAAGTGTGGCCGGCACAAGGGACACTGTAAAGTATGTTTGAACCACTGTCGGAGTCAGAGAGGCCACCACACAGACTTGTGCCACCCTCCCTGACTCCAAGCGTGGTCCAAACACATTTTATGGTGTCCCTTGTGGCGCTGGCCAAACTTTTTTGGCCTAACTGTGCCGTGTTATACCTCACCATTCCATGAAATTAAGAAAGCCCCCGTAAAAAATGTTTGGGAGTGCACAGTCCTTTTTCATGGGTAGAAGAACTGAGAGATTATTTTTGTCTTTGTGAAGAATAGGGAATGCTTTCAGCTGAAAGGTCTCTTACATCAAATTGATAGATAAATGATGGTATTGTGTCTCTTTGTTAGAATCATACATTGTTCACAAATAGCATTTCCTGGAGCTTCCACGTGTACATAATTTTCTTGTATGGACTTTTTAAAATGGCACAAACACACTGGTCTGAGAGTTAAGAAAAAAAATTGTTTCTGCACTATGAATCAAGAGCACCTATTGTTAAAGCTTAGCAAGGGGTATATTTTTAGAAGAGCACATAAAGAAGAGAACATCTGATGTCTTAAGATTAGTTTTAAGCTACTTTTAAATCACTAGTTATGAGAGTTTACATATAAAAGGCAATATTAATTACCACAAAGGTTTGTTCTAAAAATAAAGTCTGGGCATCATAATTCATAATGTGAAAGCTTATTAGTTTTTCATTAAAAGTGTGCAATTAAATTACTTGAGAGAACACATATCTCATGGAATGGTTTTTTTTCTTTCTGGAGTTACTAAACATTATTCTCTCAGGTCACTGAACTGTGCGGTATAGTAACAATTCTCTAATATGTGATCTCTTGTTACACACCAGCTAGGTTCAGACATAATGCAGAACAATTGTTGTTTAGCTAAACCATGGTTTCACATTATAGCTGACCCCATCTGCCATTTGTTTGGGTGAATAAACCAGAGTCCAAAACTATGGGCTTAAGGCCCATAAGGAATCCTAATCAATTTTCCAGCACGGATATAGCCGTGCCAATGGGGCACGTGCTACATCCTGCAGTTGAGGTGCAGTCACAGATGTCTCCTCAAGTTAATATTTGTTCCCTTACCTTGGAGCTGCATTGCCCTTATTCCAGTGCTGGAAAGTAGATTAAGATTGCACCCTAAGTTCCTTTACAAACCACCTTTTGTGCTGTTTGTGGTTTTCTCTTATGTTGGAATTCAGGGCACAATCCTAACCTGGAGTTAGCCAGCACAGTTAGGCCAGCAAAACTTGGCTGGCACAAGGGCTGCCATAAAGCGCGTTTGGACTACTCTTGGAGTCACAGAGGATATCTGTGTGCTGGTCTCTCTGACTTCAAACCATGGAGTGGTCCAAACATCCTTTACAATGTTCCTTGTGCCACCAAACTTACCAGCCTCTGCTGAAACTTACCAGCCTCTGCCAGCCTCTGCTGACTCCCACTTCCTAGGTTGGAAAGGAAGAAGGGGATTGAGCACTAGAGGGAACTTGGTATGTTTAGCTTGGAGAACAGAAGTCTGAGAGGGGACATGATAGCACTCCTCAAATATCTGAAGGGCTGTCATAAGGAAGAAGGGACAAATCTGTTCACATCTGCCTCTGACAGTAGAACTAGGTCCAATGGGCACAAACTGCAAGAGAGGAGATTCCAGCTGGTCATCAGGAAGAATTTCTTGACAATAAGGGCGGTTCAACAGTGGAAGAGATTGCCAAGGGAGGGGGTTGATTCTCTCTCCCTGGAGACCTTCAAGCAGAGGCTTGTCAGGCACCTGCTGAAGATGCTCTAGGAGGATCTCCTGCTACAGGCAGGGGGTTGGACTAGATGACCTTGTCGGTCCCTTCCAACTCTATGATTCCATGATTCACTTCAGACTACCACTGTCCTTCACACCTCTTCTACTCTGCCCCCTCTTCCTTTTCCAATCCGGGAAGAGGGAGGAGCAGAGCCTGGCAATCACCAGTTAGTGGGAGCAACATTTGGCATGCTGCTGCCCCAGTTGCCAGGAGAGAGGTTGCCTCAATTTTTTTTATTAAAATCCTACCTCATCAAAAGGGACAACTTCACTACAAAACTGGAGCGCAGAAAAAAAATTAAGGTTCATTTTTATGCAACAGCTTTTGCAGTAATACGTTCTGAAATATCTTGTAGCCAGTTTCCTCTGCAACCACACACACACACACACACACACACAAACACAGAGTGAGTGAGTGAGTGAGTGAGTGAGTGAGAGAGAGAGAGAGAGAGAGAGAGAGAGAATATGATCCCTTGATTAATTTTCCTACTCATTGTTTATTTCAAAAATAGCTCCTCTGAATTCAGAACCTGAGAGTCCTTTAGCACCCCCTGCAGATCTGTTTGAACCACTGAGTCCTTATGAATGGACTTTTCGTGATCATGGTAAGTCTGCTTTGCTACCCTGGCCAATAAATGACGGGCAGCGCAATCCTAGCGTGCCCCTTGCGTCGACGCTACGGCATAGCATCGACGCAAGGGGTGGAGCGCCGATGCGGGTGCGCCGAGCAGCACCCCCACGTCAGCGCTCCATCACTGAAGCTGATGCTACTTGCAGCGTCGGCTTCAGAGTGCATAAGGACAGCCTCCCTTGGGCTGACCGAAGACGGTTGGTGCAAGGGATTCACTGTCCTGTATCGGGACAGGGATTGGTGGGAGGGACGTGGCGGGATGTGGGTGGGCTTGGGAGGTGTCCCCGATTCGGGCTGCGTGGTCTCCTTGGATCTGCACCGGCTCTTTAGCGGGCGCAGTTCCGAGGAGCACATAGGGGAGGCTGGAGCTTCCCCTACGGTAAGGGAGCGCACACTCCCTTGCCGTGGGGAAGGCTCCAGCCTCTCCAAAGCAGCATCAGCTATGGCGCTGGCCTGTCGGCCTCGCCAGTCAGGTGCTGTTTAGGATTGCGCCCTCAATGTGGTATGACATATCTTTTGTAAAACACCCATTGCACGGCTAATGTGTATATGAAATGCATTGCTTCAATCCAAAGAAACAATAGGGCAGACTCACTGATAGCACTTCATCTCCTTTTACATCTGGCTGGTATTTACTCCTGGTGGCAAAATTACTGCGAAGGGAGGTGACTGTACAGCCTGGCTCCCATGGCAAAAGATGAGCTTGCCTTGTGGACTTCCTCCCTTCTGCACTTTTCAATACTTTTTTAAAAAAGTTATTCCTGGTGAATATTAAGCTGTTTTTCCCCCAAGTGCCTTAGGCCATATATCTCGTTTATGGCATGAGGTCACTGGACTGCTACTGAAATCAGTGCATTAAAGCCAGAGTGGTGAATCATGGGGCCAAAGGCACTATATTTTGACTTTCACACCAAAATACTGCTGTTTCAATGGGCTGTGTTGAGAAATAATGAGTAAATCAGTGGAAACTGAATTTTAAACCACTTCCAGTGTCTCAGTATACTTGAGATAAAGGCAAATCTCTTCACCAACCTTTGAAAAATTGCAGAGGATCTTTATCAAATCCCAAACTGTGTCCTATGCAGTTTCCTGAGAGCAAAACCCAAAGTCAGAGGGACTTGCTTTTGAGTAAGCAAATTTTTAGGATGATGGTGTTAGATCTCAAGTTCCCAAACCTTCTAGCTCATGCATTGTGACGCAAGGCTCCTTGTCTTGCCGTAAAACCTTTCTAGGAGCCTCCAGAGGCTGCTTCCGTATTGTGCCGGACCTAGAAGGGGGGCACAAATCACGAAGTGTGCTCCTAGAAGGGGGGGCACAAATCACTAAGTTTTGCAGAAGCCTGAGTTTCTGTGTAAAGCGGCCTCCATAGCCATTTGTGGCTCAGTGAACTGGCTCAGAGTCTGTGCTGCTTCACACAGCTCAGGCTCCTGCAAAACCTACTGTTTTGCCCCCCCCTTTAGGAACACCACTGCTCTGCAGGCCCTAGAATGCTTGTAAAAGTACCCATAAGTAAAATGGAAGTTATGGACGCACAGAGGCCCACAGAGGTTCTGAAGTATGAACCTCCATACTTCAGAAAAGCTACCTTAGAATGCCAGATGCAGGGGAGTGGCAACAAAATACAGGTATCTAGTTGCCTGGTGTGCTCCCTGAGGCATCTGGTGGGCCACTGTAAGATACAGGAAGCTGGGCTTGATAGGCCTTTGGCCTGATCCAGTGGGGCTCCTCTTATGTTCTTATGCCGATGGTGTGGATTGCAGGCCTGATGCAACCTGGAAGCAACCCCTGGAGCTTCCCAGTAAGGCTCTGAAGCATGGCAAGGAGCATTGGGTTGTTCAGCACTTTGGAGCTTATTTTGTTTGCCACCTACCAGTGAATTGTGCTCCATCATTGGGAATTGATGTGTTAGATAATTTTAAAATATTCAGGTTCTCAGTCTACATGCCACTTTGGGTAGTATGGTCTGATCCAGAAGAATCAGGAATTTCTTTGAATGCCTATCAAAGACATTGAGGTCCAGCCATGAACTTGGCAGGCACAGACTTATAAATAAACGTGCCTGCAGAGTGCCAGGGCATCATCCGAAGCTCCTTCCTTTCCTGGAACGAGTGTCCTCTTGGATACTCATGTATGGTGCCGCTCTGCAGGTGGGCCGCCTGCAAGCAGAACACACTCCTGGGAACAGAAGAGGCTTTTAGCAATGCCCCACAGGCAAGTTACAATACAATCCATGATGACTAATGAAAAGTTCCATTTTCCAACACAGTCCCCTTTTGATGGCTACATGCTTATGAATAGACAACAGCAGTTGAGTGTATCTGTTACGATGCTTCGGTTACAATTTCTCTGGGGGGCTTTTTTTTTTTTTTTTTTGCTGGCAAATGCTCCAAGTTAGACCACAAAGGCTCAGGATGACAAATCACATTTGAAATGAGCATCGCTACTAAGGGATGTCTCCAGCTTCCAAGTTATCCCTTCTTCGCTAGTCACAGGAAATCACTGAACAGGCAGACTAATAGCCCTTTCAATGCTCCAATTAGGGCGGAAAAAAATAATTCCACCTCCAGAGGTGACCCGGAAGTTCAGTGAGCAGAGAAGCAGTCCTGTGTTTCTCGAATGCAGGTAAGACAGTCTTTATTTCCTCTCTTGGAAAGTTGCCTTGATCAGGTCCACACGTGATATGAGTCAGTGCTAGTTCCCATGCACTGAATCTGCCAAACATTAGCGTGTCAGTTTCGGCCCAATTCTCCTTAAGTTTTTGTTTATGTGGAAAGAGTCTGTTTTGCTAAGTATCCCATACAATGGAACCTGCTTAAAAAGAGAGAACTGGCCTCCAGGGTATTATGGCATACAGGGCCAGCTCTAGGAGCAGCAGGGCCCACTGCAGGGCGTTCTCATGGGGCCCCTTCCCCTCCCCGTGGGCCCTCCCCCACTCACCAGAAGAGCTCTTGTGGTGCCACGCACAAAGCATGGCACCTTGTGATGACATCACAACCAACTGCTTCCAGGAGGCCCATTTTGGGCTGTTTGGAGGCAGGGTCAGGTGGGAGGCCCCAAGGCAAAACTGCGGTGCTTGCTCCACTGACTTACACTCTTAGAGATTCCGGTGGCAGCAGCTGGCGATATACTCACTGTGCTGAGGCGGCCCCACCAAAGTGTGGGGCCCAATGTGACACCATTGGTCACATTGGTTTAAGGCCGGCACTGATGGTACACTTATCAATAGTGCTTGTACCGTCTTGGACGACAAAATGCCTACAAAACAGCCATAGAAGCATTGGCATTGATAGGCTGCCTCTACCAAGAGCACATCCTACTATGCCATCTAGGCATCAGTCATGTGCAGTAAGGGTACATGACATGAACACAAGCTGCTCATGATTATGGAATTGCTTCTCAGAGAATCATCACAGCAAACACTGGTTTTTGACCTGCCCTAAGTGGCTATTCTTCACTGTAGCATTTTATACTGGGATGGACATCTGGTGCTTTCTGAGTCATTTTTGGAGGGCCTGGCATGAACTTACGCAGCAGAGAACTCAGCAAGCAGCTTCTTGAGGTCTGTAATAGTACTTAAGCTGCAATCCCATGCACACTGACCAGGAGCAAGTTTCATTGAACTCAGTGGAGCTTACTTTTGAATAGACACACCTAGGATTGAACTGTGAGCGTTTATATGGCATTCTAGAATGTTCTAGAATGTGTTTGTGGAATAAACAAATACAGGCGTGCCCCAGTATCCAATTATTCGGTATCCATGGTTTCAGTTATCCAAGGATACCATGGATACTGGGATGCCTATAAAAAAATATAGGGGACCATTAGACAATTTTTTTTGCCTTGTTGCAGCAAAACCACTGATGTTCCCCTAGAACATCAATTCCTTTAAAAAGGCCTTTCCAGTACCACGGTGGTATCCATGGTGGGGTCTGAAACGGAATCCCAGCAGATACCTGGGCATGCCTGTATACATCATGAATTGTGCAGTTCAAGCATTCATGTCCATGTATATCTGCTCTGTAGAGATGAATGTGTGTTGCAATGCTCATCCTCAGGATCCCAAGGATGACAGAGGACATGGCCAGGAACGTGCTCCGCAGTTTTGTCAATTCCAAACGTTGCTATGGCAACAGAGCTGCAGAAGAGCTCGTCATTCAGGAGCTGAAGCAACAAACATTATACAGAGTGAGTATCCCGTAACGTATTTTCAACCGGTGTAAATGAGAAAGTTAGGAGAGAAATCAGTGGACGGATGCCAAGGAAGGGCACAGATCCAACTGATTGATTTCAATCAATAAATCAACAGTATTTATATACTGCTTTTCAACACAAAGTTCACAAAGCGATTTACAGGCTAAATGCAATAATAATAATAATAATAATAATAATAATAATAATAATAATAATAA
>JAJKFI010000004.1:20820749-20830879 GCA_029204185.1 Lerista edwardsae | reverse complement strand
AATAATAATAATAATAATAATAATAATAATAATAATAATAATAATAATAAGTTAAATGGGCTCTGTCCCAAAAGGGCTCACAATCTAAAAAATGCAGAACACCACCAGCAACAGCCACTAGAAAAGACACCATTACTCTCCCCCTGCTAAATATAAGAGGAATACGACTTGAAAATAAGAGGAAGAAGCCGAAAAGACGTAGGAGTTGGAGCTCCGCTACCCTTATCTTTTCTTTTGTATTTACCTAAACTTCGGGCTGCTTATTTTCCTCCCATTTTTCATCGCAAGCTATTTGAACATCTCCTGAGCTTGTGGTTATCTGTTGTGGCTAAGTACCCGGTCTCTCAAAATAAACAGGAGTTTCCTCACCTCAGCGGGCTGGATGACCCTTATCAGACGCCATTTCTTCTGAACTGTGAGTGAACGTCCTTGGTTATTATTCAACACCTCCTTACTTGTCCCAATGGGGAAAAAAAGAACTCTATCCCCTGGGACTCCAGGGACTCCAGATGCCGATGTGACTTATCCTAATTTTAAACAATCAAGGCTTGAGGCTTTTTTTCCTCCTTCCCAATCTCAAGCGTCTGTTGATTTACCACCGAGCCTGACCATTCCTCCCTCCCAGACGGTGCCCTTGGAACCCAATACTTCCCCCAACAGGCCCTATGAGATACAACAACACCAAAATCTAATCACGCCCGGCGAAGAAACACTCTTGGGACAGGAGCCAGAAGATCTGTTAATGAAACATTCCCTTTTGACTGCTCATACTGTAAAACAAATTTTTCTTCAACTTGGCCATGCAACAGATCTACTAAAAAGACTGCATCAGATTCTCTCCTCGACGTATCCAGTCCATCTAAGAACATACGCTGATCTCCAATCATGCCCCCTACATATGACTCGAGTTAATCCTTCACCCATGAA
The DNA here is from genome assembly GCA_029204185.1 of Lerista edwardsae. NCBI lineage: Eukaryota > Metazoa > Chordata > Lepidosauria > Squamata > Scincidae > Lerista > Lerista edwardsae. The sequence continues at coordinate 20,829,952 of JAJKFI010000004.1, read as the reverse complement.
TTCCTTTCGACCTGTTTCTACCCAAACATCTACCCGACTACTTTATAAACCTAACTGCGCAGTGATTTCACTATCCTCTGTCAGAGGAAGACTACCTGACTGGTCCCAAATTAAGCGCGTTAAAGGCCATCTAGCTACCTTATTAAAAGTAGCTCCATCTTCCATTGACCTCCATAAAATTGAGAGATTGTCTTCCACACGCCGCTTGTTTCGTTTTTTGCTGTTCTTTAATTCCAACCGTATCCCAGGATTGCTGTTCTCACATGCTGGAGGTCTGGGGAGAGCTGGCGTTTTTCCTCAAAGATACTTCAAGAACTCTATCATTGCGAGCCTCCTCCCACCCAAGTCCAATTCGCACGACAACCTGATGAAGGATATTCCATCAGTGCCAATCCCCCATGTGGATCAGTCTCTCAACTTCTCTCCTCCTCTTCTGGACTGTCTTTTGGACCAATCACTTCTATCCAACCTCCCTCCACCATTGATGGCCACAACCACAAACTCTGATCGCCGGGAAGATCTCCTGACAAACATAACAGATCGATTGCCTGGTTCCCTCTCTAATCATCATCTCTCTTCCCAGGAATCTGCCTCAGACTCCAAGGTCTCCAACCGATTACTAAGGACTCCACCTGATTGCGAAAATCCGGATATACCACCTGCCCCCGTCAAGAGCGTCTTCCCCGTTCCTTTGTCCCCCATTTGTACTGTGGATAGACGCTCCCAAGGCGGTTCCTTCCTATTGGTGGATGCCTCGACACAACCTGTCCCCCCCTTGAATTTTAACTTCACAAGTATGGATGCTAGGAGGGGGAAACGGAGTACCTCTATGGAAACCCCCTTGTTATCCCCTTCCTGTACCCTGTAATGCACTCCAGCTAAAGCCTCTCTTCCACAGACAACAGGAGTTGCTGCAAGAGTACCTTCCATTGCTAAGGACAATACTGCTCCTGTTGCTTCTAAATGCTCGTCTAATATTGATTCCTTTGGCTGCATATCCAATATTGGCTCTCCTTGTTGACTATCAGAACCCTCCCAGCCCCTTTCTAATCTGGCATTTTCCCTTAAATTGATTTCATGGAACATAGCAGGCTGGGACAAGAAGAAGGCCGACCAAGACTTCACTAGTTATTTGTCTTCTTTTAACATTATTTTCCTTCAAGAAACATGGTCTCTGACCCCGCCTTCTATACCAGGGTTTATTTCCCATCACTTACCTGCCTTTAAATCCCAACAAATGGGCCGCCCTCGAGCTGGCCTATGTTGTCTGGTAAACCCTTCTTCCTGGTTTTCCCTAACACCTCTCCCTTCCCAATCCCGGTATTTTCAAGCCTTTTTACTTCAAAGTAATGAGCTTAAGATCTTAATGCTCAACATATATATCCCTCCTCTTGATCCTTCTACTCCCGCTCTTTGGACCGAAGTGAAGTCTTTCGCTGATGACTATCTGGCGTCTAAGCCCTATGTTTCCCTCTTACTCTTGGGTGACTTCAACTCTAGACTGGGCCCCAACAACTCTGCCCTGGCCCAACACATGAACTGGGAACCAGAAGAAGCTATTCCCCCTGAGTTTCAGGGTCCTAGGCTTTCCAAAGACCTTGCCATCAACGGTCACGCCCTCCATTTTACCGACCTATGTCTTGAACTCAATCTAATGATCCTCAATGGTTCTACGGGTAGAGACATCCCAGGCGAGTTCACACATTTTTCCCCTAGGGGATCGAGTGTCTTAGATTATGCCCTTGTCTCTACGGATCTCTTGTCACTTATATTTGATTTCTTTATTGATCCCCGGTCTGACAGCGATCACCTGCCCATCCTTCTAACTCTAACTCCCCCCTCTACTAATATGCCGCTTAAGAATTCTATGTCACAGCCCCTTCCCCGGATCAAATGGTCTCCCAAGGCTGAGGAAGCTTTCAACCTTTGGATTAGAACGGAAGAATCTATTAATTTAAGCCGATCACTGACAGAGACCAATTCGCCATCCACTGCTATCCTATTATACGACTCTCTCTCCAAATCAATTGTCCAGTTTCTTAGAGCGACTCTTCCCTCTCCTCCCCACAATCGTGAACCCTCTTGGTTTGACACAGAGTGCTGGAATGCCAAGAAGAGAGTTAGACAGACTTTCTCCCTAATCCGCCATGACCCTTCCCCAGCTTTACTAAAATCATACTCACATCTGAAACATTTCTTTCATACCCTTCTAGAGGAAAAAACATTCTTTTGCTCAGCATAATTGGCAACTACTTCAAGATGCAATTCTATCTAATAACTACAAATCCTTTTGGTTCCTTGTCTCCCGAGCTAACTCCTCTTCCATTAATAATGCCCCTTCCCTTATTCCTGCCCCTGCCTGGGTAACTCATTTCACCAGTATTTTTTCTGCTCCTGATACCTATGATGTTCCTGTCCTCCTCCCCCCTAACCTACCAGAATGGCCTCCAGTTACCCCTGAGGAGGTGACTGCGTTGATAAACACCCTGAAATCCGGAAAAGCCCCAGGCCCCGATGACATCTTAAGCGAAATCCTATCTAGCAACCCCTCTTGGTGGTCAGAATCTTTAGCTAATCTCTTTACACTAATCAATCAATCAGGCCTCCTCCCTGATTCTTGGCTATCTTCAACCCTCGTCCCCATTTACAAAAAAGGCGACCCCTCTCAACCGGGAAATTACAGACCAATCAGCCTCCTCTCATTTATTGGGAAGCTGTATTCCAAATACCTGCTCACTAGACTTACATCTTGGGCCCTCTCTAAAGCCCTTCCGAGCAAAGAACAAATTGGCTTTCGCCCGGGTGCCTCCACACTTGATCACGCTTTCACGCTTTCATACTTGGCTGAAAAGTATTCAGATCATTATGGAGCTAAATTATATACCGCCTTCGTCGACCTTAGAGGGGCGTTTGATTCCATCAATAGGGCCAAGTTGTGGAATAAATTGGCTAACTGGGAGATTGACCCTCGTCTCCTTTTTCTGATCCGGCGCCTTCACACATCTAACTCTTGTCGGGTTCGCCTTAATGGTTCAGGCTCTATGTCTGACGTGATTTCCATTAACAAAGGTGTCCGACAAGGATGTATCCTTGCCCCTTCTCTCTTTAATCTATTCCTTGCTGATCTCCCCCTCTTCCTATCTAGCTGCAAAAATTCCTCCCCTTCCCTCAACGGTGTCCCCCTCCCTATCCTTCTTTATGCGGACGACGCAGTGTTGCTGTCAGTTACAAGAGCGGGTCTACGTCATCTTCTGTCTTCCTTTCAAGAATACTGTCTAACTAATGACTTAATAATCAACGCGGAGAAAACCAAAATCCTGGTTTTCTCCAAATCTTGGGCTCCGCTTACATGGAAGATTGGTAATCTATCATTCCAGCAAGTACAAACCTTCAAATACCTGGGGATCACTTTTCACTACCGCCATAGCTGGCTTCCACACCGAAAATCAGTTATGTCATCAGCTTTAACACATCTAAATGCGATTGCCCGCTTCCATTTCACTAGCGGCAATCAATTCATCCCTGCGGCCCTCCATATATTTCAAATCAAAAGCCTCTCTCAACTGCTATATGGTGTCCCCATCTGGATAGAGGCTGCGAACCAAGACCTTGATAAAGTGGCAGCCTCTTTCCTGAGAAGGATCCTTGGGGTCCCCAATTTAATCAGATTATCCACCCTGATCCTTGAATTAGGAATTCACCTTCCCTCCACCACTGCATGGTCCCTTACTTTTAAGTTCTGGCTTCGTCTGCATTTAAATACACACCCTGACTCTTTATTAAATGATCTATTAAAAGACCCTTACCTCTCTAGATGGTTCAAACTTCTTGAATCTAAGCTTTTATCCCTTGACCTATCCCCTGAATCCCTCGCTGACACCAATCTTCATAAAGCCCATCAAATTATTAAATCCAAGCTTTGGGACCACGAATTCAATCATCTGTACTCCAATCTAAACCCTACATGTTCCCCCCTTTATTTTGGTCTTCCCCCCTCCCTTGGCCATCCCTCCAATTATTTCCGTAAATTAACCAACCCCAACAAGAGAAGAGCTTTCATGCTCGCAAGACTAAACATCTTCCCTTCAGCTGTTCATTCTGGCAGATTTGCCAACATCCCACGTGACAATAGATTCTGCCTATTCTGCTCGTTAGAACTAGATACAATGGATCATATATTACTTCGCTGTCCGGCCCACCAACCTTTGCGAGACAAATTTCTTGAACCTCTGCTGTCCTCACTGCCTGCTCCCCTTGTCGACCCCCTTTTGACCCTCTTGAGCGATAATACGGTGACCATCTCTAATGTGGTAGCTGAATTCCTATATGCAGTTCTCAAATCCAAACCTCCCTCCCCTCTTACTACCCCTTCCCTTTCTGGATTTGTTCCTTTATGATATAGCTACTGCACTAACTTTTGTCGCTATTATTTTATTTGTAATGCCAATAAAGGTTTATGTATGTATGTATAAGAGGAATACGACTTGAAAAAGTGTCTCTTGCCCATTAGCAGGGGTAATGGAATTTCAATGGGACTTTATATTGAAAAGTGAGATATTGAAGCCCAGAACTCTCTGCCATGAGTTTGACTTTTACTGCACGATGGAAGGTTGTGGTTGCATGGTATTGTGGGAAATTCACTCTGCTAATGCCCCGAGGCGTCTTTCTTTATCATAGCCACATACTCAGAGGAGAACTCCCTCTAGGGAAACTGGGTTCTGATGCTAGCAATGGCACAAATTCCAAATCCCCTTATGGGCTGAGTTAATAAACTAGTGTTCTTATAGTATTGCTCCTGTTCAGAACACAAGAGAAGCAGTTGAAACTAGACAAGAATGGGTAGAAGCTTATGCCCTGCTAATTATAGCACACACATGAATAGTCCACCTGATGATCATAATGTTAGAACAAGTTGCCATTGATGCAGACGGAACGACACACGCCTGGCACTTACACAAACAATGTGTGAATACAAGCAGTAGGATGGAGTCAATATAGATCCGTCCTCATATCCGCACATGGATTTAACTCACCATGAGTTCCAAACTTGTGGTGGAGGACTGGACCTGAGCTGCTGGACACAAACAGAGGTGTTCTCTGGTTGTGTCTGGAAACCTTTCTGAGGTTGCGGAGGCTGTATGCAGCCAATGCTAGCCTTAGAAATGCCTCCAGTGGGGCCGGAAAGGTACTTCTGGTTTCTGTTGCCTGGTGAAAGCATTCAATGGTCTTACAAATATTGAGCTATGCTGTTTTCAGAGTCAAAGGTTGTAGGCTACGCATAACGTGAACATTTCACTATGTTCACATGTGTCACGTAAACGGTTATTGGTCAGACTGAGCCCTTATCTGATCTGATTTGCTTGGACTCTGTTAATAGTGATGAAAGGATAACGCCAGCAAAGGGCCAGGAACTGAGAATCTCTGGACCACATCTGGAATAAGGTTGCCTAGCCCACCCCAAGTTAATTCTGCATTTGCTCCTCTTGATAGAAACAGAGGTGTACATTTTCTTGGAGTATCTATAACAAACCCTTGCATGATTATAAAACTCAGAATGACCCAATCTGAGTAATGGGGAGTCCACTCCGAATGGGCTGCCCCACTGGCGGAACTAGTATGCTGTCAGTGTTGGTTGCTGTAAGGCAGCTGTAAAGCGCACTCTGGCAGTACATGCTACCAGGGCTCTGGTGGGAAAGTTGGAGCCTTCCCACCTGTGTGGTTCCAACGTTGGCTGCCCACCAGAGCAGGTAAGTCAGCATGGGAGGAAAACAGGAAAGGGGGGAGCAGTGGGGTGGGGAAGCTGTGGGAGGGGCGGGTCCAGTAGCGATGGCACATGCTGGATTCTATCCTTCCTCTCCACAGCCTCCTCACTCCCTTTCTCTCCTCGGACACGCTTCAGTGAAATCACGGGCATAGGTCCAAGGAGACCCATTGCAGGGCAGGAGGTTTACAGAGTGGGAGGGGGATTTAAATCCCCTTTCCCTTCCAAACACTCCCACTTTCGCACCACCCTAGCTGGATACTACGGCCACCTTTTCGGCACGGCGGAGTGGGTGGGAAGGATTGGATTGGGCCAACACTTTTTTTATAAGTTTGGGGACATTGCGTCAATGGTTAAATTAACAAACTTTGTAGAACTGTATGAAGAGCGAGAACATTCAGACGAGTGGCTGTCCTGCCATTGACTGATGGGAGGGCAAATTCCCCTGACTCCGCTGATGGCTACGGGGCCAGGGATGTGACTGATTTGTTGCATCATTTGTCATGTTCTAAAACAATAAAGTCCAAGACAACATACATCTATATCCTTGTTGCTCTAATTATGTAATCTTAAAGAAAATGATAGTTATTAATAACAGGCAGCATGTATAATTTCCTTGCTCAGAAGGAAGGGAAACGGGGGATTTATCCATCACAGTGCAATCCTAACTGCTGTGCTTGCACTAGGGGTTGCACACATGACTCTAGGCAATTATACTTGGTGAGTGGGACTTAAGGTGGGAAAAAGGTGTTCTATTTCTAGCACAACTAACTCTGTCTAATAACAAAGATGATTACAGTATTTTCCCCCTCTCAACAGTATCGCCTGCAGACCTTTAATGAAACGAGGTTAAGTGAATCAACTTTTGAACCATATACCAGTAAGTAACTTTCACACAGCCTGCCATGATGGTGAATAATTATATTTACATATACATCTGGAACTCACTATCGGTTAAAATGGACTGGGGTTTGTTTTAGTTTTGGTTCCATTCATAATGTGGCTTAGCTCATAGGAGAAAGGGATCAAGCATGGAAACAAACAGAGTTGTCACTACGTTGTTGTTCAGATGTAGGCAGAATTCAGTTTGCAAATCTACAAACCTCTATTATCTGTCAATATATACAGTTCACATGTATATATTGTTCACATGTCTGTATATGTGAATGTTTTGCATAGAACTTGTCAAAAAGCGACATGGGGCATTATCCTGAGATTTATTTTACGGGCAACCATTGATCACTATGATATACTGTGGTGGATTGACACCCATGTTGTGTATTCTCGATTCTTGACACCCAGGGGCTGATTCTCAGTAGGCTCTCTCCATGCATTGAGAATAATTTGGTCACGGACCACAACCTGAAACGTGAACTCAGGGCTGGCTTTAGGCCAATGTGACCAATGCTGTCACTTTGAGGGCCCCCAAAGCACAGTGAGTTATATGGCCTGCTACTGCAGCCAGGAACTTTATGAACCGTAAGCAGTGATGTCATTCAGGGGGAACGGACCAGAACGGGCGTTCTGGATCCTAACGGGCTCTGTGGCTGGTTCCGGGTTTTGTTTTTTTCCCCAACATTTGAATTTGGCTCGCCACAAGTGCCAATCAAAAGTGAGTTCCTGTTCCTAAATCATCTGAATGACACCACTGACCGTAAGTCAGTGGGGTGAGCAGGGCAGCTTTACCTTGGGCCCTCCCACCTGCCCTGGCCTCCAAACTGCCTAAAGTGGGCCTCCTGGAAATAGTTGGTGGTGATGTCATCCTGTCACTACCAACCACAAACAAATACAAATACAAACCTTTATTAGGCATAGGTAAAACAGTCAATACAAAACAATACCGTACAAAACAATAAGCCCAAGACATCATTCCAATATAGAATGAGGGGAATGTAGAAAGAGTCAGCAATTAGTGCATCAGGTTCTACAAGCAGCCAAGGGGAGCAGAACAGCCCAGCACAGTCACCTTCCTCCTCTGGTGCCTCCCCTCATCTCTCCAGCATCCCTGGGGGCCCTTCCCCTTCCCTGCAGGCTCTCCTGTTGGAAGCAACTGGTCAAGATCTGGCCCCATTTCTCCTGCAAGTATTCCAGGTAGCCAAATGCCATCCCAGACTCCTGGTAGCCAATCAGAATCCAGCTCCCATCCTGCTTTGAACCAATCTCCAACGCCTGAGGATCGAGGTTTTAGGACAGGCATTCAGAGAACCCCTCAGCTGTCTCAGTATGCACCACCAACCATTTCCAGGTGCCTTGTGTGGCACCACAATACTTTCCTTGGTGAGTGGGGCTTCACGTTGGGCCCCGGTGCTTTTAGAGCCAGCCCTGCTTGTGCTATTGGTCTGATAAAGGTGAAGTGTAGTCGTTTCCTTAGAAAAATGATACGCTGCTTCTAAAGCGATTGGCAGGACCTCCTGAAGAAAGCAGCAGAGGGTTGTTTAACACTGATGCAAGCAGTCTTTTGTACAGAACTGCATTCGCTTTTTCCACTGTGAAGGCTTATGTGATGTGTTTTGATAGCTGGAGACAGCCTTTCATGCCATTGCAAAAAAGCCACTCTCCTCCAGACAAAAACACCTTGCAAGACACAAACTCCTTTAGTGCCTCTCAAAGAGTTTAGACTGACAGCTCTGGAATGAGTGATGCTTGAACTGATCTATTGATTCAAAGAGGAAGAACTGTGTGAGCAAAAGAGCAACCTTCATACCAGGGGTATAGCTCATGAAACTATTGCCTGGTGCAGAGGGCAAAATGTTGCCCCAGAAGTGACAAATAGAACAGGACGCTGTATTTTCTGTTTCTCGGGGTTTGGGGCCATAACATTTGATAGAACCAAGATATTACACTCTGGTTTGTTTCACTGAATTCTGCATAAAATTTCACATCAAATGATATAGAACATGACAGTATTATTACTACAAATCACGATTTTAGCAAACCACAAGACTCATTTCCGTTTTCTGTTTTTTTGGCCAGAACGTTTTATAAAGTAAAGATATTACACTCTGGTTTGTTTCATTACATTCTGCACTAAATTACCTTTCCAATGAAATATAACAAGATGCTATTATTCATACACACCAAAATGTATGTATCACCATATTGACCACTAGTGTCAAGCTCAGCTTGTTGCCCCCCTAAAGCTTGCTGCCTGGTGCAATTGCACCCCTTGCACTTCTTTAGCTACGCCCCTACTTCATACATGGGACAGTGCACCTGAATTTTGACCTCTGGGCCCAAAGAGAGTCACCGGTACATGCATGGGCTACCTAGACATTTACAGAGGTGGCTCAAAGGTGCACGACAACAGTCCTGGGTTTCATGACCCTGGAATGAGTCTTTCACTGACAGATTGCAAAATCAGCATAAATCCAGCATTGGATTGGGCTGTTTGACTCTGTCGAATTGTGGCCATGCTAAAGTACTGTGCAACGGTTGTTTTTTT